>JAJIZL010019220.1:872380-903352 GCA_023969395.1 Amblyomma maculatum | reverse complement strand
CTTCTTGATGTTGTAGTAAAGGTTGTTTCGTTAGAAGACGCCTCGTCGTTGCTGGCACCTTTGATGCCGTCCGCCGTCCACGGAGCCGCCAAGCCAACGCTACCGAGAGGCCGCGCGCCGCAGCGGTACGCTACTCAGGCGCTCGCAAACCCCAAATGTAACAGCTGTCAACGTGCGCCTTCGTAGAACCCGTGCATGCACCGAAAGGTGCAATGGGATGCTCACTAGCGATTGTTTCATCTTTTAACATCACAGCAGTCGCTGTTAGCTCCAAGCTCTATTCGGAATGATGTCAGCATGTTGTTGCGTGCCCTTCTGCAGCCAGCGCACCGTCGTAGACGCGCACGGAATCAAGGTATACGCGTGTATGCGACCGTTCGTTTGCAGTCCTAATCGGCTTTACAAGGGTCACTTGCATCATGTAAAGCATTACTGCACGTCCCTCTGACTGGGAGCTAGCTCACAGAATGTGCTATCACCTAAAACAGCAAGGTTGTTTTGCGCGCTATGGAGCCTTGTGAACTTGAAGGATAAGCTTATGCTGCGATGGAGGACACGGGAGAAGGAGCAATGCATGTATAACGAACGCTATTGTGCAAATACGTTCTTTGAAACATTTTGTATGTAGGTTGCATTTACCATTGTGTATTGGAATTAACACATGGGCATGATTACCGAAACTACTTTTCACAGTCGTACGAAATGGTAATGCTTGGTGCAAAGAGCAATACGGTTGTCTAGTGCGCCCGAGGTGCGTGTTTCACGCTGCAAAAGCAAGCGGCTGCCAAACCCGCGGCGTCTAAAAAAAGCAGGAAAAGATGACATCCCACTAGTGTGTTGTAGCATGCTCACGTGCAGCCCGTTTCGACCGGTCCACGTCCAGAGCGCGCAGCTCAGGTTTCATACCTGCCAGCGCGGCCGATAAAATAACGAAGCGCGCGCTTCACTTTTGTGTGTTTTTTCGAGTCACCCGATGGTTCGCTAATTCACAGCTACCTGAAATTCACTGTAATTTTTAAATAGGTCGATTTCTTGATTATTCCCTTTGTCAGAAAGTAAACATTTGAAGCCGTAATCTCATATGAAAGCGCTGACATTGGAAGCTTCGAGGAACTCGGAGGAGGAGGAACTCAGCTGAAACGAAAAGAAATTTGACAAGTCAACTCACATTACTGCGAAGTGTTTGTGCTTTGTGCAACTGGCTGTGTTCATAAAATCAGATTTATACTATATATTATCGTTATAGAAAAATTAGGGGGCCACTTAAGCTCCGCCGTTAAAGGTATAACGCGATAGTCTCTCTCTCTCTCACACACGATGCTTTTTTTCTTCACGTGTTATATTTTAGCTTTTTTTATTTATTTATTTATTTTATTTACCAAATACTGCAGGCCCTAACTGGGCCCTAGCAGGAGGGGCGAAATGAATACAATGCAGTGAGATATGAATTCATCAAAAGTAACATACTACACACAAGTGTATGTTATATTTCTATGTTATGTATGTTATGTTATATTTCTATCATTTCTTTATTAATTTTAATTTTATTTGACGTTTTATATTTTTATACACCAATACGCATGCGACAGCAACAATCGGCTTTCCATTTGAGCAATTTGACACTTTTGAACACATTCTTCAATTATTTGAATGAATCAATTACACATTCTAAATTTTCTTGCTTAGCATCACCAAGCACTGGTTTTTCATTCTGACACCTTTGAACCCTTACTTTTCAATTTTCCTTTTTTTCGTTTCTTTATTTCATCAATTGATTAATTAATTACAAAGATTTTATTAACTCGTCATCGCCTATCGCAAACCAATCAATCTTCAATCACTGGAAGCACAAATTACCATGGCACATTTTTTTTATGCAGTCCCCGATTATTTCCGAGACTAATGCCAACTGCTGCGTCGACGGCATGGGAAGGAAAGTGCTAAGCGCCTGTCCAACTTACGTCAAATTACGCAAGATCCTTTTATCATAAAATAAAATGCATCCTCGCCCATTTCACCAACCAAGTATCTTCCAGTGGGATGAGCGACGGTGATTGCGCAAACCAAGCAAACTCGCGATGATCTTTCATAGGCGTTTAAGTAAACAGCAAAGGCGCACAGACAAAAAAAAATCCACATTACAGAACTCTGGATACATTACCTGGATAGGGATGACGCTGCGGTTTGCTGAGGGGCCCATGCACGACTCGTAGAGCAGCAATTTGTAACTGCGCTCGGCAGCGCGGCCGATGGGCCCCGCCACGTCTCGGCTGTAAAAATACGCTTCTAGGCGTAGCTAACAGAAACCGCCAGGGACCGAATAGAGGTCCAAGCACAGCACACTAGGTTAAAACGTGAAAAGCGCGAACAGAACGGCGAGCGCTGACGCACGGACACGAAGCGAACGGATGGAGCGAACAAAATATGGCGGCCAGCGCGTGATCAGCGTGCCGCTCATGGTTGCCAGACGTACTTTTGTATACCCTCTATTGCACGCACGTAAGGGCAGCGCACGAAAAGCCGCGTGTTTGCCCGGTGGACCGCCGAAAACGACAAGACCCTTTGCTCAATTCAGACTGGCTGCGCTGCCCGCCATCTGCTGCCAGCGACATCATCACGGCGGATTACCCAGCATGCATCGCTTTGTGCAAGCTCCCTATAAAACGGTAATACATCAAACAACCCTGCCATCACCCTTTAATATGAGGAGATTAGAAAAAATTGTTCATTTTCGCCAAGGTTATTCCATCTTTCTCTGCAGCGAGCCTCTGTTTGTTTATAATACTGTAGCTGAGACGTGAGAAATTAAAAAGGTATACAAAATTTCAGCTGTCAATGTTGAAGGCATTGGTTTTGGCGCAAAAACGCGCGCTGTGCTTATGACCGTGTATCATGCGGTGCTTAAGAGTGTAACATAATAGTTCATTATTGAGTGCACAACACGCTTTCTGAGGAACGCCAATATTTTACTGAGTAGCGAAAATTTCTTCATCTCTCCCTAACCTGCTTCTGCTTCGTAAAATAAAAATAACACGTGTTCGGCGCACTTGGCGGAGTTCGAGACGAGCGTTTCGATGTGGCTGTGAATTCCAGGCCACCATACTGACTCTCGAGCAGTAGCTTTGCAACGGTCAATACCTTGATGCCCGTCGTGAGTGAGGTCAAGCATGGTACGCTGAAGAGCCAAATGCGGACTCCATTCAGAAGAAGCCCTTCACAAACACAGAGGTCTCCCTGATGCTGCCAGTACTTTTTTAACGTGAAGAGGCAGCCTTGACTGCCTGGGCCAGCCTTTAGTGCAGTATTCAAGCAGCAGATTGCACTCGCCATCAATGGCTTGTGACTGGCGAAGCTCTTCTTGACGTGTAGAGGCGAAGTCTGGGAGTGAGCAAAGAATCCTTTCCACAAAGAGCTCAACTTGATCAGCTTGACATGATGCACCACGCAGCAAAGTAGGCGACGACACACAGTAGAGGCACACAATACACATATACACATAAACAAGGACAATGCTGCACTGACAACTGATTAAATCTATCAGCTTGCATTGGCGGTGAACCGTCCACTGGTCCTCGTGGCAGCGTGTCAGCAGTAGCTAACAACTTGCCCGGTACATAGAGAACTTGGTACTGGAAGCTCATCAGCTTCAGTCGAAAACGCTGTATCCGTGGAGGCAGTAAGTCGATATCCATGGACCCCATGAGCTCAAAATGTGTCTGGTGATCAGTCTCAAGGAAAAAATTTAGTCCACTGACATATTCCTCAAAACGAAGCATTCCCCAGCTTGCTGCTAAAGCCTCCTTCTCGGTCTGGCTATACCGGCGTTCCGTTGGAGTGAACTCGACGCGAAGGCAACTGGACGACGCTCACCGGAAGGCTGCTCTTGTAGTAATACTGCACCAAGACTGAAAGAGCTGGCATCAGCTGATACTGTCATCTTGTACGCAGTGTTGTACCGAGCAACGCAAAGGTCCGAGCAGAGCAGTTTCTCGAGCTTGGCAAAGGCAGACTGTTGAGCGTGGCCCCAAGTGCACTCAGACTCCTTTAGCAGCAAAATTCGTATCGTTGCTGTCGTTTCCGATACGTTAGGCAAAAAACGTCTGATGTGATTAACAAGGCCCAGAAGTATGCGGACACCTGTGACGTCCTGCGCCGGCATGGCTTTTATTGCAGAGACCTTGTCTAGGTCAGGAGAGATTCCCTCAGCGCCAATGACACCCAGAAACTTGATGCTGCTGGCTGAGAAAGTGCACTTTTTGCGTTTTAGAGTGACCCCTGCTTTTGTTAACCGATTAAGAACTTCCTGCAATCGACAGTAGTGCTCTGCACGTGTCTTGCGAAAGACTAGAATATCGTCGATCATGTTCACAACACCCTGCTGACCTTCCAAGATACGAGATATCTGTCGCTGGAAATACTCCGGTGCAGGTTGGGATCCCAAACGGGAGCCGGAGAAAACAGTAACGCCCGACTGGAGTTATGAACGTTGTGTACTCTTGCGACTCAGGAAACAGCTTGACCTGGTGGAGCTCGACGTGGCATCCAACTTTGAGAAAACAGCGGCAACTCAGCAGACTAAGGCATTGTTCGATCGTGGGCAACATATGGCGTTGCCGCAAAATGACTTTGTTGAAGCGGGTTAGACCCACGCAAAGCCTGAGGCCGCCGGTAGCCTTCGCAACCACAACCAGTCCGGCACACCAGTCCGTAGGTGTGTCGACGCGACGGATAACGCCATCCCCTTCCATCTTGCCCAGCTTGCTTGACCGCGTCCCGAAGAGGTAGCGGCAGGCGCCTGGGAAAGCTTAATGAGAAAGACGTAGCGTCTGGTTTCAGTCGGATAGTGTAGGCCTCTGGAAGCGTTCCAAGTCCTTCAAAAAGACTAGCTTCCAAACAAAACTTCCCGGGCGCTTCTGGGACTTCTGAAACGTGGTCAAGGAAACTTGCAGACACCGAGGGCTTGTATCGCCGGTAGCCCTAGCAAAGGAACTGTGGGTGCTGCTAAAACATAAAGACGCTGTTTTACAAACTTGCCGTGCCACGTCAAAGCAGCATTATAAGTTCCCAGAACTGGCAGCACATTGTTACCGGGCCCCTTCAACTCGCCCTCTAGGTCCTGAAGCTTGGCAGGAATGCCAGGAAACACATCTGGAACTACTGAAACTTCGGCGCCGGTGTCCACCTTGAATGACAGGGGGCGTCCGTCGACGAGCACCTCAATGAACTTCGCGTTCTGGCGATGGCCTTCCGCAACTGCGTGAAGCTCCACCGAACTATCCCAAGGTTTCCGCGTCTGTTTCCCGCCTTTCGTTCTCTTTATGCAGACGACTTCAAAGTGACCATTCTTGCCGCAGAAATTGCAGGAAGCACAGCGAGCTGGGCAGTCCGAACGTGGATGCGACGCACGGCCACAGAATAAGCAATGATGGGTAGGCTTATCAACCGACGATAGCTTCCCTTTTCGCATGCGCGTTACATCGACAGTGAGCGAACGCGATTCTACCGAGTCACGAATTCTGCGTTCGTTATCAGCGTATTCGCGCTGACTTGCTTGAGTAATGCCTCTTGCAAACTTAACTTCGGGCTATGACACAGTACGTCTGAAAGCTTGCGGTCCAATAAACCGACGACGAAACTGTCGAGCACAATCCTATCATCAGTAGCTGACGACGAGTAGTTACAGTGCTTGACCGTACGAAACGCGGTGAAAAATGAATCAATGGTCTCACCCGGTTGCTGCGTCCGGCGATGAAAACGGGCAGACTCGTACAACTTGTTGAGCGGGTGGACGAAATGGTCTGTGAACGCCTTCGTGACGGCTGCTACGTCATTGACGTCGGCCTCTGCCAGCGTCGTTGATGCAAGAACCATTCTTGCTTACGGCCCCATGCAGTATAGCATGGAACGCACCTGAACTTCCTGTGATGCGGTAGACAGTCCCGTCGCACAACAAAAGTTCTCGAACGGCAGCAGCCATGTCGGCCAGGTAGCTGGGCTGTCAAAGTCGAACGGCGGCGGTGGGCGAAGCACTGCCCCGAGTGAGGCGGCGGCGGCGTCGTTCATGGTGAAAAGCCAGAGAGCACCGAATCAGTGGCTTCGTGATCCCACTTCTGACACCATGTGGCGAGATGTGCATCTGTAAGCACGAACGCCAAACGAGACACACCGCCGCTCAACAGGCCAAAGACATTTCGGCTTTATTCAACCGAAATGTATAGGTACAGTAGACTGATTAATTCAAACTCGAAGGGATCCCAGGATTTTGTTTCAATTATCAGAAGATTGAATGAATGAACAAGTGGTTTATGGCATGTTTACTAGTTTCCTGCGCGTTGCTTCCGTGCGTGTCAGAATCTATTCACAATTAATGTAGAACAGACGATTTTGCTGGAACCAAGTTCTCGCATATGTGAGTCTGAGCAAGATTACAGTGTACATTACTTAAATCACATTTTAAGCACTTCTACTCTTTTATTACACAATAAAAATAGCAGAGGTGAAGGATCCAGAACAAGTTTATTGGAAATCTATGGCTGAACCGTTTGAAGAAATCGTGAATTGTTGATTGCTTCTTTTTTTACATGTGCATTCAGAACAAAATTCTCTATTCTAGTAAGAGCAGCCGGTTCTTTTTCAGAATTTTCTGCTGCAGTCAGAAATTTCCGGACCCCGGCAAGGTAGTTGAAGGCTTGTGCTGCTGTCACAGAGGATTGCTCTTCTGATTCCTCCTCTTCACTTTCGCTGCTGTACTGTGCCGGCAGCACCTCAGCTACCAATTCGTCCAGAGTGTCTTCCCTGCACACGCATAGGTGATCGTCAGCAGCTGCAAATTCACTGAGGTCAGCAGCTATATTGTGTGCTTGGAGGGCAGAAAGCACTAGCCATGCATCATTGCTCTCCATTTAGAAGCAGTCTATCATTTTGAGCGCAGTCAGGCAAAGTATTACTGCTGTGGTCGGGTATGCAGAAGACATGCTGGAAGCAGTTCCATATCGTTGCTGGCGTTACCACACTCCGTGCGTCAGCTAGCATTCCCACCGACGACAGCAATGCTACGCTGTACGACATGGAATTGTCCATGCATATTAACATCCTCTTCTGGAGTAGCTTCCTGTAGTTCGTCTTCAGACATTTGATCACCCCTGATCCAGAGGCTGGAGAACAGCAGTTGTGTTTGGAAGGAATTCAAGACGAATTGCCTCCAGGCCCTCCATCACCCTTAGCGGGACAGTTGTCAACAAACATCAGCCCTTTTCTTTTATCGCGCTTGAACACCATGTCAAGTTTCCGCAGCCACTCTTCAAACAAAGATTGCGTATCCACGCACGTGAATGTGCTGCATATGAAACGGGTAGAGTTCAGATGCCTTTAAAGTGCCTTGGATGCTTTGATTTGCCCACAACGAAAAGTTCGGACTTGTGGCTATACCATCCATATTGGCACGAACCATGACTGTGAGTCACTCCTCGCTCAGCTTACCGCCGGTACAACGTTCCCCCTCGTGACACAATGTTTGCTGAGGCAGGCATTTGAAGAATAGTCCTATTTCATCAGCATTATAAATCTCAGCCGGGGAGTATTCAAGCAGTAGGCTCTGAAGACGCGTCTGCTGCCAGTCGGTAGTAACCGCCTCATTCACCGCTGCCGCTTCTCAACTTAGTTTTGGAAACGAGGCCATGTCGCTCCTTGAATCGCGACACCCATCCATCACTACACTTGAAATTGTCAATTCCAAAGCGCAGAGACAGTTCTTCGGCCTTCTCTCGCAATATCGGTCCACTAACTGGTAGATTGAAGCTCCGAGCGCGCTTAAGCCAAAGGAGAACCGCCTTCTCAAGCTCCGGATGCGCCGCCTCCCTAAGCCTTTTTCTGTCAGGAGCGAAGCGACTTGCGTTGTTTCGCAGTTTGTCTTTCGCTTTCACAATCGTTGTCAGCGTACTTTTCGTTATCCCACACTTCGATGCCACAGCAGTCTTCTTCGACTGTATATAACGAAGTCAATGGCGAATAAGTAGATAGGAGAAGTCACACAGCTAGGAAGGTCAGTATGCGGAAGTGCTGCTACAAACTCGTATTCAGGGCCCAGCGGACAGCGAGAAAAGCTTCGTCGGGGACGTTCTGCGTTTAAGTTCTCGCGCCAACCCTATGGGCTACAGAGGGAAAAATGTACGCGCCTTGATGCGAGGCGTAAGAAATATGATCTTTGGCGAACTTACAGGAAATCCACTGACTATAGCCAGTTTCCTCACCGAAGCAATTACCATCGGGCGTGCTTTGGAACAACCACTCAGCGATTGGGCAACTTTCCGTACGTATTGAGGCTTACTTCGTCTGACCTTGGAGATTTTGGCATCGCCGATGTTCGCGAAATCATCCGTGAAGTCGTGCAAGAACTCAACTGTTGGTTTTTTTTTTTGTTTTTTTTTTCTTCAAGCTTCAGAGCAATGTTCCCCAGCAACCATTGCTACAGCCGTTCGGGAAGAAAGGCAACACGCACTCGCTTCAGAAGGAGTCTAGAAATTAACGCAACCGACGGTGAGCTATGCCACCATTTCCCGTCGGCCGCCTCCCACCCGTCACAACCCCCGGCTGAGGATATCAGCCCTCGGCGCCGCGAATTTGTGCCGCAGTATGAAGCATCAGGAAGCCGCGAGTAATTAAGTCCGACATCTGGAAGACCGCTGACAGGCGCGGCCGTTGAGTTTTCACTGCTGCGAGCCGGACCACGTGTATTGTCACTGCCCGTATCGAGAAATCGGCCTTCGAGGATTCAGCGGACATGATCCGCGACCCCGTTACGGTGTACAGCCGCAGGAGATCACGCAGGAGCATATTCGATGCTCTCCATCGCCGGTGCAAACCTACGTCCATATCGCTCGCCGTCACCACGCCGCCAAGTTTCGCCTCCTCGCGGATCTCGCCGTCGGAGCCTATCCCCTCGTCGTTAAAACTGATTACGGCGACGCCTGGAGGTGGCGTTACCAAATTCGGCTGAGACAAAGAGCTTCCATCGTTAAGACCTAGCGCAACGAACGATTACGACCTTAGGGACACAAACGGGTTTGCAGTTTCCAGTAACTTTATAGACAGTAATCGACGGTCACGAAGTTGCCGCGCTCGTTGTCATCGGTGCTGATTATTCAGTATTTAGTGAATAATTTTACCGCCGGGTGTGAAAGTGACTACCCCGTGGGATAGCCCTCTAGTACAAACCGCGGGAGGTCACCTGGTATACATTAAGGGAAAATGCACCGCCCACATCAAAATTGATGGTGCGATAGTAATTTGTGATCTTGGACCATTGCTCAAAGGTGTTAATTTGGGAGTGGACTTCGCTAGTATGGCGCAGTGGCAGAGACGGGGCAAAGTAAATTAACACTCCGGACACGTTCTGTAGGCATCATATGCAGCGAACCGAGCTCTGCTTCGAGTAGACTCCGAACATGTAAATATGCCGCCGCTGTCAGCAGTCTTTCAGCCTGTTAGAGCCGAGAAATCCGTTTGGGGCGAAGATGTCAAGGAAGGAAATGTGTAAATGCTGCTTACGAGGGGAATCGGCGTTTCGAGAGGGATAAGGAACGTTAACGAAGGGCGGGCCAACGTCATCGTGACCATTTATAAGAACGAGCCGCAACACCTGCCGAAAGGGATAGTTATAGCCTATATGGAAAAAATTTGTGACGTTCACGAGGCTGCTGCGTTTCCTGAGCAACAGTTGTGATCCGACACCACAGAAAAGCAGGCCTTGTAACTGAACCTATATAAAACAATTTGAGTTGTCCCAGACGCACGATCTTCTCGAACTCTTATACATCGCTACAACAATTGTTATGCCACGACATCCAGGGTTCGCAAGACGCCCGTCGCAAAACACAGAATTATTGTCAATACGCAACACATCCGATTTGCCAACCGCCATATATACCGGGTTTCCTTAAAAGAAAGAGAGACGATACAGTAGCAAGTGCGTGAAATGCTAAACGACGACGTCATCCAGCCTTCGAACAGCCCGTTGGCTGCACCTGTGGTGCTGGTAAAAGAACATACGGCTCGGTTCGGTTCCGCATAGATTAGCGGCCACTCAATACAGTGACAAAGGATGTATGCCCACTGCCCTGAATTGACGACACTCTCGATTGGCTGTCACACCCGCTATTTTTCGTCGATCGATTTGAAGAGTGGATACTGACAGATTGAAGTAGATGAGCGAAACCAGAAAAAACCGCGTTGAAATTCTTTTATAAAATATCGATAACCGGAAGGACACCTGAGGAATAGAAAGAAGCAGTTGTAGTAACCTTCCTCAAACCTACCATGGCATCAAATAGTCCAAACAGTAGGTTGATAGCACTTACTAGCTATATACCAAAATCGTTACAAAGTGTTATAGATATCAGACTTACCTTCATACTTGAATACCAGCAACGTTTAGATATGCATCAGTGTGGATTATAAAAAAGCTTATTCAAATACTGATCACCTTGCCCGTCTCGAGAACACTGTTTGCGAAGCGTTCATCGACAACCAACACTGTATCGGAGTCTTCTTCGACTTGGAGATGGCTTACGAAAGCACATGGAGATTCAACATCTTTTGTGACCTCCAAAACTAGATATCCGAGGCAGGATGCTGAGTGTTGAGTGACCTCCTGGTGTAATTTTCTCCAACGCTTTTGCTCAAGAGAACGGTGTACCCCAGAGGTACCCGATTTTCACTCTCTTCATAGTGAAAATGAATTCTATAGCAAAAGTAATCCCCAAATCCACAATGTACTCAGTCTAGCCAGACGACCTGCAAATATCATGCACTTCTTGCAGTATATCTACTTGATGTTGGATTGTGAAGTTTTAACGTCCCAAAGCGACTCAGGCTATGAAAGATGCCCTAGTGGAGGGCTCCGAAAATTTCAACCACCTGGGCTTCTTTAACGTGCATTGACATCGCACAGAACTCGGGCGCCTTGCTTTTCGCCTCCATAGAAAAGCAGCTGCCGAGGCAGGGATTCGATTCCGCATCTTTGGACGCAGAAGTCGAGCACCCTAACCACTTTGCCACCCCGGAGGGGTATATCTAGTTGTGAGAGACATGTTACAAATGCAGTTACAGATGGCAATAAATTAACTCGCTATCTGGGCAGATAAAAACGGATCTAGATTTTCTTCTCATAAAACAGTAGCGATTCTGTTCTCTCTGGAGATGAGGCTTACAGATCAATCCTGCTCTATATCTTAACAACTGAACATAAATTTTTAGATGTCACTTTTGATAAAAAAAAAAAGGTCACATTTGTATTGCATAATTAAACCTAATTAAAAAGGCTTCTCAGGTTCTCAATGTGCTCAAGCTACTATCACGAAAATGCTAAAGGTCTGATATAGCATGCCTGTTACATATCTCTATCGTTCTGGGGGTTCACTTTTAGACTATACTGTTGCATATATAGTATATATGTGGCTCAGTGAGACTGTCATACTTAAAATGACTAGACATACCTAACCCGTAACCTTGGTTTGCGGTTATCATCCGGTGCTTACAAAAAATCACGTCAAGTATTACCCCAAGGTGCAAACCACATTCACTATGGCACACTCTCCCTGCAGTTTTCAACCTCGCACTAACACAATTTCAGAAAATGCATATACCACAGTACCTGGTACTGAAAGAAAAATGTAGAAATTACTCTGAATTGTATACAGATGGCTAAAAAATAATGACTATGTTGGAAGTGCAATTATAGTACAGGAAGAAACAGGAATTCACAATACGACTGCCTCAGTGTGCATCAGTTTTTACTACTGAGTGTCATGCGGGTTTTGTCACTGTTGAGAAAGTAATGAAGGAAAACATCAAACATATCGTCATTTCCACAGATTCTCTTAAGTGTCCTTACTACATTAAACTCTATAGAAATGCTACTGAGCCACAGATAGGAAACATAATAAGTAACACAGTAAAGGTCACGACAGAAATATATCCTATGAAATTCTGCTGGATCACATTGGCATTAGGGATAATGAGAGAGCAGACACATGCACTGCACAAGCCAGAAGCATGGAAATAAAACCTCTGAACATATGACACAGTGGCTCTACGAAGTTCGTACGCAGCAACCTAAGAGCTGAGTGGCGGGCAGCTTGGGAGAATGAAGGAAACAAGCTGCATTATGTAAAAGCCATTTTAGGAGAATGGAAATCATGTCAGCCCCAGGAATGTTTTATCAAAGTAACTAAGTTGTCTATGCATATCACACACACACATCACCCATAGATCTTGATAACAAGATAAGAAAAACATGGCTGCACTGTGTGCTGATGAGCTCACAGTTAATCGCAATTTAATCTCGTGCTCAGAACTCGAAGAACTTATAGGAAAAATATTTTACTGGGAACGCAAGTGCAGCTGATCAAGCTATAGTTGGTTGGTCATGGAAGCAAAAAACAGGACATAGTGCAGACTCCTGTCTTTGGAAGGTGCATACATATGTTTATGTTCTACAATGTTCCTTGTATCTGAATTAACTTGGCAGTTCCCATTATGTCTATAAGTTGCCGTCCATCAGAATCAGTTGAAGTCGGCACAGTCATATTTTTAATTGTCCCTGACTAAAATTTCCGATACTTTTTTTCATTGGGACACTTACCCAATCAAGAAAATAACACTGGTTTTCAATTGGAGTTTGAAATTGCAAAATTTTCAAACAAGTTTTTGGAACAGACTCAAAGCTCCAATTTAAATAAATTGTTGAACATTCTGACTGGACAGTTCAACTGCAGCTTCCAATCTCACTTATTCAACTGGCGCCAACCTGAAGTGGCAGCTAGATCTACAGTGATCAAAGTTACTTCCTTTAATCACAACTGCTGTGGTCATAGAAATGATGTACACTGTATAGATTAAGCTACATTTCTTTTACAGGGACCTAATTAATTTTGTGCTTATAGTGGTCAACATGCAGGCTCCAGACTAAGAAAATGTTCTTTTAATTGGAGCATTCAACTGTCTTCCCAATTGAATGTTCCAGTTTGAGCACCAGTCAGAAGTAAAGAAACCAATTGAGCTGCCTGATTGAATTCATGATCGTCCAGCTGGCATGTCTTATTGAAACCGTTTCATTCCAAATAAACACAATGGCAATTTTTTGCCTGGGGTAAATTGTGAGTGTATGTTAGAAGACCTCATATAATAGCCCAAACAAAACTCGCAGTCCTCCTAGCGTATCCCTCATAGAACTTTGGTTTCTTTAAAATGCTAAGCCATACAATTTTCAATTTATATTTCTTTTTACAGTTTTCAGGCTGTTCAGATTAGTCTTAAGTGTGTGAAGTTTACCTTCAGTGCCTCATGTACAAGAGTAAGGAAGCATTTACACATTTCCTACTCCTAAAAAACAAATCTGCATGGAACCTGCTAAGTATCCTGTTAATTATCATTTGAACAGTAAAGCTGCATTAGTATATGTGACAAGAAAACTTCTGAACCATCCTCAAAAAGAATTCTTATCTCGGACCCACAATATAGTTGCCGACACATCTTATTTTGCAGTTAATTATTGCTGAAATGCAGCTGCAGTGACAGATTTAAAGTAAAAAGAATGTGCTCCAGAGGCGTGCTTTTTGTGAAGCAAAATACAAATCTCCAGGGACTTGATAGCTTCAGCAAATCAAGTTCATGAATACACCATCATGAGCCTTTCAACAATACATAGATTTTCTGGTTGAAAAAGTAATGAAGGTGCCTAAACCAATTTCTGAGAGTGATGAGACTTGCACACCCTGGAGAGGGATGCAAGTCTCGATAAAGTTACGATTTGAACAATATCACATTTGAAAAGACAGCAATTTTATATTGTGTCCGCTATTGCAATAGCAATACAACATTTTCCATTTTCTTATGTTAGCTTAGCATTCAAATGTAACACATAAATATATTGCAATTAACTCATTCAATTACTCATTCAATTATCCTGTTAATTTCCTAATGTTTAATGTTTCTTTTGGCTGGAGTGGATGCTTAAGTGTGCACCCGTACAGTATTCAACACTTCAGCTCTTTTAGGGATGTGCAATGTAAAATGCTGTCCAAACACTTCTGGTCACTATAGAATTGAGGCAGCATATGGCAATAGCCAAATTTCAGCAAATTTAGCATGTTATACAGCTGAACATAAATACTCAGCCATTTATTTTTACTGCGTGAGCTGTAACAGACAGAGTCAAAATGCAAAATGCCAGCGAGTGTCTATAGCCCCGGAATGATGCCTCACCCTCCATAAGAAGCATCATGCACGTCGCTGCTACATTTACCTAGCTACAGGCTGCAATCTCCTACTGCCATCCCAGATCCACCTCTTCATCCACCAGAGGCATCATCCACCCAACTCTAACCTCCAGAAGCACAACCTACCTCAACCCACTAGAAGCACAACTACACCAAACACAATTCTTCTGTGACTTGCGAAGCCACGGTTTAAGATAATAGCTTCAAAAGCCCTGTTACAAGGACAGCACTAGGCTGAGTCAGCGTCGAGTAAGCTAGGTCACAATTACTTGACCAGCTTGGTGGACAGGAAGCTGATTGTAGCGGGCAAGTATAGCAGTCAAGATTCAAAGTTATTGTGCGCGCTTCCTGCTTGTATTTGATTCCGTTGCCTTTTCCTATTGAGAACGTTGATTACTATTTTATTGTTGATGTGCGCTAAAAAGAATTAAACTTCGCTGATGCTCTTAGCCATGCGCCAGAAGCTTTTTGATCCTAGAGCTCCCCCATAATTCGACTCCCTGACTCGACAGAGTCTACATGCTTTTAGACAAGCTTGTCAAATGAGTTAAACTATTCCCTGCACGCGAGTTAACTCGACCCTGTCTGCCACCTACTTTACTCGATCCGACTACGTATACATGAATCAGACAGCTGATCTTTTACTCGACAGGCTTATTCGACCCGACTCTGTCGAGTTTATGTATACAGGGTTAAAGTAATCACTATGAGTTAACACAACTTCTTTAACAGAAATGCTGCGTTGGCCATCTACCAGCCCGTACATATTTTTCCCTGGTCAAACATGACTGCAAGCAAACGAGGTGTTCCTCATTGCAGTTGGTACAATGAGGTTCAATGTCACAATCAGGTAAAGATGATGGGCAGCACATTTTAAGCAGGCTGACCAAGAGCAGTAGCTTTGAGTGCTATATATAGCGTTGACACTTAAAGAATCAATGTGGCTTCATATTTTCAGCTCTCCAATTTTCACACAGCCAAACAACAAACTTCGAGTGGTTACTATACGTAATGGTTAAAATTTTGTGTTTATGGCAGTTCTTTCACAGAGTCCATACAGATGCATGAAACTGTTGCTAAATGATGCCATGAACAGTGATAAGAGATCTGTGTGTGCTTAATGTAACAAAAATATCCCTAGAGGGTTCAAACTTTGAAAGCTTTTTCCCCACACGATTGCATTATTGTGCACTAAATTTGAATAAAATGTCGATAATTTCTATTTGTTACTCAGTATCCTGATCCATTATCATCAATCTGGCATTTAGAAACAACGAATAGTGACAATTATTTCGCTGACTTGCCTGAGGTGTTGCTACGGATTATATAGTACCATAAAAAATTTTTCAACCTGGAAAAAAAAACAGTGGGTTGCATCAGCATATACTTCTTTTCTAGGGGGTGATCTGGTGAACCTCGATGCAGGGATGAGGCCGGAACTAAGTCCTGCCCATGTCAGAAATATAGCACCTCTGTCACCACACTTAACGTCTAACATCAGCGAGGCTGCTTTGACCAAGCAAGGTTAGCCATATATACGCTAGGGAAGAACCTAGAAGACAGGATAGCTGTGAGAGAGAGTAGGGCAAGAAAAGGGAGATTTCTGTTTCCTCTCATCAGTCCAGCTTGGTAGTGCCATCTACAGGAAGCAGGGGCCAAAATGGTACGTTCCCTCTGCCAAGGATATGTCAATGTAATTGTTGTAACCTCAACCATTAGGACCCCCCTCACACCAGGCATGGTCACACACACTGGTAGATACGAGTGGGCCGAGCCCACATATGCTTAGTTATGTGTTTCACAATACACCAAATATCTGCTACAAATAGATGCTCCAGTGGAGGTGAAGTGCACGAGTGCCAGTGGGTGCCCAAGTGCGACAGGCTCAAAGCACCACAAGTACACCAGCACCACAAAGGTATGTCAGTGAGCAAAGCATTCGTAACATTGGTGTTTATTAAAGCTCTCAGAAACCATGCAAAGGAGTCAACACACTACACAACATGCTAGAGCTGGATAAGCAGGGTCAGCAAGGTGGCTACACAAAAGCAGCGAAGTTACAAGCTTCTGTATTCTGTTCTTTGTTCCAGCCTCAGTTTGTCTTCTTGGAGCCTTCTGAGTAAGGTGGCGGTGGTCCCTCTGGCGGCTGGGGGCAATAAAAAAAGGAGCAACAGGATATAATTACGGTGTCACTGCGCCATAGCAGAACTCTCAGTAACAGCTGCCATGGTAAAATAGAGTGCGAACTCCAAGAAAGTGAGAGAGAAATGACTCCTCATTAATAGAGCTAGCCTAGCAAACTTGTACACAACTAGAAACAAGCTAGGATACCAAATCCAGTGCAATTACGATTTGCAATAGACTTGTGAAATTTTTCAAAGCATTTTTGTAAGTCAATTCTAGCATTCGACCCTCTGTCATCCTCTATAGCTGCGGCTGCATCAAGGAAGAGAGCCCTGTGGCGAGTGGCAAGTTTTACAAGAAGAAAAGTAGCAGAGCACACCTGCAAATACACCTCCCGACACACAACATAATATCAGTGAAGACAGACAATAGGCTATTGCCAAGAACAATAATATGCCGATAGATTTTGGCTAGCAAACAAGATTACAGATACAGTCGAACCCGGATATATCGAACTCGAAGGGGATCGTGAAATAGTTCGATATATCGAAAATTCGATATACAGAAATCTGCCTGAGACACCACTTGAGATCCTGAAAAATGATACCGTATTTGTCGCGTAATCAACCCACCTGCATAATGAACTCAACCCCCATTTTTGCCCCAGAGAATTAAAAAAAAAACGTTCGGTGGCACGACCCGCTGTTACGACCGTCGCATCCAGAGCTCATTTATTGGTAGCGCGCCAAAATGCTACGCAGCGATAACAACACGATGTGTTTATCTTTCGACTATGCTACTGATAGATCTTGCGGTGGCAGGGAGCGAACTTGGCCGTGATGGCTTGATTGCACAAGCCTGGTTCATTTATCAGGCCGCGCTTGGGGCGGGTGTAGTCCACTGCCACAAAATCATTGGAAAGCGTGATAGCTGCAAATGCCTTTTGAAGCGAACAATGCTAAAAGTTGGTGTCATGATCGCAGCTGGCCGCGTGCTTTCGTTGATTCATAGATGTAAAAATAGATGACTCTCGAAAAAAAAAAAAAACTGCCGCTTCTTAACGTCCGCAGCCTGAGCCGCACGTTCAGCACAAGTAAGGACGACTCTCTTAAAAAAGAAAAAAAAAATGCTGCTTCTTAACACTGCTTTTTAACAGCAATAATGAACGACTCCCGAAAAAAAAAAAAAGAGAACTGCTGCTTCTTGCTATTTGCAGCCACCATAGCTTACACACGTTCAGCACGACACGAGACACGCATCACACGCCAGCCGCCACACGCAGAGCGTTCACAGCACACACTGGAGAAAGCATCTGCCACGGGTTGAGCTGGCTTGTTCGCAAATGCGTAGAGCACGCTGCTGCGAACGAAGATTGAGCAATAGAGGAAGGAGAGAGATAAAGCTCGGAAGAAGAGTGGGTACATCCTTGCGCTTTGCTCTATCACATTTTTCCCCTCTCCCGAACACCACGGCTGCATTGGTTCTCTCTCGTTTCTTCATGCACATGACTTGCAAACGTAATGTGCTGGCGCACAGCAGCGATCACCACAGATGCGCGCGCCTTTAGGTAAAGGGCGCGGCGCTGCCTTAGACCAGCCACCGCCAAACTGTGCCCTCATTACGACCGAGGTTGATGCGATCGTCTTGGAGGAAAGCGCAGCACCGTCCAATGCGTGGTGCGGAGTTCGATATATCGAATGACCGGTAAAATTGAGTTTGATATACGACGCAGCTTTCCTATACTTGACATGAGATTTTCAAGGGGATATTCCGTTAGTTTGACATAACCAAAATTCGAATTATCCAGGTTCGACTGTATGTGACCATGACATCTTCCCCTATCCTCCCGACAAAAGCAGGCACATCGCCACAAATAGGAAGCCTCACAAAATTTTAGTACCTAAAAAGACATAAAAAGACATTAATCATTTTCTCAAACACGAATGGAATGCCGTGGCATGGTTGTGGGATTTGACATCCCGAAGCGACTCGGGGCATTAGGGATGCTGTGATGTAGGACTGCAGATTAATTTAGACCACTTGGGGAACTATAACCTGCACTGACACCGTACGGCACAAGGGCACTGCCCACATTCCGTCTGCACCAAAGTGGAGCCACCGCGACCAGGTTAAAACTTGGATACTCTAGCTCAGCTGGTAGCCACCGAGCCACCGTACCAGAAGAATTAACAAGAGTTCAAGGAGTGCATGGCTGTGCTAGGCTAAGTAATAAATAAGTAAGCCAACGTCCTGTGACCCCTCACACAATGCAATTGCTTTTGTAAGAAAATACAAATGCAAACAAGTGGAAGATACGATTGAGGAAAACGAAGGGTGGTTCTGGCGAAGCTTCGCTCAAACTGGTAATAGCCTAACCAAAATGGTAACCTGTCAGCTATGCAAATGGCAAAGTAAGCTTCAAAACAAGTTCAACCAATGTTCCCACTGCCTTCAAGCCCAAAAAGCTTAGAAACAGCAGCTGGCCTAACACTACTGGCTACTCAGCTGGCCATTTCTCAGAAGCCTGTTGCAGTCAGCACATTGTCCAAGAGAACGAGAGTGATAAATCACTTGCGAGTCACCCTATGCAGAATGTCAAAGCTGTTAGGTTCAAAAACAGCCCAGTCCAGTCCAGGGTCAATTAATGGGACACTAAAGACACTCAAATATGCTATCAAAATCTAATAAACGGCATTTGGTGACACTGTCGCCGTATATCTGGCAGCAAAAAATGGAATTATCGCTGAGATATTGCGATAAGAAGTTGAGGTTTTTTTGTTCTCGCCGATCGAATTAAAACTGTTTTCTCCTACTACGTAGTAGGGTAGGATGATGCACACTATGACGCAAGAGGAGACTCCGTGATTGCTGGCGCGCGAAGAGCGAAGAATACGCGTGCCGAGTCATGATCTTCATTCGATATGCACTTAGGGCAGGCGCATCTGCTGCTCCGAGCTCGCATTTCAGGCGCCACAGGCTGAAACCAAGCTATCCGAGCACGCACGAAGTGCCTGAGCCGGAACATAACCAAAACTGAAGTGGACGCCTATAGCGTCATGTTAGCTGAGAGACTAGCAGCATGTACCGACAAGCGGACAAAATTAGTATATTTTTATATTTGCCTTGCAGCATTTATGTTGCCTTTCCGTCTTTTCGCCGTCGTTTATGTGTGATGAAAGCAGGTTATCATATTTGAGACAAAACAGACTACTGCATTCAAACGGTCAACGTAACTTTCATTTGTCAGCCTTCGGGATCCCTTGCGTGTCACGTGATTTGTAGTTGCGAGCCTCGGCCGTTTCGGCTTTGGCAGCGATACCTGTATTCCTGTTCTTCCTCTTTACTACCTTACAACAGCTCTGTTTTCAGTAAGAGTGGCTTTTTTGTAACCAGGAAGTGGCATTCTATTGATGCAGGCCCACTTAATTTTTTTCTTTAGTGTCCCTTTAACAACACACAAACTGCAATTTGGCTTCTCATACTTTACTGCCCTTCCATGCTTCGAGACATTTATACTTTGCATTTCTGCCATGTGCTGAGATGCACTGCTAAACATTTTTCTTACTGGACTGTACGGCCTATGAAAAACTTATTTATTAATTGTGCGTCTTAAGGAGGGGTATGAGCAGACCAACTTCAAACATGGTAGCACTGCCCTGACTTCTTCTAGGACTCAGCTGCTTTAACAGGCATTGCGATTGGTCTTATACCACTGCCTAAAAAGGTTCTGCCAATAGTACATGTACAGTGTCATCCACTCTTACGGGGAACATGCGAGCATGTGGCCAGTCTCTTCAAAAAGCCACTGTACCTGAACCTGCCAGCAATGAAGCTAAGTTGCAAGCCATGCAAAGCACCACCTCGAAGTCCATTAATGCTGGCTCAAATTTGCTTAGATATGCTGTACTGGACGCGACGAAGCTCCAAAGAGAGCGACCATTTCTTTGCGTGTTCACCCTATGACTGGACGACCCTGTACACGGACGGATCATTATTTCAATGTAATAAATACTGTGCACACAAAAACAATACAACGGACATATCAATCTCACCGGAGGTGCACTAGCGTTGGCCTGGTCAAAGGAGGGTGGTGCAGCCGGCACATACATGTAGCCTGGGTTGGCCGGGTTGTAGTAGGCAGAATTCTGGGATGCCTCGGCTGCCTTGGCCATGGCTGCTGCTGCTGCATGGGGAACAAAGGGACTGACACCTATATTTTGTTGTTTGCAGATCCTGCAGACCATACATACATGGTCCAGGCAGGAGGGGATCCATAACAAAAATGTAAATACACATATAACAAGCATATGGCGGCACAAAAACAAATTGCATACAAGTAAAAATATTCGTAATGAGCGAAGTACAATTAGCAACACAAGAATTGACGCTCAAATTTTTTAACAAGGTTGCTGGCTGCGAAAGTGTGCAAAGACAAGGTATTCCAATCACTGATAGTTCTGGAAAAAAAACTATGTTTAAAGAAGTTTGTTCTTACAAAGATTGGATCCAAGGAGCGAGGGTGTGTGGGTGTCTAGTTTTCCTGGTGCAGTAAGGCTTTACACAATCCGGCAAGTTTCACCTTAGCGTATGTGAGAGGCAGTTATGCAAAAAGGCGAGCAAACTAACTTTTCGACGAGATTCCAGAGATTCTATGTTATGCTGCCGCATCAATAAGGACGGAGAATCCTGCCTTCTGTACAGTTAAACGTCGATGTAACGAACTTCAGTGTAACGAAATCCTTGATGTAACGAAGTATTTCAGTTTCTATAACTTCGCTTCCATAGAACACAATGTATTTTCAACCTCTGTATAACGAAGCAGTTCTGGCGCACTTTCAACGTAACGAAATTTTGTTGCTGGCTCGAGATGAACCAAAATAATTTAATAAAAGTATACTGCGAAGTTTAGTGGTTGAAAAGTGTGCGCGCACTAACCTGCGCCCCTAAAAACGGCCGCGGCGCAGCTGTACATGGCTGGCAATCGCGATGATGATGACAAGGTGCCGTTTGCCACGCCATCTGGGGTAGCACGGGTGACACTGCCGAACGTTGTGTCGAGTAAGACCGCTAGAGGACACTACCATCGACACATTCAGTCGCGCAGTTTTCTCGCCCATGCAGTCTAGGCCTTGCCACCGAAGCGTGCACGGCAAGTTTTCTGACGGTTTTGTGCTGCTGAAGTGTACGCGTCGATGTGTCTCGTGCTGTGTTTTTGTGCGCGCGCCTGACATCTCGGAAAGAATGAGCGGGAAACGCAAAGTCCTAGCTCTTGAAGAAAAGGCGAATGTGCTCAAAGCCGTGGAAAATGGTGAAAAGAAGAAAGATGTCGCCGTCCGGTTCGGCATACCGCAGAGCACCCTTTCGATGATTTTGAAAGCGAAAGACTATCCTCGAATCCCTGAAGAACGGAACAAACGCTCAACGAAAAAGGTTGAAGGTTCCCACTTTCGAATATGTGGATAAGGCAGTCTTTGCATGGTTTGTGCCGGTTAGGGAACAGAACATTCCCATATGCGGCGCATTACTGCAAGAAAAGGCGAGGAATTTTGCCTGTCTGTTCGGCCACGACGATTTTCAGGCCAGCAGAGGGTGGCTGCACCACTTCAAAGCCCGTCATGCTATCGTGGGCAAAATCTTAAGTGGTTAATCAACATCAGCTGACACGACAGGATCAGCTTCTTGGGTCGACACAGAAGTGCCGAAGATCTTGGCGCACTATGATCCAGCCGACGTCTACAACGCCGACGAAACGGCGTTGTTCTATCAGATGCTGCCGTGTCGTACGTTGGCATTATAAGGTGAAAAGTGTCACGGTGGGGAACATAGCAAACTGCGCATCTCGGTCTTGCTTTGTGCCAATATGGATGGCAGCGACAAGCGTGTGCCGCTCGTGATAGGGCGCAGCAAGAAGCCGCGGTGCTTCAGCAATTCGCGCCAGCTGGAAATACAGTACGCATCCAACCAAAAAGCATGGATGACGCGTGATATTTTCCGCGGCTGGCTGCAAGCCTTCGATGCGGACATGAAAACCGCTGGACGCAAAGTGTGCGTCATCTTGGATAACTGCTCCGCACACCACATTGAAGATTTAGAACTGTCGCAAGTTGAGGTGAAGTTTCTGCCGCCGAACTGCACGTCACTAATTCAGCCCCTGGACCAGGGCATAATAAACAGCGTAAAGTGTGCATAACGCCGGCGGCTAATTGACAAGCTGCTGCTTGACCTCCGACTAGAACGCCCCACTAAAGTGGACTTGTTCCAGGCCCTTGAGATGTTGTCCGCGTCCTGGAACTCCACCTCAAAGGAGATTTTTGAGAATTGCTTCCGCAAAGCGGGCTTCAAGACAGCTGGAGCAGCTAGTTCTGAGGCGGACTTGCCCGCGCTGGAAGAAGAGGCGCTTGATGAGAAGTGGCAGCGTCTTCGCAGCGACAGTGCCATCCCGGAAGGAGTCGAGCTGGATGACTATCTTTTTGGAGACTCCGGTGTCCTCGCGACGGAGGAGGTGACGGTGGAAACGATCGTGAACGACGTGTTGGGAAACTCTCAAGACGACAGCGAAGGCGAAGCCGACGATGAGTGCGACATCCCAACCACTCGAGAAGTGGCCGACGCGATCGACGTGCTCAGGCGGTTTGCTAGCGCAGAAGAAGACCAAGATGCCATCCAGTCACTCTGGGCCTACGAACGACGTGTGACGCCTTTGTTGATGAAGAAAAAAGCGCAGAAAAAAATAACAGACTATTTTCACCATTAATAAAGCGTTTTGCCGTGCGTGCACCGCACTCACAACACGTTTTGGAAGTTCCTTTGCATGCTGGGAGGCGAATTTCGGCGTAACGAAATTTCAATTTAACGAAGTAAAGTGCCGATTTTTCCGACTTCGTTATATCGAGGTTTAACTGTATTTACTAAAGATATGCCAAACAGCTTTCCTTTGGACTCGCTCGAGCTATTTCCTTCTTATTGTACGGACCCCATAGAATGGCGGCATATTCGAGTTTGGCTTTAATGCAGGCATTATAGGCTAAAAGTTTAGCTTGGAGAGGTGTGCCCTTAAGTTCTCTTTTTAGGCACCACAGTTTACCAAGAGCGGAAGAGCAACTTGAGGATATGTGCGGAGACCAGGTTAGTTTATTAGTAAGCGTAACACCAAGATATTTATGCGCCTCTACTTCTGTTATAATATAGTTGTTAAGTAAATAAGAAAAGGCGTTGATAGTTTTCTTCCTTGTAACTCGCAACTGGACTGTTTTCTCTGTATTAAGTTGCATTCCCCATCGTACACACCACTCATAAATAGCTTGTCTAAACCCAGAACAACTACAGTGAAAGCTCGTTAGTCCAAACCTCGATAATTCGAGCCACACTACTTGGTCCGGACAAGCACTACTTGATCCGGACAAGATTCATAGAGTCTATGCATAAAAGAGCCCCTTAAATTTGTTCAAACACTGGTCGGTTCCACCACGGTTAATTTTAACTACATATTGCCGCGTCAAGGCAGCCTGCATCCTGGCCATGGAAACGACCCCATGATACGGCGGCACAGTTAAAGCTGTGCGCCTTCAGAACAGGGAGAGAAGATAAAACAAGGTAAAAACTATGAAAAAATGGGTAAATCCAAACCTGCGCCATGACTGGCGCCTTGGCTAGCAGCGTTGGAGGGTAGAGGCGGCCGTGAATGCGGCTACCTTCTGTGTTTTGCATGACCATCAAAATTTGCAACTAATGTTCAACTAAAGTACCATTCAGCGTGTTGTGAGGTGAAGCCTCACAAGCGACGCAGGCTGCTGAGAAGGCTCTTACCCTTTTGGAGCAGCTCTGCTTTGACAGTTCTGACAGTGGGCACACAATAAATTAATAATGAGAAAGCAAGAAATAGTAGTTACTGTCGTGCTGTTCTCAACTAAGAAGCAGGCGACAATTGCCCAGTCTTGCAGCAAATAAATTTCCCTAATGCAAGTGGTTCTTGTCAGCTTTTTGGAGGCTGCTGATCAATTCAAATTTTGTGTAATTTGAATAATTTTTTGCAGTTCTGTGAAGCTAAAATTAAACAACTTTTACTATATCGCAGGCAGCCAACCCTGGGATGTACAAACATGAGCAGGCATTTTTTTTTTTTTTTTTACGGAGCAGGAGTAGTGTTCCGTGCAATAAATAAGGCGAACTATCAGTGCAGCTACTCTACTGGTGGCAAAATACTTCGGCTGTCACTTCTTGAAGGTCAGCAGCCTTGCTTGGGTGCAAGCATCGTCTCAAGTTGAGTACCAACCCTAATCATATTAATCTGAAGGCTTTTTGCACACTCTAGAAGCTGCCTACTTCAGTAAAAGCTGTGACAATGCTTCGATTGTTCTCCTGCCCTAATTTCAAAGCACCTTTTCAAGAAGCATGTCATAACAAAGAGTAAAAATTTAAACCAAATTGACGCCCATGTGTTTTCACAAATGGATTATCTCTGTTTTCGTGAGGGCTATTGAGGGTGTGCTCACGCACTTATCCCCTGCCTTTTCTTGTTTTCAATTTGCTATTGACAATTTAGAAAGCAAACTTTAACCAGCCATATTTTTCTGAAATTAAGCAATTAAAGACCAAATCATTTACACAAGGAAGCTTGAAAATTAGCATGCTGGTGTTTTAGTAAAGGTCTGCCATGGCAAACTTGAATTTAGTAAAGCAAAACTGTGGCCTCACTTTGTCTTCTACAGATGACTGTACAATTTTTTTTTGCTTATAGCAAAGGTCTCTTTACTGAAGAAATTTGTTATAGCAAAGAGCATCTAAGGCAATGATACCCGTGGAATGATGACCCTGCGACTTGCGCACAGTCCATTTCTCAGAGTCATAAGTAGACAACAGCATAACCACAAGGCCGACAGTCAGAGGTGAATGATTATAAACTTCAGAACCCAAATGTAAATGAGACTTCAGGAGACTTGCGACATATTCAAAAACGTGAAAACATCAAATGTGACTGAAAATATATTATTAGCCCATAATAAGATGATAAAATCAGGCTGCAAAGCGCATTTTTTTAAAACATTACATACTTGGCAAGTAGCCAGCATACCAGCCTGCATCCTTGGAGCATACCATCACCAGCAACTGCTATAGCGAAGGCACTGATGAATGTACTAAATATTTTTGCTAGTCCAAGGAACCTGACTACAGAGGAGTTCCACTGTTAAACGAAAACCTTGCTTTAATATCGCAAATTCTTTCCAGCTTAGAACAAATGGAACTTGGTTATGGGGCCCAGACAAATTTTCAGCATTCAAGTACCAAGGTTTTATAAGCTTTCAGAGTCCAGAGAGGTTCTTTGATGCTTTGGTACATAGTGAATCTCTGCCTGAATCTCAACACCACCCACTCCCCTTTCTGGACACACAGTTCAACGACTTTGGCACGCAAGGAAAAAGAGAGCATGGCTCTCTCCACTCACACTGGTAGGGCCCAGATGGCTGCTGAGCAGGTGGGGGACCAGCATAGCCAGCCTGGGGCATGTTGAATCCCGGTGCAGGGGCTGGCCCAGCCGGTGGCACTGCACCGTTAGGGTAGTACTGGGGTGGTCCATTCACCCCAGGGTAGGGTGGTGGCATGTCACTCATGAAGACTGTGTTGGCTGCAGAAAACAGAGGAGTGCACCTCTAAATCAAGTTTGAAGCACATCAACAGTGGCAGGTCGATTGAGAGACTGCAAAAGAGAGGTAGAGTGCAGACGCAAAAAAAGAGGTGCTATTGAAATTCTAGCCAAAATCAACAAGAAATTAAGGCTTCTCAAGCACCTAAATCCTTGCATACCGAAGCTCTAGCCTCGCCTCTACCTCCTTTACTCTAGGCCTAATCATACTTGTTCACGGCAAAACCGTTTCCCTGTACTTTCAGCCACTGTTAACTGGTTTTGGGGCATTTCTTGATGTGCCACATGCCTGTGCCTTTTCCCTCCCTGGTGCAGGGCCTACAGAAATGAAGAAGCCAAGGCATGAGGAACTCTTCAGCACTCTGACAGCTGTTAGGGAATTCCCCTCCCACTCTCTCTCAATGGTAAGAAGGCAGAATCCCCTACCTAAGTGGCTTCAAGACACAGCAAACATGCTCATGGCACAGTCAGGTGGCTAGATAAGGAAATTATGAAAAGGGCTTTCAGCGTGGCAAACAGGACGCACACTGATTTGTTGTTTCTGAGGTGAGTGCAATATGTATATGTGATGACACGGATAAGAACAGTGTAAGTGGTGCACTGTAGTGTGTTTTCTTCTGTCATCTTGTTCCGGTCTGCCTTGCCAAAACACCACTTTAATATGAATTACCAACAGGCCTAGCCACAATAGAGACTTGCTAAGATAAGATGATGATGTTTGCAGGGACAAAGGGGCTGCATCTGGCACAGGATAGGGCTTTCTAAGGGATAAGAGAGAGGCTCCTGTCCTAAGTGGGAGTAGATCAGTTCTTTATGATGGTGATGAGCTTGACAATGCAAGCATAACTGAGATATAATTCCCAACAAAAAATTGGGGGTAGTTAAGCTTTGCCTTTAAGGGTATATGAAGTGACAAAAAAAAAAAGCCCCCGTCTGCAAGCCCCTCTTGCAGATCCTTGTTTGAGTACACGCACTCTGCTATTCATTCCGTTATCTCACATACGCATTAGTACAAAATTGCCCACTCACCCACCCACTCACTCATTCGCTTACTCACTCACCCACTCATTCACTTATTCACTCACTGACTGTCGCTCATTCACTCATCCACCCACTCCCTGTCACTCACCATCTCACTCACAGTCACTCACCCACCCACTTACTCCCCAGACCCTCCACAATGCCTCCACCCACTAGAAGCCCACACAGTAGTGGATCTGAGAAGCAATGCTAAGACAAAATTTGAGGACACAGTACTCCATAGTGCCAATAGCTCCCTTTAGATGCACTGCCCATCAGCCACATTCACATCCCACCCTTCTGGGCCAATCCATCAACCACCACCTTGAACTGACCTCACCGCCCCACCTCTGAAATGGCACCCAACTACCTCTAGCTCACGTGCATGTAGCCTGAGCATAAAACTTCAAATACCAATAGAACGTTTGTTATTTGATTTGTATTCGAAATTTCCGAATGTTCGATAAATTACCGAATACACCGAAAAATTTCAAATTCACCGCAGTCACCCTCGCACTGCACACTTCACTGCAATGCTTGACCACGTTGGCTGTGCAGTGAAGCAACCTTAAAATGCGATAGAGCAATTTTGTGAAGAGGGACCTTCCCGACAGTATGTGCAAAGTGAAGCACTTCAGGAAACCTTGAATAAAAAAAACGTTTTTCTTACTTTGGTTTCATCTTCAATCCACACAGGATAAAACTACACTGATGCTAACTGTTTGAGCAGTTTCTTCAGGCCCATTTGATAATTAGAGCTTTCAGTTAATCCGGACATCTCTTTCTGGTCCCTTGAAGGCCCAATTAATGAGTAATGTATTCAGCAGCGATATGACAGCTCCATCCCGTTTTATGCAGGTCCTTCCTGTACAAAATAACTGGTATACAAAATCCTGCATAATATTTGTACTTAATTTTTTAAAAGGCTGCCGTAATGCAATTCTAGTTTAATTTTGCTTGCAAACACCACGTGAATTTTGAAATAAACAAGATGAAGTGTTTGCTATAAAGCAAAGACCGTTTATAATGTAGGCTGCAAGGGCTGCGAAAGTCCGCACTATAACCAAAACATTATTTTTCCACGTCAAAAATGCAAGCCAAATACAAGCTCCCCTTTCAAAAACTTCTTTATCTGTGAACAAAAAGCAACCTACTAAGTCTGCTGCACACTTGGATTAGTGTTACAGTCGAGCCAACTTATAACGGCCCCACTTAAGACGAACTTTCGCTTATAACGAACGAGACCGGAGCGACCGCCAAAATATACATTACTTCATTGGCACAAGATCGCACATATAACGAACGTCCATGGGCGCTGCCGATCGGTTACAGCGAACGGACGGCGTAAACCCGGCGCCCCGATACGAGATAACGATGGGCTCCCATCCCTTTTGGTCTGCTTTCACAATCCTCCTCGCAAGCTAGCTACCCTTTGCTCGCCGACGCGCGCCTCGTTCACACTAGAGAATTCGGCGGCGAGAGCGAGCGAAATCCGCCGCCGCCGACAGGCTCCTTCGTTCTCACTTCACAGCAAACACATCGCCGCCGACGCGATATCAATGTTGGCGCCATCTGACGACAGCCCATCAAAGCTGTCCTTTTCGCGCTCTTGAGCTGCGGGTCGATCTGTTTTCGTTGACGCTCGCCATGCTGCATCGAGCGCCACTGGCGACACCGCTCAAACCTTCCTCGCCTTCCTATTGGCTAATGGGATTCAGCGGAAAAAAATCCGGCGGCGAGAATCGGCTTTCCGCCGCGATTTCCAGCGGATTCTCTCCCGCGGCGGCGGAAATCGCACGCCCTCGCCGCCGAATGCTCAAGTGTGAACGAGTCGGCGCGTGGTGTGGCCTCCAAGGCCACTCTGCCGCCCCTTCTCGCAACTCCGCTCCCCTCTCCTCTCGCCATTCCCTCGTCTTCGCCTGTCTCCACGGCCCCGGCCGCCGGCATAGTCTTCGAAGTTTCGTCGTTTCGTTTCCTGGCTGTTCCATTGAGCGGCCGTGCCAGGGGCGCGGGGCGCCAGGAGGCAGGCCTCTCCATACGCTAGCGGTTGTACTGTTTGCACGGGCGGACTGAATGCACAGCGGCGGCCATTCAGTACGGCGGTGACGGTTCGTGGCCTCCGAGATTTGCGGAGGTAATCTCGGAGGCCATGGGCGGTTGAAAGCAACTACGGTAGGAACCAACAGGTGGCAGCACTGACGCTCAGGGATGCCTTTCATTGGTCTCCCCGCTGCATACCATGCCCCGCTGTGTGTCCGTTCCGTTTCGTTCCATTCCTTAGGCACTTCCTCGCTTGCCTCGCGTGATTGTCGCACGTGCGCACATGCTCCGTCAGTTGCGGCGCTTTGTTGTCATTTTCGTGTGTGTGGTGTGAGCGCTTCGTCTGTCGGGCCTGAGTCGTATAATTCGGGATGGCGGACGGGAATTGCCTGCCTCCAGCGGTCACGAAACGAAAAGCGCTGGACATGGCAACGAAGCGAGGAATTGTGACGGAACTGTCTCAAGGTGCTAAAAATTGCGAGCTGGTGAAGAAGTACAACGTGTCGAAATCAACCATCTCGACAATTCTGAAGAATAAGGAAAAGATCGCCAGCTCCGATGCCAACACAGCGGACAGAAAGCGCCTGAGGAAGGCCACCTATGCAGGCGTAGAGAATGCGCTGCTGAAGTGGTTCGTCGACGCACGGGCTCGCAACATTCCGATAAGTGGACCAATGATGCTGAGCAAAGCCAAAGACTTCGCATTCCTACTAGATTTTTCCGACTTCTGCCCAGGCAATGGCTGGCTACATCGGTTCAAAGTGCGGCATGGGACTGTTTTTAAATCGATTGTCGGTGAGGCGCGTTCGGTAAGTGACCAGGACGTTGCCAATTGGCTTGCAACAAACCGAGCCATTATTGCAAGCTGCGCGGAGCAGGATGTGTATAACGCAGATGAAACTGCATTATTTTATCAGATGCTTCCAGACAAGACGCACTCCATGAAAGGGGAGTCATGCGCTGGCGGTAAACACAGTAAAGTGCGCGTTACAGCTCTTCTGTGCACTAATATGAATGGCAGCGACCGGCGCATGCCGTTTGTAATCGGAAAATCCAAGAAGCCACGTTGCTTTCGGAACCATGTACCCGTGCGCTACAGGCACAATACTAAGTCCTGGATGACACGGGATTTATTCGCAGAGTGGCTGGGCGAGTTTGACCGCGACATGCAAAGGCAAAGCAGGCGCGTGCTGCTGTTGCTCGACAATTGCTCAGCGCACCACGTGCAAACGTCTCTGACGGCAGTGACTACTTTTCCTGCCACCCAATACCACTTCTAAAGTGCAGCCTCTTGATTTGGGCATAATACAGTCGAACCTGGATATATCGAACTCGAAGGGGATCGCGAAATAGTTCAATATATCGATAATTCGATATACAGAAATTGGCTTGTGACGGCACTTACGATGCGAAAAAACGATACCGTATTTGTCGCGTAATCAACCCACTCGCATAATGAACTCACCCTCCACCTTTGCACCCGAGAATTTGAAAAAAAAATAAAAAATGCGTTAAGGCTAGCTCGCTCACATGCAAGCGACGAGCGGCAGCGACAGAGCGAAAATTTTCAAACTTGTTGCAACTGCGTCCCTCTCGCCGCTCGAGCCACCGCGGCAGCTCAAAACAAGGTTTCTGTGTTGCATGTCGATGGCGCGCGAGTCCGTTTCGGTAGTCTCATCCACAGCTCACTGGCAGCGTGCCAAGATGCTGCGCAGGGATAACGTCAGGGCGCGTTTATCTTTTTATAGCTCCTGCGGTGGCGGGGAGTGAACTTGGCAGAGTGCCCGTGATGGCTTGATTGCACAAGCCTGATTCGATTTATCATGCCGTGCTTGGGGCGGGCATCATGATCGCAGCAGCTGACCGCGTGCT
>JAJIZL010019220.1:813201-869600 GCA_023969395.1 Amblyomma maculatum | reverse complement strand
GTGTGTGTGTGTGTGTGTGTGTGTGTGTGTGTGTGTGTGCGTGCTTTTTTTCGAGAGTCATTCTTATCGTTGTGCTTTACGCGCGACGTAAGATATGGCGGCTGCGGGTGTTAAGAAGCGGCAGGCTTTTTTTTTTTTTTTTTTTGCGGAAGCCGTTTATTTTTGCATGTATGAATCAACGGAAGCACGCGGTCAGCTGCTGCGATCATGACGCCCGCCCCAAGCGCGGCGTGATAAATCAACCAGGCTTGTGCAATCAAGCCATCACGGGCACTCTGCCAAGTTAGCTCCCGGCCACCCGAGGAGGAGCAATAAAAAGATAAACGCGCCCCGGCGCCCCCACGTTGGCGCCCCCACGTTATCGCTGCGCAACATCTTGGCACGCTGCCAAGAAATGAGCTGTGGATGCGACGACCCAAACGGAGTGACGCCCGCCATCGACATGCAAGCGAAAACGCTCGCGATTTTCTGCCGCAGCGACACAGAAACCTTGTTTTGAGCTGCCGCGGTGGCTGGAGCAGCCAGCGGGACGCAGTTCCAACAAGTTGGAAATTTTTCGCTCTGTCGCTGCCGCTCGTCGCTGAGATCGCTCAATCGCTTGCATGTGAGCGAGCTGGCCTTAACGCATTTTTTTTTTTTTCAAATTCTCGGGTGCAAAAGTGGAGAGTGGGTTCATTATGCGAGTGGGTTGATTACGCGGCAAATACGGTATCGTTTTTTCGCATCGTAAGTGCCGTCACAAGCCAATTTCTGTATATCGAATTATCAATATATCGAACTTTTTCGTGATCCCCTTCGAGTTCGATATATCCGGGTTCGACTGTAGTATGTTTAACTGCACTGTGACGAAACCTGTTATTATTGATACACAACTGCAAACTTACATCTTCTTTTCTCCTTGCACGCCGTGCTGCCCTGATCCTAGTACCTCTTAAGTAATCAGTAGCGCCCCCTACGAATCCCTTCATTTTATTCAATAAACGCCACTCCCAACATGGAGCAGGCCAGAGTCATGCCATCCTCTCACTATGGCGTTTGTTCTCTGTCATATCATCTAACTTATCATAATCTGCAGTAATTCAGATATAACAGTAACTAGTTTTTGTATCATACTGTATGTACTTGCTCCCCTTCGCCATAATGCATCACGGGCACTGTGGGTACTTCTGATGAATAAATAAAGCGTCCACCGCGTAACTCACCTGGAGGCGCATCTGGGAACACGTTGTAGGGGACGTTGAAGCCGTAGTTGGTGCCCTCCGCCGGCATGTACGCAGGTGGTGGTGGTGAATAGTAGGGGCCTGGTGGAGGGAAGTATGGCGGAGGTGCCATGCCAGCTGCATGCTGGGACGCTGCACAAGACAACACACAAAGCACAAAAATTAACAAGAATTAAAAATAATGCGGCCACAGCAAAGTATGCACCGCTATAGGGCTGCAAGAAATGAGTAGGCCAAAGCTATTGCATTGCAAGCAAAACCTTGCACAATATAGACGAGACTTGGGGGAGGGAAAACACAGACAAATGGAAACTGAGAACTGCCATCCACCCCAGTCTGCACCAAACAACACGAAAGAGGAAAGCTGCACTTCCCAATGCAGCTGCCAAGTGTTGCAAGGCCAGGAAGAGAACAAAACTGCGGAGGGGGTGTGCTCTCAAATTACGGCCTCCAAAGGCTTAGACATACGTACAGTCTTGAGCAAAAGTGGAGAGACCATGCTAACTGCTACGATTACGTTTTTGATGTATAAAAAGATGTGCCAGAGAAAATTGCTTGGGCAAGAAGGCAAGTATATTATGCATGGTACCTAATGCACTTCTCAGAAATAACTGTTTCACTGTCAGAAAAAGCTGGCGGGTAGTTTTCTCAAAGCGCATGGTCTCTCCACTCTTGCTCACGACTGTACATCTCGTCACGTGTGTTCCCCATTGAGAAGTGCTACCGCCAGGGACGTGCCCAGTGATGTTTAGTTACGAGGCTAACACGACAACTATCTCAAAGCGGCAGATCCAACTGGCTGGATCTTTCAAAGTTCTGCTTCAGGTGGTTTGGTTCACGATATGGGCCTTGAAAAAAACTGCTTAAAACGGCACAAAAAACAAAAAGCCGGTCTAAAAAAGATGAAACACAGCAATTTTCATTCTAGAAATGAGTTCTGATACTACTTTTTTTTTTTCATATAAAAAAGTCATAGCCAGAAATGTGTGGGTAATCATTAATTAAACAACTCTGTTAAAGCGCTCACTGTGGCCATGATTGATGCAGATCTTATTCATCTCGAAACCAAAGTAAAACTTTCTGACGAGCTAGCTGGTGCATGATACTTAAAGAGCAGTCTGCGCTTAAAAGACGAACACAGGAAAGTATAAGGTAAAGGACAGAAACGCAACTTCCATAGGTGCGCTTATATATCCACTGTTATTGGGAAGAAAACTGCACGCCAGTGCGTAAACCAAGACATATCAACATGTGTCGAACTTTGATGTTTAACAAAGGAAATGTGCAAAATATACAAGCCAGCAACAGAAAAACAGACACGTGGGCGCAAAAAAAGAAATGAAGTTAGAAAAAGGCAGTAAAGGACATCACGCAAAAAGCTATGAAATAAGTCATAGCTCTTCGGGCAGTACTTTTTTTCATTTTTTTCCTTTCTGTCATTGAACATATGTTACAGGCTAACGTGTGTGCATGCCAGAGGCACACAATATGACAAAAGTGCAGACCGATCCTTTGCAGCTAAGTACCACGTCAAATTTACTCAAAACTATCACATGACAAAGGCATATTTTACCACATTAAGTCGTATTATTAATGGGTTGACGTACCATGCAGATGCACCTCAACCTTCAAGAAGCAAAGTGCAAAAAGAAAAAGTTATAAAAGTGCATAGATCAACCAACGAAATCTCCAAGTTACATACAGCAAAGGCAACAGGCATGACGCACCACACTGAAACAGCTGCGATGCAGTGAGAGACTTCACCGGAGACGCTACAAATCTGACACTTAGTCTCAAGGAAAGCGTGATATAGCATATGCGATATTTTGCCGCATCAAGTTTGGCAGAGTCCCTAAATTTCTACAATCCTGCCAATGTCTCACTTTAACACCAGAAATGCTCTTCAGGCAGCAAGTGAAAACGCAGCCTCGATGCTTTACTGTGCATCATTTTATCAGTATCTGATTCCTTTCTGATGTCATTGAACTCATTGCTGCTGCACAATTTTTCGATGACGAATGTGCAAAGCAACAGGTCTTTAAACACTACCTTAATTCAACACACCCATGAGAATGGGCAGCAGCGTATGCATCCACACCAGCACTGACCTTGTCTTCAGCGGCTGCGTAACAAAGGTGGCATGGGACAGAACTCAACATACATTAGGCAGCGAGCACTACATCATCCTCGCCTCCATTCCATTTCAACAAAAGCGCAAAGCCTACACTATGCACAAACTCATCAACTGGGACCATTCCAGGGTTACCCGGCAATCACGCGAGTCAGAGACCATCGCCGACATAGAGGTCGGGATGAACTCGCTCACACACAATCTCCAGACCCACATCAGATACACTGAGAAAAGAGAGGAGGTTCCTACTCTTGACAGCTGCCTCGCCCACCTCTGAGAAGCTCACCATAGCCTATTAGAGCTATGAAAAGCCATAAACTCAACAGAATGCTAGAGAAGCGTCTTTCAACACTTAAAGAACAAACCCAACTACACTAGGAGGACCTCTGCTGCTCCAACTGAAACCAGATCTGTGGCAGCATGTCTGGCAAACTATCCTCTAAAAGAGCCTGGCAACTCCTTCGCCACCTCATATAGATCCAACAAAATCTGACATGCAACACCATGTCACTCGCCTCATTCATAAAAAAAATATGACAGACACCCTAATCGACACTCCCAAAATCACATACATGTCTCCGAGCACTTCTACCGCTCTCCTATCTTACAACTAATGCCTGAATCCAACATAAGACGAAAAAATCACTGAGACAGAAGACCGAGCGGCACTTCTTGCCCAACGAACAAATTCTACTCCAGGCACAGATCAAATTACAAATTCCCTTCTCTGCAACTTGGGCAATAATTCTATCGTGCAGATTACGGATTACTTCAACAAGTGCTGGAACGAAGGCATCCTGCCCCAATCAAGGCAGCATGCCAAAATCATCTTCATTCCCTAGACAAACAAACCACTCACGCTACAGAACATTCGCCGCATTTCCCTCACATCATGCCTTGGAAAGCTCTTCGAGCGTGTTATTCAAAACAGACTTGCCCGCCATATGGCGGACAATGATTGTGTCCGCATAGCATTGTCAGCTTTCCTGTGGGCTGCCTACACTTTGGAGAGTGAATTTCCTTGAGGATAGCACGCCAAAATGGATTTCAACTGTTCGATCTGATAAGAAGGCATTAATGTATGAGTGCGTGTGTTCGCCCACATTGAGCGAGTGCACTAACGATCACTAGTTGCGGCTTTGGTGCGAGGACTGCTTTGGTGTGTCCTGGTGTGAGGGGATTGTAAATGTCGTTTGTTGACTGCAGCATGGCGTCCTGAGCCGACAGGTGTGGATGAAAGCCGGCCATGCTGTGCGAACACAAGTCATTGTCCGCCATGTGGCAGTAGCTGCCGCCATAAAATATCCGTCCAAATATCCGTTGGCATCCGTCCATTGGGTCACTCTATAGCTGTCAATCAAATTATGTCATGATGACGTCATCAGAAAAATAAAAATCCTGTCCCCATCGGGAATTGAACTTCCCTTGCTCGGACCCCCCAGCCATTGCTCGGACCAACTGCGGCAGGCCCGGGATCGCGAAACTAACATAATAATTCTCCTTGTCGACCGTGAAGACGTTAGTAGCGATGACAATGACGCTGCAGTTAGTGATGATGACAATGATGACAATGGGAATGATAATGACGGTGCATTTAGTTGATAATAATAATAGGTACGAAGAGTCGGACACGACTGAACGCCTGAACTGAACAGTGCTCTTGGGAATTCTTTTTGGAGAAGAGCCTATAAGTGCAACCTTGAGCCATTTAGTGACACCGTACTTTGCTGTCAAGTTACAGATGCCTTCTGATCCGTACTACTCTTTGGCAAAGGAGCATAACACTAGCAATTAAGTGTCAGACATCAGACCTGCTACAGTGTATATTTTTTGTCACAGCTATCGGCACAAATTTGTTGTTAATGAGACATGCTCCAAAATGAAACATTTTGTTAAAATTAGAGCAGGTGGTTGAATATTTCACATTTGGTCAATTTTTATGAGCCTGCCTATCTATTTTGGTTAATTTTCTGCAAATGATGCATTTGAAATATAAGAGTGTTTTTATAAACCCATTTGATAACATCACAAAGCAGCCAGCAATATGCAATTTCCTTCACTGTGATGTACTCTACACAATGAGAATAAAGTTTTCTATCTATAAATATTTGAACGTTTTAAAAAACAATAGTAGTACTGTTTAACTTGCATTCTATTTGTGGAATTGCGATGGTTTTGCAAATTTAGATCTGATTCACAACAAATTGCAATCAAAAATAGCCCAGCTGTGTTTTCGCAAATACGGAAGAACGCCCATGAAAAATTTCATAGTGATACAACTTTGACAGGTGAAGTAATGTCCTACACAAACAGTAAGGTTGCTTGAAAATAACAAAAAAGAAAAGGGAGTTAAAATTTCAGGAAACACTTCATGAATGAACATGACGTTTTTTTTTTAAACAAATTTCGGAAAATGCAGCTTAAGGAGCTTCAAAGTACCACATTTCCTTAGAATTCCCCTGCAGTGTATGCAGGTCTCTTGTGTTGCCTTCAAAAGGTGTCCTTGGTGCTAGCTTCCTTCGACATGTGGCTGCGATGCGACTTGGTCTCAGCAGTTTCCTTAGTAGACATCCTTGTGACTCACAGACTGTCACGAGCATTACTCTGTAAAATCAATTCCCAAGAAATAGGGCGCCTAGCTTCTCCAAAACTTGCTCAAAGCCTGCGCATTCCTGATTGAACAACAGCGCGGCAACCCGACAATATGCGGTACAGCAGCATTTTTGAGAGTGGGGGTGCAGCTCTTGGGGACAGAGAAAAACTTGTTTCTAGTTTCTTTTTGAAAACCGCCCGAGGACTCACAAAATGCAAAAAACTCTTTCTACCTGCGTGCAATGCCCCAAAAGTGGCAGATGCAGTTTTTGAAATTCGTGACAGTCATAACCGTACCTCAGTTCTGCCCATTGGCACGTCACCTCGCATCATCACATTGCAGATTCTGATCACACTTAGTCTATACTTGAGGCTGGGGTTCGTGGACATTAAAAAGGAAGGGTTCAAGATAATAAAACTAGCAAGAACAAAAATGCAACTTTTCGATATCGCCATTCTTTCACGCACATCTCCCCTTAAAGGGGGTCACCTAAGAAGTAAGCAAACACTCCAACCAATACCCATGGCACACCACTATCAAAAGAGGAAGGGGAAGTAGTAGGCACTCACCACTCTTGCCGGCCTCCATCATAGCTTGGCCAAACTCAATGGCGCCGCCCTTCATAAACTTCAGCTTGAAGGTGCACTGGCCGGTCCAGTTGCCTGCACAGGGGAGGAGTCAATGCTATGGTATCAGGCAATGTCAAAGATGTCAAACAACGTAACTCAGACTGTTGCGGTAGCTGTGGCATGAAAGCTTACGAACTAGATCAATGTCAGAGGGCACAGCACCCTCTGAATTTATGCAACGGCGACAGTGTTCCCAGCAAAAAAAAAAAAAAAAAAAAGAGTCCAGTTGCTCCTCTATCCTGTCCATCATGTGCCTAACAGACTAAGCAAGTGCAGACAGAAAATAACAAAAAAATTAAAAACCTCCCAGTAGTAGAGTAGTAACACATTTCTGAAAGCAACATCATCAAAGCATCTGCAGCCAGAGAGAAATAGGAAACATTTACTGACTGATCCTGGTCCTTGCCTTGAGCGTGAGTTGGGGCTTATATTATGTGACACATGGGCCCCTTAAGGAGCTGTGGCCACTGCCAGAAAGGGGCAGAGGGCAGGATAAAGGATCCCTGACAGCTCACACTAAAGCTACCAACCAAACAATCCCACATCTTGATGAGAGCACCGCTACACTAGCAGGCAATGTAAAAAGTTCGAATGTACAGGCTCTTTGTACGTGTACTACACAAATGAGCGAGTGTGCACTGTTTTGACAATTTTAGACACCCAAAAACTTGCATAAGTGCGATTATGTGGCAGTAATGCTAAATCTAGCAGTTCCCTCCTATTTGTGCAATGAAAGCCTAGAAGGTGGAAACTTTTACCCCAAACTGTCTTTGGCTATGCATTATGCAGTTATACCCCTAATATATGCGGAACAGTGCCGCTGAATTTAACATACCTGACTACAGAGTTTTCTATTTCCCCCTCCCCTCATCAATGTCACAAACCACAGAAGCCTTCTAAAAGGATTAAAAAGGGTAAGGCTGAGATCCTAAATCATGCATTTAGGGTCTGCCCTGAAAGTAAAAAGACTTGTCGTAGCGTTGCACGCGTATCAGCACGATTGGGAAATCGGTCTCAGCGGATGGTGGGAAACCCTTCAGCTTCACAATGTGCTTTGAACAGGAGAAGTGAGTGGACAACCTTGAGCATGTACCCTTGCTTTCTTAGGATGCGTCGTGGAAACTGCAGCGAACTTTGAAACTGTGATATGCAGTGAAGTTTCTACAATAAACTGGGCAAGTCATCTACCGTAGCACTCGTCAACAGCAAGGCAATGATGCGATGTACTGACTGCGACTGTTCAAATGGCACAAAGCATTTACAGATGGCCGTGAAGCCGTGCAGCCCAGCAATGATCCGGGCATCCGTCAACGACTACGGATACGAATAACGATTGTGTGCATGTTTTACTGATAACTGATGTGCGTGCGAGTGTCCTTATGATCGCAGAAAAGGCCATTAGCAGAAGCAGCTGTCATTTAACGAATGTGATCAACCTCGCAGTAATAAAGCCTAAATTGTCACATTCACACTGAAGCTTCATATTTTGAGGCAGTGTCACTGTGACTGCCTCGTAGGAGGTAAAGCATGAGAGTAATAACACGGGACTATCACTAAGGCATCCTTTATCAAATGACCACCTGTGTGAATCCATCCTTGTAATCGGCACGGAGAGCACCAAGGACTAAGAGAGATGCCAATGCTGACAAATGTGCGCTTTGCTATGCCGGCTGAACTGAGGAGGTGAATTTGTACCAAGACGCCTAGTGAACGTTCTGGTCTGTTTCTGCATGAGAGAGTGGCACGCAGAAAAAGCTGCCCAGCCTGATCGATGGCGGAGGAGAAAGAGGCGGACGCACCATTCTGCTCGGCCTTGACAGTGCCCTTGATGTAGTTGGCACCGAAGATGGGCTGCTCCAGGCCCAGGCTGCTGATGGTGAAGAAAGGGAAGCTGAAGGACTGCAGGAAGTCCCGGCTGTTCTTATTGGTGAACACCATCTGCAGTGCAGAGCACAAAACCACATCGATCACAATGACATGGCATCACCTGGACAAGCACGGTGCAAAAAACGAGCACAGTGCCCTCCTCGTGCACATCTCAGTTACATCCTGTTATTGTTAAAAAGAGTGTGAGGCCAACATCATCTAATCCTTGTTCTCAGCAGCTGAAAAAAACTGGATTTAGAAAATGGAATACCATCTGCCATCTGATTCAGACATGTGTCGAGATAAAAGAAGGCTCAATTTCCAGTGAAAGTGGCCAGTTTACCACTGGAATGCAGTGATCTATAGGTGAATGCAGACTTCAATTATTAGCTCAGTGTCCCTTTAAAGCAATGTGTGTTACTGTTAAAACTTTACATCTGCATATTTAGCGTACATATCCTTTGGATGTTTTGTTTAGGTCTGCTTCCTGAGGCGTGACCCAAATACCCTTTGCTTGCTTGTGGCCAGAGCCCAAAAGCAAGCACACAGCTCCTCCATCTGAAGGGCAAAGGAAGACAGAGCCAAGACAGAACCAGTGAAGAGCCCATCAAAGACCATGCGCTTCTGATATCATGCTCCTTTTTAATGAGCAGTTACAGTGTTTCTTGTTTTTTTGCAATAACTAAGCTGCATAAGATGGCAACAGCCTGTCATCCAAGGATTTGCTATTAAATGAAGAATGAACTAAATCAGTTACAACGGCTACAGCCTGGAAATGCACCTCAAGAGAGAAGTCACCAATTGGTGCCAGTACTTTTTTTGTTCTGTTGCAAGACTGAGCTTTACAAACCTCCCTGTGCACATAGATGCACGCTGTGCAGAAAAGCCCCTACGAAGCCATAGTGCAACTATCTATAGACCTTTTGTATTACCTCAAAAGACACCAACGTATTGAGAAGGGGGGGGGGGGGGTCACTGCAAGGATAACGGGTAGATAAAGGTAAACAAATCAACATCGATTACTAACAGAATGGTAAGGAAAGTAATGCTAAAACACGACAGAATAAGTTTATGAATTTCATAACTGATTATAAACAAAATAATTATCTAAACTACATCATAAAGTTTGTACAAGGACCAGGCTGGGAGGGTTGTAGCCAGCACAAGCGGTAAACTGCTTCACGTCTAACTCATCTGTCCCAGTGCATCCACCCCCACAGCCCATGGGAGTCGTCTTGGGCAATGACTACCACAAAGTCACTTTGTTTCACAGGCTGAACGCTAAAGCACTGCAAAATTATTTTCCAGTTTCCTTTCAGGCAAAAACTGACCAACTTTCCATCCATACAAAAGTTCCCTCTATGCAATGTTTCAGAAACAAAATCACATCTTGCCAACCAAGCTCCCACTCTCACCACCCTAAGTAACCATGCCAGCACGCAGGCCTCTAAGATCCCTAAGAAGTACCAGTAAAGCTTTCAGAGTCCCACTATTCTATTCCTTATCTGGCAAGCAATGGAAGACAACACGACTGCCACGCCTCAGTATTGCATGAGTACCAACTTTGTGTAGGGGATATGTTGATGCCAGCACCCTTCCAAAGCCCCTGCACAAGCACGGCCCAGAGTGCTTCTTAGACAAGTCTTGAAAACCTATCTTTGCCCTTTCTTCCACGTGAAAAATATCACTCAGTTGGCTAGGCAAACTATTTAGAGGCTGAGGTTAACATTTTTATAATCACAGCGCTGTCACATAGGCAGATGCATAGGGCGTTATACACAGGTAGCTGTAGCTCACAAAGGCAGATACACAGGTAACTGTAGCACAGGGAACGTCGAGGAGTGGTAGCCATATTTCTTCCAAACCTGGTGGGATAAAGAGGTGGAACGAGACAGGCTGACAAAATTGCTAGTGCTCTAGCACTCCAATTACACAGTGCAATGTACAGGGCACACCAAAGAGAAGCTTGGTCTCCACCTTTGCGTGGTTCACTCAGAAAGGAATATGTTGCCAGTTTTCCTGAAAGACTGGCACTTCTCATCACAGCGAGACATTTGCCCACCGGCTAGTCATCAACCTCCATCTGCACCCGACTAATACTCACCCAACGCTTCTCTTTCTGGCATGAGGATCAGTCGTGTTCAAGGCTTTAAATGCTTTATCAGACAGATTTGAGAAACATTTTGCTCAGTGACAGGCCAGGCAGCGTGCAACACATGGTTGTTTACGTCAGCTATTGTAATGCATTAAACCCCAAATTATTCCATTATTTTTGTTACCTTATGCCTTGGGATACTCCTTTGTATACAATTTTGAAGCACACACTGTTCAGGCTCCTTCCAGGCAACACAACCTGCCTACTCGGTGACTTGTGCATGGCTTCGACAAAACATATGTGTTGTGTTCAGAAGCACAGTACTAACAGGTAGGATTGTTTGCCGTAAATAAAATATTTAAAGGACCACAGAAGACAAAGTGAAGTTTGCCTCTGTCACCTGTGCGCAAATGATTAATGCCTTCTCTCACCCCAATTCTGAGCTTTCAAAGGCTAGAAAAGGACAAAAAATTAAAGAGGTGCTGCCATCCGTACCTGATCTCACAAGTAAATACAAAGCGTCAAGATTTTTTTTTTTTTTAAATGCCAATCCCTTGAAAATGATGACCTATAAATGTGACCTATGACCTATAAACCTATAAATGTGCTCCATGACATCAGAACCGGAAGAGAGAAAAGCAGGTTTATGGGATTCAAATTATGAAGCACCACCCAACAAAATTTTAGGATAGTTATGCAAGTCAGGCACAGGCAGGATGATCCAATGTGCTCCTCTTGTGTTGTCCATGCCCTTTTAGGGGGCCATAGAAGACACCTCCATTCATCCCTTGTCTACACAAAAACCGGTTTTACGACTCTTTCTGAGCTATAGTGATGGTGTGGTATATGGGCTTTAAATTTAAAGCCTCAAAGCAAATCAGGCTATGAGGGATGCTCTAGTGAAGAGCTCCAGATTACTTTTGACCCTCTGGAGTTCTTTATTATGCACTGACATTATGCAGTACACGGGTGCCTCGTGTGTTCCCTCCATCAAAATGTCACTGCTAAAGTGGGATTACACCCAGATCCAAGGGATCAACAGACGAACACATTAACCATTGAGCCTACCCCACTAGGCATGCCAGTTCTCGCCTAACAAGAAGACACATTCAAATCCGATAGCATTGCATTACAAACATTTTCATGCCTCATACAATACAAACTCATGACATTAGGTCCAGAAAGAACTCAACCATAGCTCCTTGGAAGCAAATAACAGTAAGCCAAGCTTCAGTGCTCCGTGCATAAGTTGCAGTCTTGACGTGTCGGTTTGCCTGCAGAAATGACTGGCGACTAAGACATCAGTACTTTTTTTTTTTTTAGTCTTACCTAGATCATGAAGGATCTGATTACAATGAAAGTAGTCGCTATGTCAACAGAATAACACATTCTATCCATAAGGGCCAACTTTATTATGTCCTCACTGCTCCTTTATGCTGGCGTATTAAGACGAAAGCCTTTAATGGCTCATCGTTGTCAGCAAAAGTGTCACGCTTTTGCAGCGGCTCTCAAAACTAAACCCTGTCTCCCACCGGGGAATCGAACCTCCATCCCTTGGATCCCCAGCCTTGCGATTTACCACTGCGCCACGCCCCGGATCGTGGAATGCTATTCATAATTCTCCTTGTTTACAGTGAGAATGATAGCGAGATTCTGCGAGTGACAGATGCTGCGCCTTTCCTTCCCTGTAGACGAATTATAGAATGCCGGTGAACTTTAACGTGTTCAATGAAATGCTGGTTGTGTTCGACAAGGGGCGTGCAACATATTGCCATGACAGGTTATGACGTCACAAGGCGATTCATGCACATACGAAGCTGATCACACCGGATGTCCGATCCAGGCATCCGTCATTTGTCGCTTCCTCGAACGCCACACCCCACAGCAAACAGAAGCAGACTCAGATGTCTAGGAGGCGTTTGTACAGCAGGCATCAGCGAAGAAGTTAGAAATTGATTTACAGGATAGAAAAGGTGCAGTATCTGTCACAATTCTCCGGGTACACATGTACCATGCCATAAAAGAAGGGAGGAATGTGAAACAGTAGTCACCCTTTTTACTCGATGCATTATTCACCGCCACATTTGCAACAAATGCCGCATTCAGGCTTTCGCCTTTTAACACTTGTCGCCAAAGTGCCTCGTAATTTTTTATAGCAGGAGCTCCTTTTTAACGACCACAGATAGTAAAAGAGTTCCTCTGACAGACTCACCCTGTGCGTGGTGAGATAGATGCGTCCCTTCTTGGTGCCACAGAACTGCTGGGCATCCGGACCCTCAAACGTCAGCTCCACTCCATCGCAGTACAGCAGGATGCTGGCACAAAACAGAGTTGGACAAAGAGAGGTGACTGGGTGGTCTACTTGGTGTTGCACGGTAAAAATGAAACATAAAATGATGTCAAACAATAGTGACGTAGAATTTCTGTGACATAAAGGCAGCAGCTAATGACAGAGTGACAGTTGCAGAGTCAGGCCGTCAACTTATGCCCATGAAGACTGAGGACGTGAGTGGGACAAAACATTCGAGGGACAATCCTTAAGGGTACGAAGTGACAAAATTAACCCCCATTTGCAGGCACCCATGGGATCCTCGGTCACGTCCATTCACTTAGTGCCTGCCGTGGTTGTGCAGTGGTTAGGGCACTTGAATGCTGTGCCCAAGGTCGCGGGATCGCAGCCCGGCCACGGTGGCCACATTCTGATGGAGGCAAAAAGCAAGGCGCCCGTGTGTTGTGCGATGTCAGTGCATATTAAAGGACCACAGGCACTCCAAATTTCCGCAGCCCGTTACTATGGTGTCTCTCATAGCCAGAGTCGCTTTGGGACATTAAACTCCATAAACCAAACCTAAACAAAACTATTCAGTTTGCTTCTTGCTTAATGAGTTGTTCCCTTGTGCTACTATCAGAGGTGGAAGCAGGCTCAAACATTTTGGAGCAGCTTTGGGTGCAGTAATAAAGCTACTTTGGAGCATTTGAATTATGTTTTGGAGCAGGCTTCTAAGGTCACATGCCTCTGATAACGGTAGTTTTCTCTCTGGCAAAAAATACAAAATCTTCAATCTAATTCCTTTTTATGCAAGTTCAGTGACTCTCCAACTTCGCAATCATCTCTGAAAAGACAAACGGCCAACAAATTGAAACAGACTAGCAGCAAAACGAACATTTACTGATGCGCTTCATTACTGAACACCTAGTGTGACCTAAAGCATCTGCCTATTCTGACTTGATAGATTCAAATGTAGAGTTTACCACTTCGATGCGCTCAAGCAGCGCCACTAATTTGCAGTTTAGATTAATGGGCACAGCATTTACGCTACCTTGTGCATATCCTTTTTGATCCTATGCCTGTGCTGATAAATTCCTAAGCAGTGGTCAGTAGTGCCTTCAGGAAATATAGATGGCACTGAAGGGTAGCCTTTTCATCCTTCACCATTTTTACTTCGCTGCCTCCTGCCAATAGTTCATCATTGTTTGCTTGAGCAATGCTGGGGCTCGTTTTTAACATCTTGGCAATAGGCCCTGTATGGTTTTCCAAAACTCTTGGGAAGCTTCCTAGTGATTGACACCTTTGGAGTACCAACACATAATGCTTCAAGTATGATTTTGTCTGCCGTAGGCCTGACAAGCTTGTGACAAAGAGGCTCGACGAGTGCCTGCTTGTTCTCGCAGCAGAACCATTAGAATAACTCATACAGTTTTTGCAGTCGGAGAAGTTTCCTAACGGCTGTTTCACTTGCTGCTCTTGCTTCTCTCTCCTGGCGATTAAAATGGCTTAGAGGAGGTGGTATGTCACACACACAAAGCATTTTTTTTTCACAATTAGTTCCCTTCACTCACCTGTAGTTCATACTAAATTTACTTGCGAACAAATATTTATTATGCTCCATGCTTCCCTCCCTTGCAAAAATTGTATTTCCATTAATCCCATCTTTGTCCATCTTACATCTGTTACATCTTTGCCCCCAATGCTGACATTGCCGTGCTCTGCGAAATTTGATGGCAGAACATCGAGGCAGCCAGTTTGGAGCAGCTTTGGAGCAGGATGAAACAGGTAAATCAGTCTGGAGCAGAATGGAGAAGCACTTCCACCCCTGTTCTATTATACTATATATCTTAGGTAAGGGAACAAGCGTAGGTTAATGGCATTCTAATAGAAATCAAAAAAGGAGAAATGGCCATGGGCAGGTCGTGTAGTGTGAAGAGAGGATAACTGATGTGAGGGTGAGCGGCACCAATATTTACCGAAAAGATGACACCACTTGCAATGGCTAGCATGAAAATCAATAGCATTCCTAAACAACCAGCACAATTTTAAACCTATAAATGTGATGGTCTCTAAGAGTGAAAGACTGGATTCCAACGGAAGGCAAGCATAGCAGGGGGGCAGAAAGATGGGCAGATGAGACTAAAGTTGCAACAACAGTATGCAGAAAGAAGGATGTATGCAACCTCTCCAAAATCAACATACCCAAAAGACCAAAATTTTCAAATCCAAATTTTCTTTTTTCTTTCTGGTGCTATATATTTTAGTGAAAATCTGCAGACCAAGTCACAACAGTACAAAGTGATGCTGGAAGCATCCTATGCCCAATTCCTTTTGTAAGCATCAATGGAGGTGATGGCATAGTAGCATTATTTTAAAATGCCACTTCATCACACGTATGTAAATGGGAAAAAAAAAGTGGTCTACAGGGTTTAAGGTCTGAGAGCGGCTCAGGCTACAGGGATATAGTAGAAGGCTTTTCATAATTTTGACCACCAGGAGTTCTTTAATGTGGACTGCTATCACGTAGTAGATGGGCTGCAAGCGGAAAGGACCCTAACATGACTTTACAACCTTTACAACTATTGTTTAAGCACCAATCTCGCTTGCAAGAGGTGCAGGATTCAATCCACAGCGCTTCCGGGTAACTATCTCTTTGGACTAGTGCTCAGCTCATTTGAGGTAAACCTGAGAACCGGGTCATGGACCCAAACACGTGATAAGGGCCACAAGCCTGATTTCAGTCCCTCTCAGAGATTTTCCATGAGAACCAGGCTAAGGAAAATCTCCTATGTACCTGGTGGCACTGCTGGGTGCCTGGGGACACTGGGGATCAAACCCTGCACCTCCTGAATTTCAGGCATTACCATAACTCAAATGTATTAAGACAAACCACTGCTTCTATACAGTCCCTCTTTTCCAGGTCACATGCTTTCTGTGAGACAAAAAAAATGCGACTGTATTATGATACACTTTTCCTAATACTTGTGCCCAACCTGATCAGCCTGGCTAAGGCAGGGAGCGTGACTTCCTTGTAATACTCCTTGGATATATTTTTAAACCCCATGGCAATCATTTTGCAAGTCCAATACCACCTCCTTTACCTAAACAAACAACAGATTATACCAGTTTTCTTGAAAACCTTTAGAACCCTGATCATGTGCTGTGGCAGTCAACCTTCACAAAATCTTAACATTCACATTCTGCGGCAAAGTAATTCTAATAGGCACTTAGTCGATGGTCTGGAGATATGCACAGTAGGTGAGAGAATATGCACTAAATTTTGAAGTATACCAAGTTGCAATTTTAATGCCATCATTTTTAAATACACAGGCTCAATCATACTTGACGTATTACCTTGAAGTGGTGCTTGATGTCATTCGCCATTTTACATCAATTTGCTCCTGGCTGCAGTGTAATGATGCTTCTCACATGAGCAGCCAGGTGGGGCAGTGTTCCCACTAATTGTGACAAACCATGTACTATCATAGAAAACTCTTGACAGGGAAGTGTCTGCTACAGCATGCCACGAGCTGCATTGTGGGACACGTCAGAGACCATGGGGTGAATATCTGCCATTTCAGTGATAAGCACCAACGCCTGAGAATTCTTTTTTGCTTTCGTATCCTAATGGAATTTATGGCCCATGGCTGGCCTCCTGCACAATTCATTCCGAACTTTGTTTTATTTACGACAAGCTGCAAATGTCTGTTCATAAATCGCAATATGATTGCCATTTGGCATTATTGCTACATTAGGCAAAATTGGTTCCGACTGCATGCCGCATTTTTTTGTTTGCAATTTCTAAAATCAAACTTTTGGCATCACAGCATAGGGCCGTTGCTATCTCCTCCTTGTTTCAGTTAAAAATGAAAAATAAAATCAACTACTGCCCCAGAGTATTGCAAGACTGGTGCTAAAGAAACATTGCCCAAGCACATAGGTCTGCACTTAGAAATGGGGAGGGGAGCAGCACTTCTGAGGAAAGGAGGATGTGAGGCAGGTAACAAGGGTGAGACGATTTCTGAAATGGTGGTACAATAATTTACTGAACAAAACGTTGGCAAAGATAAAAGAAACGCTTTCTTTAATGTCAAGAAATCAAGGTCCACATCGAGCTCAATAATATAATTTTTATGGACGCTGCAATATTTTGTTTTAAAAGCAGTTGCACATTGTCATGTATGGCAATACTATCATAAAGGCAGTATGAGAGCTGAATGCAGTGAAATAGGAAAATGTTCTAAAAGCTATATGGCTAAAGAATGGCAAGGTGCATATCCTCAGAGCTGGTTATTCAGAGAGCATGTTTTATTGCATACACGCCGGCCACATAAAGCACTGCACCCTTTCCACTCATTCCCACTTCACCACTCAAAACGGTGCCCTTTGTCTGTCTTCATAGATAAATACAAACACATGTCTAGGAATTCTGCCCTCCACACCTCTGTGAAAGGCCTTCTTACAGGGCAAATTAGGCAATGTTAAAGTCTCTCCATAACGATTCAGGGGGCTTGCCTAACAATGGGGTGAAAGCGTTCTATCGTACCCATCTCTGCCAATTATAGTGTTTTCAAAGAAAGATGGGGTGTATTAAAAAAAGGAACTACTCAACACAAAACCAGTTCAAATCAACAGGACAACGTCGACCTATGAGCCTAAAAACGATCACATGTACGACAGTCAAAGTGGGTTAACTTCCTTATCCTGGGAATGGCACGTTCATGCAGGCGTTGAGCCTACACCTCCATCAAAAGCATAAAAAATTCCCCATAGCATTAAGCCAGCAATATACGACCGCCACGGCCGGAGCATGCTAACCTCTAGTTGCAGGCCGTGCATGCAATCCGGTGCAAAACAGCAAAATCCCGGATTTTAAACTTCAGGTACCGCCTATCTCTAGCCGTTCTGTCTGCTACAGTGCAGCTTTTCGCCGCTTACTCGAGCCGTACCGCAAAGAAACTGGTGAATGTGCATGAGCCATAAATGTAAGCGCGCTATTTGTTTCTACGGGATCGAGTCCACACCACCTCCAAAGCATGTGACCTCACTCGCCCGTCCATAAATAAAAACAGCTGCCCGGTACTCATGCGATGGCACGGCAAACGAAGCCACGCAAGCGATCGACCTCTCAATCAGCGCAGACGATAAGCGACAGGGTTATGACAGTTATATTCGCGCATGCAAAGGCGTTAACAGGCAAGCTGCAGACCCGATACACTGCCATTGAGGTGTATGTGCGTTACAGCGCCGAAAAATCTAGAAGGCACCTGTTGCCGTCCCTGTGACATCCGCTGACATCGGCGTCGGCGTGACGCAAGCAGTAGCAACCCAATCAATGACTACACCCTGCGCAGTATTTTCAGCACGAAAACACGGATACATTCCACAAATACGCACATCAAACAGTGAATACGCGGGACCACCACCGTGTTACACTTCCGAAGACGGAAAGGCCCTGCCGAGGCTATCCGACGAGGTGGCAAATGGCAGGCACTGTCGCGCAAACGGGAACTACAAGTGACGGCACACTTACAACTCGCCTTTGAAGATCAGAACGCCGCCCGGCGCGTGAGCGGTATTCAGGGACATGCCGGTGCTGTGGTGGGTACCCTATTCTTCGAGCACTGTCTTGACGTTTGATACGGTCTACAGAGCACAAAAGATGACCGTCGTTACCGACGACGCGCGCACAACCTTCCGATACAGCGTCGCCAGCGCCGTTGCTAACGCTGCTGGCCGTTGCGTTGCGCAGCTTGCGCCGGTCACGCCCCCTTCTGTCACGGAATGTAAACACGAGTCGCTGCGCGTGGCCTCCGCGATCGGCTCCGTCGCAGCGCCGTTGCTCCGGCCGTCCCATTCGGCGCGCGCCCCAGCGGAAAATTGTAATTTCGCTAGCTCCGTAACACGCCGCGAGGTGGCGACCTTAGCCCATGGCTCGAACGGCGCGCGCGTGGCCGGCACTGCCTGCGATTTCAGTCACGTCGTCAGTTTTTTTGGCACGTTTCCACGCGGAACAGCCGTGAATGCGTTGTCAATTTCTTTCGACTTCTACGTCAATATCAATTACGTTGTTAAACACTTAGGATCGCCTTTGCATGCAGTTTTTGTGGCCGTTTAAAAGGTGATTGAGGCAACCGAGGCTTTTACCGTTGCCTTTTTGTGCCTTTCAGGCGACGTTTATTTATAGCGAAGCTCTCTCTGGCTCGAACATATAATTACGATAAGCGCTCGTGCATTTTTATACGCCACTACGCTAGTCACAAATTCTGATTTCTGTTTTTTTTTGTACTTGAGTAGAGTAGTTTGAGCGAAAATACTTTCGTGGCCTTTGTTTTGCTATGTTGCATGTGCTCCCTCTAGGTGAAAGTGGTTTCGCGCAGCTAATGTGATCCCGCTAATAAATTATTTGCGGTGTGACGAAAGCTGCATCGATTCTCTGTCATCCGCTTCACACGGCAATCTTATCTCTTTCTTTATTTTTCAGATAAATGTATTGCTGTGTCCCTTTCTGTCGCTCCGATAGAAAAAAGAACCACGGAATAAGTTTCCATGAATTTCCTTCAAATTATGAGCGTAGGCAAGCATGGCTAAAGGCCATATCAAGAAAATATTTTGTGCCAAATGACAAGTCTGCTAGCAGTGTCGTCTGCAGCCATCATTTTTGGACTCGTATTATAATTTGGGGTCCACAAATGCGCCGTCTGAAACGAGCGTGTTCGCGGGTTACCCGAGCTACATGCAGCCGCAACAGCCACAAAAAAGACGTAAGATAGAGCGATTGTCGCAGAATTCCGCACCAAACCAAGAAAGGACATCAAGTTTATCAAGCGGCCGCGATGAAGATGCAGAGTCAGCCTATGGTCGCGAAGAAAGCACAAGCCGTTCTTCAACTTCTGCCTGCTCATTTTCTCAAGTGCATGAAGGTAGCCTGATTCACTCATCCTTGGAAGGAGATGAAGCAGGTCCTAACGGTGCAGGATATGAGAAGCAGCAGCTTAGTGATTGCGCAACGCAAACTACCGATGACCTTCTTCTGCGTCTAAACCGAAAGCGAGTGCAATTGTTCAGGAAAGCAGACACTATCAGGAGACTGCAACGAGAAAACAGTCGCCTAAAAAGAAAACTCAGTGGTTATGAAAACCACACTCTTCACTCGGCGTTGTAAAAATGCCTGGACAAGGTCGGCACAGCCCAGTTCTGCTTAGAGGACTGCCTAGCGGAACAGATCACCAATGCGTCAAGGCAACGGCCCGTGTGGTCTCCAGACTTTGTACGGGAATGTGTAGTTTTGTACTACTTGGCCCCTAAGGCATACCGTTACATACGTAACAGAGGCCTTTTGAAACTGCCATCAAAAAACACTCTACTTCGCTATGTTGGCAAATCCAATAATGAAAGTGGGATCACACCACTAATGAAAGAACGCCTGAAGCAAGAGGTGGGGCAGTTAAAAGAGGAAGCGGGGTTTTCCTCTATTATTGTGGATTAAATGGCTATAAGCTCCAAATACATCTATGATCGTAAAATGGACTGCTTTTTCGGTCAACAAACTGCGAGAGAAGACGCTGGGACAGGGGAGAACGTGAACAACATCGTGCTTTCCAACAAAGTGTTGTGTTTCGTTGCAGCAGGCCTGTCCACGTCTTACAAGATTCCTTGCGGCTTTTTCTTCACTAACCGATTAAGTGGCAAACTCCTGTATCAGCTGACAAAAGAAGTGATAACTGAAGTTGAAAAGTGTGGCCTCTATGTCGTCCGGATCGTCACGGATAACGCTGACGCAACAATATTGTTTATGAAGATGATGCAGAAGTGGTTTTCCATCCACAATGTGGCCAACCGAAAGGCACATGTGCATTTGAGAAAACCTGACCAAATGCACTTTTGGGGGGCACTGGAGCAGTGCCCCCTTTTCGTATGCCCAGCAAGAGATGACCACGCCACAAGCACACTAGCTGTAGTTTTCGACAAGTTCATTAGGCCACTTTTATCCAACGTCGGCGCTACTGTAACGGACCGGGCAGCATACCGCAAGAAGCTCGCCTGCAAGCCACTGCACAGGGAAGTGCTGCGCGTTTAGAATAAAGTAAATGTGAAAAACTGCTGCTGAACATCATGGCTCTAATTTTGTCTTTTTAAATAAAGTGCAATTTGTATCCTCAAATGATTTTATCTGTATTCCTGCCAAGCTGTACGTTTATTGAATTAAACCCTCTTTTTTTTTTTTTGCTTGCCGAGGATGAAAAAAAAAAGAAAAAGACTAAATTCGCCTTAGTTCCCTCCACTACAAGGTCAAAAAACTTTATCCATTGCAGGCTGTTGTGCACTGCCCTGGCCAAAATAGGAATGGGACAATCCATTGAGTGGCATCTGCAAGCGCTGAAAGCTAACATTTATTGCACGCATTTAAGTATAAACCAGATTTACACCATGTCTACACAGGAAAACTGGCAGAATTCCTTGATTCCCATAAATGAAAAGTAATTTCTCGTTCTAAGCTAATATGCACAAGAATTTAAGAATTAAAATAAACCGCTCTGTTCAACTGCAAAATATTTCGTGTTTTGAAACCCTGAACAGCTATACAAAGAAAATTACCTCCATGTTGCAAAAGGCACGCTCTCATGACGATTTGCCTTTCCCCGGTTCTAAGTCAGCATCAGAATTCAAGAAGCAATTGCCTAATTGCACCAGCAAGCTACTTTGTTTTTTTACCAGCACTTCTGGGCGGTAATTTTCTCGTGCGCGTCGCACACAGCCTGCGATAAGCGCGTTTTCGTCGTCTGCGCCCGTCCGCATCAGGGGAAGCGAGCCATGGGGAGCGCGCGCCACGCGCGGCGAGAGCAGCAGTCACACCGCATTACGCTCTCTCCGTGCGAATGGGACGGCCGGAGCAACGGCGCTGCGACGGAGCCGATCGCGGAGGCCACGCGCTGCGACGGAGGAAAGGGAGATGTAAGAACATGAATTTTTCCTTACTCCACGGCACCTTAGCAACTCTCAATTTGTCACGACTTATTTTTTAACTTTTTTTTTTTATTAAAGCGTTTACCTTTGTGTAGCGGAGTCATTTTCTTTTTTCTTTTTAAGCGAAGTACTGTCAGTCTTGTTTCGGTTTCTTTAATCGAATGGTAGCTGTGACGTGAGGTTTTGCAGTTTCGCGTTTATAGGACACGAGAAAAATTGCGATATAACTACTGATGCGACAATTGTGCACATATGCAACCCAACTGGCTGATCCCCCTGTGTGGGTATGTGTCATCAATTATGACTTGCGGTGAATTATTATGTATACTGTAAGGGCAACGGGTCTTGTTCACGGAAGGTATCCTTCTGATTTACCGCTGGCTCAAATGCTCCCAATAGAACTCTAACACTGCTCTTGTGGTGGAATCTACTGGTACAGTATTCTAGGTCACTGTACTACTAGTTCTAGAATAAATACCTTCCGGTTTTCTGCTAATATACATGTCCCATATTACGGCAGCAGCGGGCCTCGCGCTGGGCTCTTCTGGTCCCAGAATGAAGCCTTTGCGTTTGCTGCTGCAGTTTAAAATAGTACCTGCTAAGCAGCAATCTGGCCGTGTATGTTTTTTTTTTTTTTCTGGTTTCAGCCAAGAAATTTTGCTGTTTAATTTAAAGTATTTTTTTTTTTTTCGTTATGCGCGGTAATGACTTTTTTTAGCCAACGGAACGTCTCTCCTAGAGAGAGAGAGAGGAAAACATTTATTGCTCTAAAAATTCTGGTTTTAGAGGCGGGCCGATGTCTTCATATCTACGACCTCTTCACAAGGCCGGCGCCCCTATTCCAGGGCACCGCTGAGTCTTGCTGCTTCGCAGGCGTGCCGCACCAGTGCCCTTTGGGCCGTGAGCTCGCTGCTGGTCAGCAGACCCTCCCATTGTTCCGCACTCGGGTTATTTAGTTTGTGGAAGGCTCTGTTTCGTTCGCATTCCCATCTGATGTGGTATAGTGTGGGGGTTGCCCCGCACCACGGGCATGTGTTCCTGTATTGTGTAGGGAACATCTTGTGTAGTATGCGTAGATTGTGGAAAGTCCCTGCTTGCAGTCTCCGCCAGCAGACCGCCTCGTGTTGTGTTAAGTGGGGTGGTGGGTATTTGAATCTCCGCCCTCTGTGGCAGTTTAGTATTTCTGTATACGTTGGTTCCACCGCTATGGGGTCCTCCAGGGCTTCTGACTGCCCTGCTCGGTTCGTGATCTCGCGAACTAGGCTGTCTACCCTCGAGTTACCCTCTATCCCGGTGTGTGCCGGTATCCAGAAAATCCTGTGTCTTAAGGTCTTATTTGGAAGCCTTGCTTCGAGGAGGATGCTCAGCGCTTCCTTGCTTATTTTGCCCCGTTTGTAGTTCCTGCATACTGCTTTGGAGTCTGTTAGGATTATCAGAGACTTGTTCCTACACCTCTGATATACTTTTGAATTCATCCCTCTTGAAACCTTCACTTGAAAGTCGCCCCCCCCCCGCACGCACGCACGCATGCACGCGCGCGCACACACACACACACACACGCGCGCGCGATGGCAAGGTTTTTAAATCAAACATTATAAAAAATTACTAAATGCGTCGAGTTCGTAATAAAAAATATATTTGCGGACCCAAAAAGTATGTGCAGGTGCAGCATGCACATCGGAGCAAAATTATTCCAATTATGCACGGTTGTGTGGTTATAGTCCCAGCAGGCAGTTAATTCGAAGCCACGAGAAAAGCGATGCCACGTCAGTTTTTGAAGCAAAAGAAAATCACATTTTCTAAAGCCCTACAGTGCGATGAAATGGAGGAAGTTGGAGAAAACCCGTAGCTTTTTAAATGTGAAATCGAAACTAAGAGCAGGAGAAGCACAAAAAGCTTGGCATAGGTGCGATGTCCGGTGTGACGGAATGCAGTGCCTACAGCGCCAAATTCGAATTTCCTACTATAGACGTGTCAGGCACTTTATTTTGTTTGCCCCGTCTCTATAAAAATTACGGTAACGCAGGTGGCAATGCCTGGTCTTCCCCTTGCATCAAGGTGCCTCATTTTCGTGCAGAAAAAAAGCGTCGAAATTCCTGGCGCTCCATGCTTCAATAAAATAGGTATTTCTTCTTTGAAAAACTGATAGGACACCGTTTTGTTCATACCTTCGAACTCTTAATTGGGATTATTAAGCACTCAACAGCAATGTTTAAATGTTAATTAGTATGTTTTAGTTAATTAGCTGGGTAGTTCGAATAGTATTAAAGCGTATTGTGTCCGCCGCGGTTGAGATTTTGCTTTTGTAAATAGTTTTTTTTTCTAGTCTGAGCTCATGTACAGGAATTTTTGAGAACGTTCGCTGTAATAGTTTACATGTGAATGTGAAATTTATTGTATAATTTTTCGTATTGTTGTGGCCTGCTGTTCTCACTGGCGCTCTTATTAAGTTAAAAGCTGAGTGTTCTTAAAGGGCCTATTAATTACGAAAACTGAAGAACGAGCAAGAGCAATGGGTATCCCATCAATATCCTAACTGCAACACAAAAATTTCTAACCTAGCTTTATTGATACTGAAGATATGGGTGATTGAAAATGATAATCCTCCTCTCCCCTTTGAGGTCAGTCCGTGCCGAAAAGGGGAAGTAAATAAGTCGTGATGGCGCCCAACAACGCCCCGTCCCGCCAACTTAACTTGAGAACGTCCAATGAGAGGCGTGCCCGGCAAGTCCATGCGACGTGACATGGGGGCACGTGCCTAAAAGTCTGAGGTTACCTTTCATGTGGTCGCAAGCCAGTCCACACTTGTCGGGTTAGCTGCATGCGCCGCATGTGACATGACCTTAATCAGTGTTGAAGTCCTTCTTTTCTGGAGGAGGGGTGATATTTCTTTTTGAGCTAGCGTTTATTGCAAGCTGGTGTACGTGCCTCCCACATATGCAAAAAGCGGCACCCACCCTAGCAAAAAAGACCAATAGGGTGCGTTATTGGTTTTATAAGAATCGGTATTGGTTCTGTAGGTATTCTATGTGTTTTATCTGCATTTCTATGAGACTTATTCAGAAACTCATAAATCTTATAGACTGGTACATATTTGTCCTATAGGCAATAGTATTGGTTTCATAGGTTTATCGGTGGGTTGTATAAGAAAAGTATCAGACCAGTGCAGAAGCCCATACATCTTATAGGCTGATACATGCTTGTCTTGTAGACTACTACATATTGGTTCATGTGTCTGATACATCAGTATGCCTTTGTTTATGGGTCTTGCATGCAGGATCAGTACGTTGGAGATTTTAGGTCTTTGTCATTGTTTCCTTTTCCATCTCGGACACATCCTCAAAACTCACTCATTCATCCCGTTTATTGAGTGTTGTCGTAACGTACAATATTAGCCGCAATAACAATTGAGAACGCTGCGCGCGGTCTCAACAAACTACGTACGGTTGGAGCCGCAAGACGCGCGACGCTGTTGCTACTGGATCGCTGAATGGAGATGGGAAAGCACGCGGATATAGCACGGTTCTGTCGGGGCCCAGCTCAGTCACAATCACCTACATGTGCAGAGCAGGACGGTGAAATGTATTGAGAGGCGCGCGTCCAAGCAACTGCAACGCTGCAACCGCCGCCGAAGCGAGAGGAGTCGACATCGAGCACGCGACGAGTACGGCTCGAGCTGCCGACGCGGTAGCAGCGGTAGCGCGATGCCGGCGGCGCTTCGCAGCGGAGAGGTAGGTTTCCTTTCTCTCACTCCCACTCCCGCGCAAGCGTTCCCGTGCTGGCCTCTCTCATCCTCCTTTCCACCTCTCCTCTGGGCGCGCATGCGCAGCTCCGTAGAGGCATTGGCGCTGGCGCGATCGCTGATCGGGCGGCAGTTCGGTCGGTGCCCTGTGTTTACAAGTTTTCGCCGATTTTCGGGGTGCTTCTCGAGGATATCAACGTTCCAGCGCACGTTCAGCTTTTGATCAGGTGCGTGTGCATCACTTGCAACTTCGGGCTGACGTTTATACTTTGTCAGTGTATGATGTGGCTTTGCGTTGCAGAATGCCATTGCCTGCACGCCAACAAAGGAATTTGAATCGCGCGGTGTGATATAACGCAGCGTCGAGTTTTAAAGTTGTGTGCACGATTCCTTGAAAATATTGATGAAACTTTTTAGCGTTAATCTGTTTTCGAATATCGTGCGCACTGTGTTTAAGTGGCAGAACCTGTGGTGAGGCGCAAGGCGGAATGTTGGTTCAGCAGCTACCTCGGCGTTCAGTAATGGCGGCGCCTCTCCTAACTGCCTCCGCATGAATACGCGCGCAATCGCGGTTGCCGGTATATGTGTGGACCGATTTTTTGAAGTCATGGTGGTGTCGCCTTCTTGAAATCGCTTATTTTTCAAGCTGTAACGCAATTTTTTATTTCTTTCAGGTGCCTTAGCATTCGAGAGACTACATCATCGGGCCGAAATCCGCAATCTTGGAATCGAGGGCTACCTGGATGCAGTCAATGTTTGGATTATGTGCGAGTATGCGTTGCCGCTGCCATTGTGGATTAAAATGTGTATACATGCACCTGCTGCGTAACTCATCCCTAGAAAATGGAACATAGCTGCCCTCTCCTTTCAGGTGTCCGGAGAGGTAAAACACCCGCAGCTACTCGATGAGACCAATATTTCATAGGGCCTACAAAACCAATAGGAAGCCTACTGGTTTTGTAGGTCTATCAGATTATTGACAGCTATGGGTGTACTAGCATTACAGACCTATCAGTTTATCAGATGCCATAGGACCGATAAAACCATAGCCTATACGACCAGTAAACAATTGACCTATAAAACCAATACTCCAGTAGACCTGTAAAACCAATCGGCTAGGATACCCATAAGACCAATACTCTGGCAGACCTATAAAACCAATATCAATAATCTGATAGGCTATTAGTTGTCTATCGGATTTTTTTGCTAGGGCACTCATATGTTACGACCTTTCTCCTGGACCGCATCGCTGAACTCAAACTCGGTCCTCTCGAATCTCTCGGCGGAATCTCCAGGGATCAATCACATCCCCCTACTATTTAACATAAGCCTCCTCTCCATGGTCCGTGAAATAACCTGTCTCGAACCTCTCCCACTATATATGTAGACGACAGTACCCAATGGACAACAACGGGAAATCTAAAGAACACAGAGGAGACTCTTCTATCAGGAATGAACGCGGTGGCAACATACTAAGCCTCTATTGGCCAAAGCGTGCTTCCCCGCTAAATCCGGTCCAAACCCCTGTTAGTCCACCCAACCGCCGCACTACCAAGCAATGACACCACTCCGTACGCATCACCACCGATTAACTTCTAGTGCCCAAGGGCAGCAAAATTCGAATTCTGGGAATGTTCCTGCAAAACAGTGGAAACTATCTTGAAACTGACTGTCACCACCCATCAAACTATTAGACTCATCAAACTAATAGCTGTTACGACCATGCATCCGCATTTGCGCGCTCTATTGTTCGCCTGTGGGCATGAATAAGTGCTGTGGATATGTGGTGATGGTCCAATGGCTCTAAGTGAGCCTGTTTCCAGGAATCCTGTTTTGTAAGCCTGTTTTGCTTAGTGGACACCCTGCAAATGCCAAATTGACCCGGTCAAGGGAACGTCTGGAAAAAGACAAAGCAACGTCCCCCTGCGGGAAATAGCAGGAAGTGCTTTCTTTCTTTTGTTCACCCTTCCAGTAGAGAAGTGCTACCCTCCAGTGATGAGTGCCTCCTATCCAAAGGAGACGACAGAGTGACATGTCCGCTGACGTGCAGGACAAGAAAGGAGCATGACGCATACGACCATTAAATGATTTCCCGGGAATGCAGGAAAGATTTGCAATTGTCGAAAACGGACAATGCTGGGAGCGTATGCGGCGCCCACGTGCACTTGGGTTTCTGAGAAGTAAATCCACTTGCCGGAACCAGCTGCCTATCGATTCTTGGCTGAAGAATAGAAATGTACCTCCTCGCCGTTCCCAAGCTTTTCCCGCCAACAAGTGACCAGGCTCAACGAAACAATGCCGGGCCAGTCAGTGCTTCAGACCATCAGTGCAGTGATGTGTTCGATTGGATGCCGATATCTGAGGGGCGTGCCCTGGATTTGGTTGGTCAGCATCTTCAGAGAGGGGCTGGACATAGGGGGTTTTAAGGACGCTGCAGAGCACGAAATGTCGCTCTGAGCCCTGGGTAAACGGCTCATCCAGTCGCTTCTCGCTATGAACTCTTAACGCTTGTCATTTTGCTGATGTACCCTTCTTTTTCGTGTAAATAATCTTGTAAATAAGTTTTCTCAAAGTGCCATTAAACCTGCTTGTATATATTTTACCAACTACGAAGATTCAGTCCTTCTTCAACCCCGAGTCTCTGCACGCTACCAAGTGAAGGCCGGGTCGACATAGCCCCAGCGTCACGACAACTGGTGACCAGCGTTGGGATCTGAATCTACAAGCCACAACATCTTGTGATTGGAGGTGGATCAGAATCTGCAAGCCACAGCATCTGGTGATCTGACGTGGTATCTCAAGCAACAAGCAGGAGCAACAATCGGCCAACAAGAAAGCAGCTCGGAACATCGATCGCATGTGTGGGTGAGTGCTTGGCTTTTCTTCTGATGTGGACCAGGTTCTAGAACAGGGTTAGATTTTAGAACTGGTAAAGAGAGTGTGGAAACGCCTTTAGGTTTGGTAGTTTGCACAGTTGTTTTGGAAGTAGCCGACACTCGGAGGGATCATGGACCTACAAAAGCTGCAGAAACCGGACCTGTTGCTATTGTGTGAGGAATTGGGAATTGATACAAGTGGTTTGGCACGAAAACCCTTGATTATAAAGGCAATCACAGATTTGGGAGCCGATGATGAGGAGCTCAGTGAAGCATGGAACCTCATCGGTCAAAAAAAGGAACAGCTCAGACAGCAGAAAGAGCGGGAAAAAGAGGAAAAGGAGCGGGAAAAAGAGGAAAAGAAGCGTGAAATTGAAAGAGAAGCAAAAAAACTGGACCAAGAAATTGAGCTCCGGAAATTAGACTTAGAGTTGAGCAAGAGGTCGGGCAATTGTCCCCAGCTAGCGGTACCTCTTCTCAACAAGGAGGCAGATTTCAAGATGTCAAAGTACATGCAGCCATATGTGATATCAGGGGATATCGGTCTGTATCTGGCTAACTTTGAGCGAACCTGCGAAAAACTGTCCTTCCAGCGAGACACTTGGTCTCAGAGATTATTGACGGTTCTGCCCTGCGAGGCAGCGGAGGTTGTCGCGCGGCTAAGCAAGGAGGACGCGGACAACTACGAGAAGGTCAAAGCTTGCCTTCTGAGAAAGTATAGGCTTAGCGCCGAGGCGTTCAGACGACGTTTTCGGAACGCTACTAAGTCCAGGGACGAGAGTTACCCTGAATTCCTGTACAATTTAAGAGTAAATTTGGGCGAGTGGCTAAAGAGCACAGATTCCTACAGTGATAGGGACGCTGTAGTCGAGCGAATTCTTTTGGAGCAGTTTTATAACTGCCTCCCAGAAAAAGAAAGAAATTGGTTACAGGACCGAGGCGAAATTAAGTCGGCAACTGAAGCTGCCGAACTCATTGAGGAGTATGCTTCGCGCCGACAATTCAGCAACCCAGCAGTGGATAGGCCCCGCAATCCCAAGTTCAGTGTGAAAAACCGTCAGGAAAGGCACTTTGCTAGAGTTGGAAACGAAGAGATGAAGGTTTCTTCAGGCAAATTCCCTAGAAAGGACGGCAGTGAGAAAAGTGGGGAAGTGACCAACGTGCAGAACACAAAGAATAAGCTTGAGGCTAGGAAGCCGCTCACATGCTTTAGGTGTAATGAGCAGGGTCACATTGCCGTCAACTGCCGGAAAGAAAAGATTGCTTTCTCGTATGTCAGGGACTGCGATGAAAATATGCAGCTTTTAGAACCCTACCTGCATGACCTAGTAGTCAACGGGAAGCCTTGCAAGGTACTGCGCGATTCGGCCGCAACGATGGATGTTGTCCATCCGGCGTATGTATCGCCTTCCGACTATACAGGACAGTGTGCATGGATCCGACAGGTAGTTGAGGAACAGAGTGTGTGCTTGCCGATCGCGAACGTGGTCATCGAGGGCCCTTTCGGCGAATTAACAACCGAGGCTGCCGTTTCAGGAAAGCTTCCTAAGTGCTATCCGTATTTGTTCTCCAACAAATCGGACATGCTGCTGCGAAAGAGGGGCATCCTTTTCGGAGACAGAGTTGTGCAAGCCTTAACACGTTCAAAGGCGCGAGAACTAGCTACACTGCTCATTCCAGAAAAATCCACAGCGGAGGAAACGGCAGTTAAAACAGTGGTAAATGCGGAAGATAGCAGGTCAGAAAACTTTGAGAGCGAGGCATCTCAGATATGTCAACTTGAAAGTGAGCTTGATGAGACGCGGAATGAGGACGTTCTTGAGAGTAACCTCTTGCCGCCAGTGTCTAGTAATCTCACGAGACTTTTAAGTGGAACCCGAGAGGACTTAGCTATAGAGCAAGCCAATGATCCCAAGATACAGGAGATAAGGGAGCGCCACCGCGCCACTAAGACAGCAAACAATATTTCTTTCGAGATGAGAAAGGGAGTGCTGTATCGCTTATTCAAGGATAAGCGCGGAGTAGAGCGGGACCAATTAGTCGTTCCCCAAAAGTACCGCGGAGACTTACTGCGACTTTCCCATGGCAGCTCGTGGTCATGTCACCTTGGAATAAAGAAAACAAAGCAGAGGCTGTTGCAAGAATACTATTGGCCTGGATGTTTTAAGGACACGGAAAATTTTGTACGGTCATGCGACACGTGCCAGCGGGTTGGAAAGGCGCAAGATAAGTGGAAAGCTCCGATGGTGTTAGTACCAATCATTACCGAGCCGTTTCACCGGTTAGTAATAGATGTAGTTGGGCCACTTCCTGTGACAGAGTCAGGGTACCGTTATATCCTCACTATGTTATGCCCAGCCACAAAGTTTCCAGAGGCTGTTCCGCTGCGCGAGGTGACGTCCGAGAGTGTAGTGGATTCGCTGCTGTCAGTGTTTGCACGAGTTGGATTCCCTTCCGAGGTCCAAAGTGATCAGGGTAGCGTTTTCACGAGTGTCCTCACCACCTCATTTCTCGAGCGATGCGGCATTAAGGTAGTGCATAGCTCGATCCATCATCCGCAGAGCAACAGCGTAGAAAGATGGCACTCTGTTCTCAAACGAGTCCTGAGGGGACTGTGCTATGAAAACAAGCGCGAATGGGATACCTGCCTGCCTGCAGCGCTTTTCGCTTTGCGGTCAGTGCCGCACGAATCCACTGGATTTAGCCCAGCCGAGTTGGTGTACGGAAGGTCACTGCGCTCACCTTTGCGAATGGTGCGCGAAGCCTGGGAGGGGCGCGGAGAAGACCCAACAGTAGTAGAATTCATTCTGAACCTCTTGAATCGCTTACATAACACTAAGGAACTCGTTGAGGCCAGCATGAAGTCAGCCCAGGCTCGTTCCAAGGTGTACTATGATAAGACAGCCCGTCAAAGGACGTTTTGTATCGGGGACCAGGTGATGTTGCTGAGAAGTTCAAGGCAGAATAAGCTCGAAGTACAGTGGGAAGGACCGGCTGAAGTCGTTGCAAAGCTTTCTAACACTAACTACGCAATGAAAATTCCCGGAAGGCGTAAAGAAGTGCGCATTTATCATTGCAATCTTATGAAGCCTTATGTGCAGAGGGAAGCCGTGGTAAATCTAACTTTAAACCTTCCCGAGGAGATGGGGGACAACTTGATTTGCCTCAGCGGAAAAGGAAGCAACGCTCAGGAGCTTCTCAAAAAGACGGAGCAGAGAGGAGAACTAAAGAAATCCCAGCTGTCCGATCTGGGCGAAATAATAACAGAGTTTGAGGCCTGCTTCGTGGACAGGCCAGGCAGGACTGATTTGACTGAGCACGATATTGAGCTGACTTCAGACGTGCCAGTGCGATCAAGGTGCTACCGATTCTCTCCAAGGCAAAGAGAAATTCTGGATAGGGAAGTAACTCGCATGCTGGAATTGGGAGTAATAAAACCCTCGGAAAGCGATTATGCTTCGCCTATGATCTTAGTAGAAGCTCCAGGTAAAGACCCTAGGCCTGTGGTAGACTACCGAAAGCTAAATTCTCTCACCAGGGATCAAGTGTATCCTATTCCGAATATTGAGGAGAGAGTAGAACAGGTCAGTAGAGCGGCATATGTGACTACGCTGGACCTTACTCGAGGATACTGGCAAGTACCGCTCACTGAACGCGCCAGCAGATACGCGGCTTTCGTCACTCCGACGGGCAGCTACCAGCCAACAATGATGAGTTTCGGGCTCAAAAATGCTCCATTTTGTTTTTCCCGACTCATGGATAGGGTTTTAAATGGGTGTGAAACATTCGCGGTGCCTTATTTAGATGACATTGCGGTTTTTTCCGACTCATGGGCGGACCATATGGTACATCTAAGAGCTGTACTGAGCCTTTTGCGTCAAGCTGGACTAACCGTAAAGGCCGAGAAATGTTGCCTGGCAAGGGCGACCGTGGACTACTTGGGTCACAATGTAGGTCAAGGTTTCAGGAAACCCAGCGAGATTAAGATTTCTGCGGTAGCAGACTACCCGCGGCCGAGCACGAAGACGGAAATTCGAGCATTCCTGGGTCTGACTGGGTACTACAATCACTACATCCCTAACTATTCAGCTTTGGCTAGCCCTCTGACCGACGCTCTCCGCAAGACAGAACCGACAAATGTAGTCTGGGACGAACAAAAGGAAGCCTCCTTCGTAAACCTGAAGGCTGTGCTGATTAGCCGTCCGGTATTGCGAGCTCCAGACTATGACCGAGAATTCACGGTCCAGTGTGATGCCAGTGATCGAGGGCTAGGTGCTGTTCTCTGCCAGAGAGATGACGACGGTAATGAGCACCCCGTGCTCTACTTGAGCAGAAAACTGAGTTCTAGAGAGAGGGCTTATTGCGCGTCAGAGAAAGAGTGCGCTTGCATTGTATGGGCCATTCAAAAATTGAAGTGCTATCTTGGAGGGGCCAAATTCACCGTAGAGACGGACCATTGTCCCCTGGCTTGGCTGCAAACTGCGACATCGAAGAACAGTCGCCTTCTTAGGTGGAGCTTGATTTTACAGCAGTACAATTTTGAAATAAGATACAAAAAGGGGAAGTTAAATGGGAATGCGGACGCGCTTAGCCGCTGTTTCTAAGCAGTCCGAGGTGTTCCTCACCATGTATCCAAATTGATAATCAGGTTTTTTTTTTTTTCGTGCGCTTGTATATGTGTGACTATGTAAAGCAGCACGTTTGGTTTTCTAGGAATACGTGGGTCCTGAACGTCTTGAGAGTGGGCTTTTCTCGAACAACAATGGCAGTTTTCTTTTGACCTGGTCTCTTCAGACGGGAGCCGAGTGCTTGCTTCGACATGTGGTTGAGTTTCAGACAGCTCGAGCAATTTGGCCTACGACAATCAAGACAACGCGACAAGCAACAGCGAGCTTCAAGCGTTCACGTGCAGGCCATTAAGTCGTCTCTTCATGCAGCAGCTGCGACTGCTGCCCTCCGAGACTCTTCTGACGGGGGAGGAGGCTGTTACGACCATGCATCCGCATTTGCGCGCTCTATTGTTCGCCTGTGGGCATGAATAAGTGCTGTGGATATGTGGTGATGGTCCAATGGCTCTAAGTGAGCCTGTTTCCAGGAATCCTGTTTTGTAAGCCTGTTTTGCTTAGTGGACACCCTGCAAATGCCAAATTGACCCGGTCAAGGGAACGTCTGGAAAAACACAAAGCAACGTCCCCCTGCGGGAAATAGCAGGAAGTGCTTTCTTTCTTTTGTTCACCCTTCCAGTAGAGAAGTGCTACCCTCCAGTGATGAGTGCCTCCTATCCAAAGGAGACGACAGAGTGACATGTCCGCTGACGTGCAGGACAAGAAAGGAGCATGACGCATACGACCATTAAATGATTTCCCGGGAATGCAGGAAAGATTTGCAATTGTCGAAAACGGACAATGCTGGGAGCGTATGCGGCGCCCACGTGCACTTGGGTTTCTGAGAAGTAAATCCACTTGCCGGAACCAGCTGCCTATCGATTCTTGGCTGAAGAATAGAAATGTACCTCCTCGCCGTTCCCAAGCTTTTCCCGCCAACAAGTGACCAGGCTCAACGAAACAATGCCGGGCCAGTCAGTGCTTCAGACCATCAGTGCAGTGATGTGTTCGATTGGATGCCGGTATCTGAGGGGCGTGCCCTGGATTTGGTTGGTCAGCATCTTCAGAGAGGGGCTGGACATAGGGGGTTTTAAGGACGCTGCAGAGCACGAAATGTCGCTCTGAGCCCTGGGTAAACGGCTCATCCAGTCGCTTCTCGCTATGAACTCTTAACGCTTGTCATTTTGCTGATGTACCCTTCTTTTTCGTGTAAATAATCTTGTAAATAAGTTTTCTCAAAGTGCCATTAAACCTGCTTGTATATATTTTACCAACTACGAAGATTCAGTCCTTCTTCAACCCCGAGTCTCTGCACGCTACCAAGTGAAGGCCGGGTCGACATAGCCCCAGCGTCACGACATAGCCAACAAGAACAGAGGCATGCGAGATCTCGACCTCTGGCGCCTTGTACAAGAATTCGTCATGAGCTGTATGGTATAAGTTCCCTCCCATATCTCTGTCTCGCAAAGACAGAAACGAAGGTGCCCGACCTGTAAAAACGAAGATGTTGAGGTCGACATTCACCACATGCTGTGAGACTTCCCAGCACTCAAACCATCACGATTCCGGCACTTGAGGATAGCTGGCCTTTCAGCAACGAATCCTGCCTCATATGTCGCTTGGACGCACAGACCTCATCATCCCTCACTCCTGGACTTCATAAAATCAGCCAACCTTTTTCCATTCATTTAATCATTTATTAATCCTTCATCTCATACCCTATTGATGCCCTGAGGCAATAAATATCAATTAAAAACAAAAAAAAAGAAAGTGGACGGCTTCATCCGTCAAGCGTACAAAACAACACTTAGGCTCCCAAAACACACTACTACCAGACGCCTCCTGAACCGGAAATCAACAACACAATCCAAAAATGAGTGGAAGATCTTCGTTCGACTCAAATCAACAGACTTTCCTCCCCAGATATGGGAAGCTTCATCCTCGCCGCCCTCAACTGCAGCTAATCTGTCCGAGCTCCGAAAACAGCCACCTTAGTCCCACACACATCCTGGACAAGCATGTCATGCAACCAGTACCTAAGAGCATGCATTCTTCTGAGCACAAGGTACGATGAGAGGCTCGAGCCAAGGCGTCGCACAAAGCCTACGCAAATGAGGCCGAAGTGGCCTGCGTAGACGAGGCCGAATGCAGTCACCCTGCGCCATATGCCATCAGAGTACTCTCACGTACACACATATTCAAGCACGCAGTTTCGGCCTCTGTCGAAACGAAAATGTCGACAGAGGCCGAAGAGGCAGCCATAGCGCTAGCAGTCTTCTCTTCCTCTGCCATACCCATCTTTAGCGAACCTAAACCGGTGATCCAAAATTTCGCAAGAGTGTAGATTATGTGATGACTCGGATTACTTAAAGCAGTCATGGGTCCACACTGGACAAGAGGAAATGGAGACACATACTCGAGATATATATAATTAAAGCAGCTGGCTCAGCTTCGCTTACGGCTCGCCATCACTGGGCTGCGTTGCTGCGTCGGCGTGGCACGGCAAGGGCTCCGAAGAATGGCTGGGCTTTCGTCACGGCTAGGTGATGGAATATCGAATGCGGCCGCTGCTGCCTTCATTCCCAGCTGGCGCTGTGATGAACTGCCAGGCGTGGAAGTGAGATGAGAGGGACCGAACTTGAACGGCGGCTAGACCCCGGGCTCTCTCCCGCCCTTCCGTTCGCCTCTCCGCTCCATTGTTGCGCCTCCTTTTCTCCGCCATACGGGTTGGCCGGTCTCCGCGGCTGCTGGACGCCTCTGCTGCTTTCGCCCTTTCGCAGGTCTCGTCCTAAGGGAGTCGTCGGTGGCTGTACATATATGGGCAGGTTTCCTTGCCGTGATACCAAATATGGGCATGCGTAGAGCTTGGCCGCTCGCCGCTGGTATAGCGCAGTCAGCAGTGTCTAAGAAATGTCACTGAGCAGCGTCCTCGAATCATCTGGGTGGCAGGCCATGCAAGAGAGGTAGCGCACCAAACTGCTCGAGCTAAATTACACCAGCTAAATTACACCTGTGGTACCCTACACTATACTCTCCGCAGTGCCCACACTGTGGAGAGGTAGCTAACCTCTACCATATGGTGTGGGCATGCCAATTTAATCCCTTAGTTGACCCCATTCCCAACCCCTCGGAGGAGCAGTGGGAGGCTATTCTGCTCAGCGATGATCCTGACCGTCAGCACTGGCTGGTGGGGAGGGCCAGCGCAGCAGCAGCAGCCAATGGACTACCGGACTAGGCGGCCCACCCACATGTTCTGAGAATATTGAATAAATAAAGATGTTTTCAATCAATCAATCAATCAATACGTGGGTAGCACGTGGGACAGACTACTCGCTTATCATGACATAACTCTTCACTATCGAGAACGACTCCTCTATCCCCCCACTCAAAATCTCTCTCTCTCTAAAAACCCCATCAGATAATCTGGCAACACCTACAAGCCCCGCCGGGGTGGTGCAGTGGTAAGACGCCCGACTACTGTGCCGGAGTTCCCGGGATCGAATCCCGGCCTCGGCGGCTGCGTTTCGATGGAGGCGAAACGAAGTGGCGTCCGTGTGCTGTGCGATGTCAGCGCACGTTAAAGATCCCCAGGTGGTCGAAATTACTCCGTAGCCCTCCACTACGGCCCCCCTTTCTCTCTATCCACTTTCACTCCCACCTTTATCCCTTCCCTTACGGCGCGGTTCAGGTGTCCACAGAGCAAGTGTGACAGATACTGCGCCTTTCCCTTCCCATGAACCAACCAACCAACCAACACCTACAAGCCAAAATTTTCCCTTCCTCGGTTACCATTGTTGGCCTTGTCTCACCCGGGCCATTAGAACCCCACGTGCTCTCTATGCGGCACACTGAGAGCCACCTTCGACCACATTATGTTTACATGCAAAAAATCCTAGCCACTTCCCCGTTGAGGTCTCACGGACCGCGGAGTGTAGTCATGTACGCCGTGCGTTAGCTACTGTGGAGGGAGTAGTGAGGGTCAACGTTCTTAGATAGACTCATATCTAAGAACGTTGATGAGGGAACCTTCATACGAGCGCAGCTAGGTCTTAGAGTGCACATGAAAGCTGGGTGCAGTATCTGCCACACTTTCTCCACGGACACCTTAACCACGTCGTATGGGATGAAAGGAAGGAGGGAGTGAAAGAAATAGCTACCATAGCGGAGAGCCGCGGAATAATTTCGACCACCTGGGGTTATTTAACATGGCTGTAGTGACACCACACCATTAGCACTCCCGTTCGAACGGTAACCTCCATACGAACACTGCTTGTAGGGTGGTGTCAACTTGAGGCGTAAGCGGGTGCCAGATTTGGTTGGCCAGTCACATTCTGCGGACAGCGAAGGCTAAATTTAGCGGGCCACCATAACTTTCCGGAGCCTTCCACTATTGCAGTTCTTTAACTCCCTCCTTCCTCCCTTAACTTGTCGAGCTGGGACGAGTGCATAAAATCTCCAGCGCGATTTTATAGCTTTCGTACATTTACCCAACGAAAAACAATTGCTGGAGATGCCTCATACTTTGTGTCGCAGTGAATTTTAAGGCCGGTTCAAGTGTGACGGATACTGAACCTTTCTTCTAGCTTAATTGCCAATTTTACTAATAAACACATAAGCTGTGAAGCTTGCTACTGTGATCACGAAGCTCTGCTCGCAATCACAGCGGGAAAGAAAAATTGCCCATGATCACGTTACATCCTAATGCGAAATTTGAGCGCAGCTCATTGGCTGTTTCACCTTTTCGAGCAAGAGTCGTATTTACAGATATAAACAACTTTTTTTTTTAATTTTTCACACGTATTCCTTAAAGAGACACTCCACTAACAGTTTTTGGCTGTCATGAAAGAAGCTTTGTAGTCGGATAAATGCAGAGAGCAATTGGGCTATCGGGAGGTTGCGGGAGGCAGCGCGTGGGCCCATAGAAACGTTGCGCGACGAACAGATAGCACTGACTGATGCCGCTGACGTCGCTAGTGAAAACGGGATGCACGCACCGTGATCCTCTGATAGCGAGCGTTGCGGCAACCTGAGAGCATGTACCCTGGACGCCACGAAGGAAGAAGGGGGACCCCCTCCTCCTCTTTCTGCATGGCGGCGACGGTGTTGTATGCGGTGTTCGCCCCGCCGGGGTGGTGCAGTGGTAAGACGCCCGACTACTGTGCCGGAGTACCGGGGTTCGAACCCGACCTCGGCGGCTGCGTTTCGATGGAGGCGAAACGAAGAGGCGTCGTGTGCTGTGCGATGTAAGCGCACATAAAGATCCCCAGGTGGTCGAAATTACTCCGTAGCCCTCCACTACGGCTCCTCTTTCTCTCTTTCCACTTTCACTCCCGTCTTGCTCCCTTCCCTTACGGCTTGGTTGCGGTGTCCACAGAAAATAAGTGAGACAGTGACCGCTCCTTTCCCTTCCTATAAATAAATCAGTTATGCGGTGTTCTACACAGTCATGTTGTCTTGACTCGCTAGCGGCGTCAGCGGCATCCGTCAATCGCTGCTGGCGCTGCCTCCGGCGACCCCCCCCCCCCCCCTTCCTTTCCTTGTGTTCTCTGGTTGCTGCGCGCGCTCCTGCCCTTATCGTTCGCCGCTGATTGTACCCTCCTCTCCTCTTGCGAGGCTCCGATTGCCGAAACGCCGACTCGAAATGGGGGGATGAAATGGGGGGTGGAGCTGGTTACGAGGCCGACGCCGACGCGAAACCCAGGAACGGGCGCCAAAGAGCTGCGCTCTAAAATCAAAGATTGGAAGCATCCTTGTGTCTTATATCGAGAGAGCTATCGCTCTACGATCGGTTCAGCAGCGTTGAATCACTATAATTTTTCCTCCTTCCACATCTTAAATGAGCGACCCGAGTTGGCAGCTCCTTTCAACTGTGAGATATGTGTTCTCGCTAAGTTACACAAACCTTTGAAGATTCATTGCCCTACCAACGCCGTGCACGTAATTTTTTTAGTACAACGTCGACGCTGGAGTTCATGCGTTATCGGGGTTAAAACTAATCACATGGATGCCCGGTATTCAGGGTACCTGCTGAAGGAGAGCGAGACGGCTCACGCGGCTACCGAGCATTCTTTTCTTGGGGTTCCACTTAGTCGTCCTGTTATACCGCGGTAACCATACCAATGCAGCTAACATCTTGTGCGGGACAAGTAATTTAAGCCTCTGCAGGAGGACACTCCTGAGACCGCAGGGGTCTCGACAGATCCGAGGAATGTCACCTTAGATGTCTTCAAATTTCTCTTTCCAAATTTTTCTTTTTCTACGAAGTTTTTGAGAAAGCTGTACAGCTTTTCTTTGTAGCCGTATAGCCGCGCTCGGGTAAATGTCAATGAGTAATTACTCCATTATTACTCCAAACAGGCCGAAACTTCCCTAAATTCCGCCATACCAAAACACATGGACCCAAGCAGCGCCTCCCTTAGGAGGCGCGCTTCAGCTCGCACCTGGAAGCCCAGTGGGCCTTCGTCCACAGATCTCAGGCGGCGGCGGCGGCGGCCAATGGTGTCCCGGTATAAAGACGGTCACTTAGTGTCACAACTATCCTCCTCCCGTTCCCAAATAATTTCCGTGCTTATAAATACACGTTTTATATTCCTTCTCGCCTGATTTTCTGGACGATGACTAGATTTCCCACTCCAACCCAGTCGAAAAAGGTACAGAACTGTGTCAGAATACGTAAAAATATCCTGTAGTTCTGTCGCGACCATCAGATTTTTCTGTAGTTCTGTAGTTTTTCTGTAGTACATTTCTGTTGTCTAAAGTTCTGTAGCACTTTTCTGTTGTAACTACAGAAATTTCTGACGTTACTACAGAATGTTCTGTTGTGACAACAGGTTTCCCGTCAAAAACCGCACAGAAATTCTGTCGTAACATCAGAAAATTTTCCGAATTTGTTTTCCGACTGGGAATGCTCTTGTAAATGTGAGGTGCTTGCATTTTTATTGTTTTTTTTTTTCCGCAATTTTTACTGCCCCAACAAAAGAAATTGTTCCGGGTTCTGCGTTATATATCCATGCTATGTTCAGCGCAACTGCTGTGCCGGGCCTTTGCACGTTTTACTGCAGCAAGTGTTCTGTAATGGTTGCGCACATTTTATTGCACGACTATAAAAGTGTGCAAGCTTGGGCAGGAAGCAGTTGCACACCAGCACAAGAAAGGAATTTGTTCTTACCAATAGCGGGGTTGTTTTTATCTCGGGTATACGGGCGTTATTGGGTTCTCATATGTTTAACAAATTCCTGCATTTATCTTTTTCTACCCTTTTCTGGGGCGTTTTCGGGGCAACTTGAGCGTTATGTTGGAAAATCCTTTGCGCTACTAATTAGGCTAAAACTTATGCATCACCTCACCATTCCGCAAGTGGTAGAATTTTGTTCAGTGACTTGGATTGGTAATAAAGAAGAACAGTGCTACAGAAGAGGACAAAGAAAGAACGAAAATGGAAATGCGCGGATATTAGCGAACCGTCTCGTTTTTTATTTATGCGAAGTCATTACTAGCCCCATCACGAGAAACGCCGGCGGCATGTACAAAAATTGTGGGGATACTGTAGCTTCGCGCCCTAATTATAAACGTTATAGCGCCATTAACGCCACCTTTTCATTCTGCAAATACATCTTTTTTTTTTGTTGTTGATTTTTTATGGAAATGAGTGCGAAGATCCGCCTTACTTCTCGGCGGGCACTTATCCAACTTGGTCAGCTAGTACATTTGAGATGGAAATCGAACCGACTGATGATCCTTCGATCCCGATGCACACAGGCTGCACCTAGGCCATGCTGGCAACTCTGTACAGCTTGTTTAAAGCAGGGCTTTATATCGTGGTCGCTCCTGTTGACTTGGACAGCATATATCGTGTTCAACCTCACAAGCATACATCTGGAAAGTGATAGTTGGCAGGCGATCGACATGACCGGACAGAATTTGGATTCCATCAACATGCATGTGTGCGGTGCCACAACTCGTGTTAGAGGGCATAAATAGTCATAAAAGCTGAAACGTAATTTTCTATACAGTCACGACTCGTAAACGCTCTGCCACATGTCATTACTCAGAACTCTACTAATAACTTACTCTAAGGTTGTTTTGCATGCACAATTATTACGTACTGTCATGACTCAGAGTCTTTATAATATGACTGCATTTTCACACGTAAGCATGTACTAAGCGTCTCTGACTAATTTTTGTCTTCATTGATGGCGCTTTTCTGTTTTTTGACGCAAAGAAACCAAACAGCCAAAATGATCGCCTTACTGAATCACAGAAACACCGTAGACTCTACTTGCTTACTTTCCGCATAGGCTCCTCTCGGTCGCACCTGATTCGTTGTAACGAGAATCTTCTTTTCGCTTGCGTTCTGACGCGCGCTGACTATGTAAATGAGATTCAAGAAATGTAGGCTGCGAAAAATCGTTTCCTTTCGAGGGGATTTTGGCGCAGTGGACAGGTTTTGCCTTGCTAAAACATTTGTCGGGATACCTACAGAAATAAGATGAACCGCTGTACCCCACAAGTTAATAATGACAACGCAAAATTATTATAAACTATGGGCCTAGCGTCTCCGAGCGACGCATGACTGATAAGGAACACCGTAGGATGGGCGTCCTCAACAATTTAGACCACTTGGCCTTCATTATCGCGCGCTGGCACATTGCACAACACAGAGGCGTTTCATTACGAAAGCCCTACTTGACGCGGTCAAGGTGAAACCCCATCAAGAATGCTGTGGCTTGCATCTGCCATGCTCCGGCGAGAAAATTTCTCGGAGCGGGGCGGATTCGAACCCAGGAATTCCTCGTGGGAAGAGGGAACCTCGTACCTATCGCCGAACCCGATCACTCGATCTTCTTACTTCAGAGGACATATGTCACATACCCACAGTGGGGAATTGGCGTGTTTGGTGCAGGCCCAGTAAGTGATTATTTCACTCTCACTTAGCTTGCACCATACATAAATTATGAATTAGGAATTGCCCTGCTTCACCAGTTCCGTGCCTTCTTTGATTTGTCACACCATAGTTTAGGCCGCACATCGGTTGTTACCAGAGGTGAGGTCGAGGTGAGTAAGGTTGAGGTGAGGTCGGCAACACCTGAAATATTTTTGAGTGAGGTCAGCAAATGATACCTCAACCTCATGCGTGAGTTTGAGGTTGAGTGAGGTCGTAACTTAGTGAGGTCGGCTTGTGAGGTCGAAATTATTGTTTCCCACAGCGATAAAATAGCCGGAAAAACACTTTCATAATGCCTGTCGTGTACACTCTTTTGGCTACCAACGCGCACGTAACGAACAGTTTGCGTCTGTGCGTTTGCGTTCGACACGAAGAAAAAGGAGGGGGGGGGGGGGGCGTAAAGCGCAGCGCGGCAAACGAGTGGGGTTGGACGACGGCTGCAGACTCGAAAGAAGGTGAAACAAGATCCCGCCACCATTCCGAGCGAGTTTGGGAAGTGAAGAAAGTCTGCGCAAACTCGAAGGATTTCCAGACCTACGTGGGTATGTCGACTTCTCGGAAAAAAAAAAAAAGCTAGAATAGTAGAAAAGAGGGAAGCGCAAGATCCAGCAACCAAGGAATTGCTTGGGGAGGATGGCACGAGAGAGGAGGTTTCAGAGAGGCATATGGAAAAAACAACGATGCAGAAGAGACGAGAGAAAAATGGCTTGACGAGAAGTCACCCCACGAAGATGTATTTTAGTAAATAAAATCTGCTTTTGCTATTGTATATGGCACGAGTTAAAACGAAAGAAAGCAATAGGACGGTAGATCGTAGTTGTATCTGTGCAATCCACTCTTTTATTATTATTATTATTATTAGTCACTAGACATTAAATTAACCCTTACATAAAAATATAAATTTAATGTGCCCTTCTCGAAGAATCATTTAAGAACAGACAGGTGACTGACGACTGCTTGCAGTCATTCTCATACTCTACGTGAGCTTGCGCCTTTTTCATTTACATGTTTGTTTATCGAGGGCCTCCCCTCCGTTTTACAGCTTGCAGCCAAAGTGGCGGGCGCGCCTTTTGTTCGTAAGCTGGCTTCTGCTCTTTCGGCTCCGCAGCCGGTGTCCAATCTCAACTAGCGTACAAAGCGCGGACCCGGGAACCCCTCGGCATTTCTTGGAAAGTAAGCCACTGCACATACGCGCCTCTGGGAGTTTGTGAGTTTTAGGTATTTTTAAGTGCGTTTCTGTCAACGGGGCCGAGAGTTACAAGGACAGTGGCAGTGTGGGCGACAGAGCGAGTTGTGTGCGCGGTGCTCGAGCGTGTGAATGCGCGAGTGAAGATCTGCGTCTCCTCTTTAGTTTTTCAGTAGAATTGCACCACCCCTATTTTTCCTCACTTCTTGTTTTCGTTTTGTGTGGTCACTTACCAGTGCCCCCTCTCGCGTTTGTGCACCCGCGTTTACTCACAACCGACCGCTTTTCTGCGGTATGGCCAGTCGTCACCCTTCCACCTCCCCCCCCCCCTTCCTCCTAAGAAAAAAACAAACAAACAAACAAACAAATAAATAAAAAAGACAATTCTCAGATTCTTCCTCTCGCAACATTCTTTTTTTTTTGCTTCTTTAGCTTTTGGTTGTGCGCTATACCTCCGACTGGCGTATTCCTGTTGGTCTAAAGAAATATAAAGACGCCTCTCGCTTCTCGGAACGCCGCGGCGGCTGCGCGGACTTCTATCGCTTGTCGACCATGCAGGCATCTCATCGTTTCGCAGGAGGGAAACGCTAGTCAGTGTTCAAACTCTGCTCTTCCTCCCTGTAGACGCGTTGCCACCCTGCTCACCACCCGCTAGTCTTCCTCTCTTGACGAATATTATGCAGTCGAAGAAAAACGAAACAACTCCCGTAGAATGGGTTAAGTGTTCGCGCTTCCTTCTCCCAGTGGGCGTGGTTCTCTCGTCGCGACTAGAAGTTGGTGTCTTAGCCCCACGTTCCCATCGACACCAATCGTTCCTGGAACGCCTGCTTGGAGGTCGCCCCCAAACGGCGTCGGTGAGCCGCCCGAAATCGGAAAAAAAAAAGCAGCATCTAAACGACATGCCGTGTTCTTCGCCATTTACCGTGGCCGTCTTTTTCAAGCGAAGACACGCAGCCATGCCGTGGTCGGCGACTTGCTGTAATTTATGACGGAAGTTTCCGCCCTTTCCAGCTGAGGTCTGCCCTTCTTCTTCGAGGTCTATCGCATTGTTGCGTTCGGCGTCGAGGGTGCATGACATGGCTGCGGTTATGGCAGGTGTGGTTATGGCAGATATAACGAAAAAATTTAAATATACCGACGATGATGTGTGCGCGCGCAGTTGTCGAATTGACGAAGACATCGAAGGTCATTTCCGTTACAATAGCCACGCAAAAGAAACGAAAAGCACTGTAAACTTGGAATGCATTCACTGCGACAAGAAACTGTGTGGATTTTGAGCTTCTCTCAGCATCTCAAGGTAATGTGCGAATTATCCCTAATCCAACGTATTATTTCTTTAACTTACATCAATGATAAAAGGAATGTTTTGGGGCTGCAAATTCACCGTTAGTTATTATAAGTAGAAGGGAGGGTAATCTTTCCAATAATTTGTCACGGTGTTTGTTCTATACAGCACAACCCACTCGTCAGGATTATCGAAAGTAGCGCAATGTCAGAAGTCAAGCACGCTTTACCTTTTCGTAACTAAGCATATGGCAACATTTTGTTCTGTCCGCCTCTTGTGATAAGTCCCACGTCAGAAGTCAGTTTGATAAAAGAATGTTATGATACTACAACTTCCATATATACGCAAGTTGTCAATCTACTTTTTTTTGTAACAGAGACGTTACACTGAAGAAACATTAGATTGTTTGTGATTTTTTCATCCGATTCGATTTCAAATCGCAGGAAAATGTCCTCACCAAGAAATTATGACTTGCTTGTCATGAGGAAACACTATTTGACGGTCACAGATATGTGCGACGTTTCGCTGCAGACCTTCGGGAGTTCGCATCCAGCAGCACCAAGGACACATAAGCATTACAGCGGGAATTAGGTCAAAAGTCACCATATCAAAACAAATAAAAATAAAATTTGAAAAGTTGGAACTGACCAATTATACTGCCGTTATTAGGTCAGCCTGTTATGAATCAGTAGCCCCGCTGGCAAATGTTCATTTAAATGTTTTTACTTTACAAGTAAGCCTCATCATATTCAATGTTGTTTAAAATTTATGTCGTCATTCTGGCGTGTCACCGCACAGGACTTGTGCCATGACGTTTTATAGTTAGTGTTCTCAAGTGAAAAACCTTTTATTTTATTTTTATTTTTTTGAGGTCGAGCGACCGACCTCAAACTCACAGTTTGAGTTTGAGGTGAGGTTGAGTGAGGTCGGTGGTGGCATCAGAAAAATTGAGGTGAGGTCACCTGGTCAAACCTCAACCTCAAAGCGTGAGGTTGAGGTTGAGTGAGGTCAAGAAATTTTTATTGAGGTTGAGGTGAGGTTGCACTTTTTGAGGTCAAATGCCCACCTCTGGTTGTTACACATCGGATCGACCCCGGTACCCTTTCGCCCCTGTGCCAGCGACCTTACCGCGTTTTCGCAGCCGAACGTCAAATCATCGACGAACAAGTGGCCGACATGCTTAAGCGTGGCGTCGTTCAACCTTCGCTGTCCTTGGGCCTCTCCCGTCGTTGTTGTCACCAAAAAAAGACGGCTCCATCCGTTTTTGCGTTGACTATCGGCGCTTGAACAAAATCACCCGTAAGGACGTCTAGATCCCTTGCCTCGTATTGACGACGCCCGGGACTGTTTACAAGACGCAGAATTTTTCTCATCGTTGGACCTCTGCTCTGGATACTGGCAAGTCCCGTTGGCCAATGCAGACCGTACCAAGACAGCTTTTGTGACTCCGGACGGACTGTACGAATTCAACGTCATGCCATTCGGACTGTGTAATGCACAGGCCACGTTCGAGCGCATGATGGACACCATATTGCGCGGCTTCAAGTGGAAGACCTGCTTGTGCCATTTGGACGACATTGTTGTTTTCTCGCAGGATTTCGCGACGCATATCGCTCGACTGAAACATGTTTTGGTTACTGCATGCAAGCCTCCAACTAAATTTAAAGAAATGTCACTTTGCCGCACGCCAATTGACAATTTTGGGCCGTGCTGTTTCTAAGGATGGTGTGCTCCCTAACCCTGCTAAACTTCGTGCTGTCACTGTTCCCAAAACCATCCACGATGAAGGAACTCCGAAGTTTCATAGGCCTCTGCTCTTATTTCCGACACTTCATCCGCAATTTTGCTTCCATCATCGCGCCAACAACCCTACTTCGTGGAAGCAATGACCTCCCCGGCTGATGTTCTGCCTGTGACGAAGCGTTTAGTACACTGTGCCGATTGCTTAGCTCGCCGCCCATATTGCGGCATTTTGACCATGATGCTCTACAGAGATCCACACTGATGCAAGCGGCACAGGGATCGGTGCTATTCTAGTGCAATGCAAATCCGGGTGTGCTGACTATGTTGTCGCCTACGCGAGCCGCACCTTGACGAAGCCGGAGCTAAACTATTCAGTTACTGATAAGGAGTGCCTAGCCATAGTTTGGACGATAGGGAAATTCCGCCCTTATGTGTACGGCCGACCCTTCGAAGTCGTTACGGGCCATCATTCTCTGTGTTGGCTGTCCTCACTTAAAGATCTCACCGGCTACCTCGCTCGCTGGGCATTACGGCTTCAAGATATTCGTGTTGTGTATCGATCTGGAAGGAAGCATAACGACGCCGACGCACTGTCTCGCTCTCCGCTACTCCGTGAAAGTGTTTCCGATTCCCCCATCGACTGCAGTTACTTGTCTTTGACCAACATGGCAGTCTAGCAGCCCAAAGATCCATGAATCGCCTCCTTTCTCACTTTCCTTTCAGTCCCTTCGTCCACTTCGACGCCTCGTGCAATTCGCCACCAAGCTGCTCATTTTACAATTCGCGATGGCCTGAATTATACAGCCGAAATTATCTTTCTTCCGGCCGCAAATGTCTGCCCGTCATTCCTCGACATTTGCGTTCCGTAAATCTGGGCTTCATTTCACACTGACCCGCAAGCCGCTCTCGTTGGCGCATTCAAGACATATATCTCGGCTTCGCTTACGCTTCTACTGGCGCGGAATGTACACCTACGTCTGCAAGTTCATTCGCTTGTGCCTTGATTATCAACACCGCAAGGTCGGACATCGCCATTCCACCGGCCCCATGCAGCTTCTTCCTTGCCCATCACGACATTTTGACCGAGTAGGCATTGAGCTCTACGGCCCGCTCCCCTACACTGCAACCGGTAACCTCTGGGTCATTGTAGCGGTAGATCATCTTACCCGCTACGCCGAAACCACCGCTATACCTGCTGCTACGGCACGTGATGTTGCTGCCTTCATTTTACACCACTTCATCTTTCGCCACGGAGCGCCACGGGAACTGCTGAGCGACCGTGGTCGTGTATTTTTATCTGAAGTGGTTTCATCCCTCCTGCTGCAATGTAACATCACCAATCGCTCTACTACGGCTATACCACCCGCAGACTAGTGGTCTGACTGAAAGATTCAACTTAACCCTATAGGCGACATGCTTTCGATGTACGTGGCTGCCGACTACTGGGCCACATTCCAACTGGGACACATTGCTACCCTTCGTCACGTATGCATACAACACCGCTGCGCAGACCACTACGGGATTCTCGCCATTTTTCCTATTATATGGACGTGAACAATCTTCACCACTCATCACCATACTTCCTTACCAGCCCGGTTCTTCTGAAGCCACCACCGTTTCTGAAGCCTCTAAATACACTGAGGAGTGCAGGAAGCTCGCCCGTTCACTCACGTCTTCCGACCAGGGCCGACAGAAACGTTGTTTTGACTCCGCTCACGCCACCGACAGTTTTCTTCCGCAAGCCCGTGTTTGGCTACGCGTTCTTGTACATCACCTGGCCTCTCGTCCAAGCTACTGCGGAAATATCAAGGACCTTACCGCGTCACTGAGCGCACTTCACTTGTCAATTACATTGTTGAGCCCGTCACGCATTCGCCGGATCTTCGACGACGTGGGCGTGAGACTGTCCATGTTTCTCGGCTAAAACCCTACCACGACCCAGACGTATTGTTGTCCCCTTTAGTCGCCAGGATGGTGGCTCCCTCTATACTTCTGGGGGGGGGGGGGGGGTGATTGTGAAGAAGATGACCTGGCGCCAACTCGAGACGCGAGCACCAGTTGTTCAAGCCAGCGCCTACATTGCAAGCGTCTACCTGCAAGCGCCTACCTTGATCTAGCCCTAACGAGAGAGCTCGCCTTACAATAATGATCTTTATAAAGGAATTTTTTAACTTGGCACGGCGTTAACGCACGCAGCAGTTCGGGCGTCGTTGAAGAGGATCGCCAGCCGGGGGCAACAGCTTCAGCGTGAGATTTTCACGCAAGAGTCCAGCGATGACGATGAAGTTGTTGTGGAGTAGTGCCTAGTGTTGCTCATCGTCTTTCTTACATAATCAGTTTCGCATAAAGCATCTTGAGAAAAAAATTAGGTGGTAGAGATAATTACGAAAATTATTTAGGCAAGTTATATTTGTAACTAATATCCAGGCAGTAAAGCGCAACAAAAAAATCTGTCCACAATGTTATGCCTATGAAGTACACACAGTACACACTGACTTTATTGCATGACCTTTGTTCTGTTACACCAAAGATGAACAGGACGGGAGTTGTAGACGGCAACTCTATTCTGGCAATGCGAAATTTCCAATAATTTGTTGTGTGAGGAATATACCTCCTGCAGGAGAGGGTGTAATGATTTATATTTACCATGTCGGGTCGCACGTCGAACAATGATTCGACGGAGGGCGCTCAGAAAGGCATAAATAAACAGACAAGTAATTTTGCAGCGCAAGAGCATCATGGAGACCTCGAATTGCAGCAGCAGAACCGTATTTTTTAAAGAGATTTGAAATATTTATTCTAAGTCCGTAGTAATAAATATGGGTGCATGGCTCTGGCAGTGACGTGATGACACCTTCAAAACAGAATAATGTTAGACAGAGGGTGGCAACAGGCCCATTGATGAATTGACGGGTACATTGAATTCACTTAGAAATCGACCGCCACATTGGAAGTAATGCCGAAATGCCTCGGCAAATAGTGGAAACGCATTTCTTATACATGCGCGGGAATGAAATTCAAAGCAGATTGCCTCGAAAAGCGTCCTTGAGTACTGCAAAGACTGAGGGGCAGTCAGAGAGTGTGACTACGTGATTAATATCCAAGGAAACGTCTTAAAAAGTTAAACTAATTGCAAGAAATTTAGCTGTAAATATTGGCGTGTAATCTTGCACCCGGCAAAAGTAACTCTAAGAGCCTGGGAATATATACTTACTGCGCTCTATGCTCGCCTCGCTGGGCAGCACCTGTGAAAATAGGTCCGTACCGCGGTACTGTAACAATTCTCCAGGAGGCCATTTCACATTCCCAGTCAGGTGTTTGCGCTAGAAGGCACTGACTGGTCAAAGGAAAGAGTAGGAGTGTGGCGGAGTGAGGGAGCCCCACCTTCAACCCTTCCCTTACAGCGCAAGTTTAGGTGACAGATACTGCGGGGAGGAGGGAGGGTGGCTGATCCTGGCCCTGGTGGGGCTAGGACAGGCAGGTCATCGCCGCTTGCGGCAGGGGCTAGCCTGACACTGAATTTTGATCTGTTGTATGCCGTCATTGCACCCGCCACCGCTTCTGTGGTGGACAACAATTGCTGCCGCACGCGTCTTTCTCTCCCTCTCCTTTTTCTTCTCTACTTTCTCTCTTCTGCCCGCACGAGGCAGCGGAGGTGGCTCAGCGCGCCCCGCAGGGGTGGTGCAGTGGTAAGACGCCCGACTACTGGGCAGGAGTACCTGGGTTCGAACCCGACCTCGGCGGCTGCGTTTCGATGGAGGCGAAACGAAGAGGCGTCCGTGTGCTGTGCAATGTCAGCGCACGTTAAAGAACCCCAGGTGGTCGAAATTACTCCGTAGCCATCCACTACGGCTCCTCCTTCTCTCTTTCCACTTTCACTCCCACCTTCATCCCTTCTTACGGCGCGGTTCAGGTGTCCACATAGTAAGTGTGACAAGTACTGCGCCTTTCCCTTCCTGTGAACCAATTAAAAAAAAGGCTCAGTTACAGATCCAGTAGCAGGCCCGTGCGTTTTCTTTTCCTTTCGTCCTACAGACACAACAACAGATACTGCGCCTTTCCTTTTCTGTGAACCAATTATTATTATTATTAGATCTCCAATCTAATTAGAGGTCGCATATTACATCCAGATATCGTAGAAAATCAACCTGTGAGATTTAGGCGCCACAATAGATTAAGGAGATATAAAGAGGGTATGCCGGCGGGAAGGCAAGTGCCGAAGATCAGTCCACATTAAACAAATCTTTTGGTTTACTCAACCAAACTTTCACGGTATTGAGATATAGCTTGCAATATACCTTGTGTAGGGAATGAACATCTTCAGTAGAGGTGAAAGAAGGAAAGGCAACATCCGCGTACACTTACACCCTGATATCCCGCAATTGCGTCTTCTATTGGAGGCATCTCCCTGATCAACTGGACAGAGATGGAGAGCGGTCTCCGCAGCGCTGGCACACCCGCTTCCTCGTCGCTCGGGACGGCAGGCCCGTTATGCCAGCTTAGCCATACCAACCCCCAGGTATTGATGAACACAGAATAACTATTAATATTTCATTGTGGCTAGTATCGCACCTTTCGCTGTCCTCCTATGCAAGTACCACAGTGCGCGTGTGTATATATACAAGCACCTATGTGTGTGGAAGACAAATTCTCCCTACTGAAGAGGAATATCACGCATGGTATTGAAAATTGAAGGCGACAGGACCAGTCCTTGAGCGTGAGGCACACCTAGTTCAATAATAAGATTCGGAGGTCAAAGACCCTCTAGCACCGAAAACTGTCTGTTTATTCTCTTTTGTTTTTAGTTTCTGCCGAGCAAAATTCTTATTTGCAGCTATCCGTCTTTTTATTTTTTGTAAGTTGAAGCACGTTATACATTCATGGAACGGGCCAAGATGCTTTCTTTTTTTTTTATTTTGTCGTACTATACCAAAACAAAAGAAACAAGCGAATAAACCCTGCTATGAAAGCTGTCACAGTTTTGCCGTTTGCATGCTCACCGAAAAAATCAGAAATCTTTGTTTACAACGCACCGTACCTTCAGAACGGACGTAAATTGACAACAGGTTCCCCGGGTATATTAGGCCTATATACTAAGTCTCCACCTCCAAGATAATGGCTATAAAGGAAAAACGATTAAGAGGATTGAGTGACATATTTCTCAAACAGCCTCATCCGCCCAGTTTCGTGCAAGGCAGAGAAATTAAGGAAAATATACTTCTGAGCGTAATTACGTTTTTATCATCAGTCTATAATCATCGACTCTACGCAATACTTACCCCTTAAGGCAGCAGTACGAGAGAAATCGGAGAGCCTCTGTCACTGGGCATCCATAACAGATGGGATGAGATCGCGGAAGCGGAGTGTACATCGCAGGTAGAGCGCACGCGAGCCGCTCCGCCTAACCTCCACAGGCGGATCCATACTGGACACTTGAGGGGGGGGGGGGGGGGTGCCTAACCAAAATCTGGAGTAATCAAGGCGGTACGGGACTGCCTATGAATACGCCCACATCCCGAACACTATAAGGAGTGCAGAAAAAGAGAGTTCAAATGCTCAGTTGGAAATACCACCGCCTGCTGCGGGAGCTGCTGTGGCTGTAGGAAGAAGGAAAAGAAAATGCATGGGCCCGCTACTGGCTCTGTAGCTGAGCCACCTCCGCTGCCTCGTGCAGACAGAAGAGAAAATAGAGAAGAAAGAAAATGAAGGGGGATAGAAAGACGCGCGCCGCAACAACAGCCGTCGTCTGCCCCCGAAGCGGTGGCGGGTGCAATGACGGCCTACAACAGATAAAAATTCGGTGGTAGGCTAGCCCCCGCCGCAAGCGGCGGTGACCCACCTGTCCCGGAAGTAGCCTCTGTAGATGCTGCCGAAGGGACAAGCCCCCTTATGTTTGCAGCGGTAACGAGCAAGTCCGGTACTCCGATCACCAAGGTAACCCTGAAAAGTAAATCACCGGCGATAGCTGAGCAAGTGGCAGTAGCTTTAGCTTGCGTCCAGACGTGGTCTGCGACAACAAAACTTCCATATATACGAAATTACAGGCGGGTTTATTGCATCTTAGGCGAATCGAATATTACAACAATCTCCAACCTCGCGAACTGTGCAAAGGATTTGGACTCCAGCGCACACTCGCGTTCCCGTCAACGAACCGGCCCATGCCCTGGCTCAAGCGCTCTACCACCGAGCCGGCGGCAGAGAGGGTGGGGCTTGGAGCGGGAAACGTAGACTGTGCCAAATCTTACAGCGAAATTCTACAACACTATCGATTGAGTAGGCAGGTGGCTGCTGCGCCAGCTCCTACCTTAAACTGCAGGAAGGCCGTCGCCTGGCGCCGCCTCCAGACTGGAACATTCCCACACACGCTCCATGGTGAGCCATATGCTCCCAGGAGAAAGATTGGAATTTTGTATAAACTGTAACTCGAGATGTGACCACGAACGCATCGTCTGAGGATGCCCCTTTTCTCCCGGGAAGGGCCTAAATCTGACGCCGCAACTCTGTGAGAGCGTGCTGCGCTGCTCGGACACTGGGCTTCAGCTAGCCGCAGTCCAGGTGGCCTGGGACGCCGCCTGCCAACAATGTCTGCCGGGCCTGTGTCTGAGGCGGGGCCTCTCGCCAAGTGAAGGACGGAGCTCCTTCATTCGCTAATGTAAATAAAAGTTCTACGCTCTCGCTCTCACTCACATGAGTGCGGACCTTACTTTTGATTGAAGCTTTCTTACGACCAGAAGATGTACTCAAGTGTATGCAGATGCTAATAAATTGCATCAGGCTACTGCTTACAAGAAAACATTAACGGGATATGCGCACAGCAGTGATATTATGTACAGTCAGAAACAAAATTAAGTTAGCGGGACGCGAGTGCGTGGTTGGGCAAATTTAAGTTAATGAGATGTACTGATCGCGAGGGAACATGCTCGTGCCATTCAGAGAAACAAAATCTATCAAAGGACGAACTAGCCAGGTAACGAAGAAATAAATGTTTTCCCACCAATCCGCGTCCCGTAGATTTGCAGCTATCTTTCTTGTCATATTTAATCGGTTCAAATTCGTTATATATTCTTGGCACAGGTCAGGATCTTTTTCTTTAAATGGTCCTACTATACTACATCAAAAGTAACAAAATAAAAACCCCGCTATGAAAGCTGCCACTGTTTCACCGTTTCTCTCGCTCACACGACTGCGGACCCTATTTACACACCAGAAGATGTAGTTAAGGGTGTGCTGATGCTAATAAACATCATTAGGACACTGCTTACAAGAAAACAGTATGTACATAGATGAGTGTTCTGCAGGGCCGGGATGCGCTGATGGCGCCAACATTTCCCCGCATTAGGTTTTTGGTGTACTTGTACGCGATTTATAATGCCCTAGTAAAGCACTGCTTCACTTTGATAGGTATAGCATCGCGTGTTAATGTATCGATATGAAGCAGTGTTCTCGTTCTCGTGGTAATACACTACACCATTTGATCAGTCTCCGTAACCTTGAACAAGGAAAACCCGAACGATTAGACATAAAACGAGCTAGGGTATGCAACAATGGGGCTAGCCTATAACAAACATTACCCGCAAGAAAAGTTACAACGCAACACAGCTGGGTAATTAAGAATCACCATTGAGATGTTTTAAGCAACATCAAAAGCATCTTGAGGCAAGGTGTCCTTCTCACAACGCAGACTTGCTAGTCATTACCAAGACAATGAAACATATATGTGATGCAGTCGCATTTTTCAACGCAGCTGAAATAAAATCCAATTGCACGAAACTTTTTAATTATTTTATGATACTGGTAATCCTTTTATTTATTGATAGCAAAAGCGTAAACATGATGCAGTTTATGGGTGCATGCCTAGCTTCTACAGTATAAGCAGTTGAGCTGTAGAGAGCGTGAAGCTAAGGTTGTGTTCCCTTCTAAGAAGTGTATAAAGATACATCCGACGTACCCATTCGATTCTCGTAAAGATACGGCGGACGTATCGCAGGGTGGCGCCACGGGCGCAACGGGCGCCAGTGAACAGCGCCCTCTCCGGGCAATGCCGCATAATTGGCCGGGCAAATCGAATAGCTCGCCTGTAGACTCTTGTCTTTGCGCCGTCTGCATGCGAAGCCAGCTCGCGTTGCGCGCGCTCGTTCTTTTGCGCTCGCGTTTGTTGAAACGCGGGCACAACATAGATTGTGCCCAATATGAAACGAAGTGCCATCCTTAATTGCGAATGTAATACATTCTTATACAGGTTGGTAATGCATTGACTTTACATTGTGCTTAATATGAAATGAAGTGCCATTCTAAATTGCCAATGTAATATATTCTTTATACAGGTTGGTAATGCATTGAGACTACATAGGTAGAGTCAGTATAAATGACGTGTGTGTCATATGCAATGCTCAAATAGTCCTGTAGTCTCTTATCAGATGCTTTGTATTGGAAGGGGGTGCATGAGATCATGATGAAAATAAGCAGCACTTTGAGGGCAATGTATATGAGGTGAGCATAACTACGTATGCAGTGTGCATTACAAGTACACATACGCATTGCTTCCTGTACTTTGTCCTGTCGCCACTCTGCGTAAATTCTAAGGGGCGTGATCCGAGTGCACTCGGGATTGCTTGCGGAAGAAGAAAAGAAGAAACTGCATGAAGAAACAAGGGGAACAAGAATTGCTACCTAGTACAATGGCATTTATTCTTTCCTACTATCCTTGTCCTTTAGCAGTGCTTTTGCAAGCTCCACAAAACCCATTTTAATGTGTTGCGTAAAAGTTTTAAGAGCAGGTTAAGCCGACATATTTTCCACTCATCAAATTTTTGTTATATGAAATCCAGTGTTGTAATTATCTTGCACACTTTCCAGAGAGAAATGTCCTTCTTGAGTCCCACAGTTTAAAAACACGCAGCCTGGCTGTTTGTGTCATTGCCATGACTAAAAAATAAATAGGTTAACATATACAGCAATGCCTCATTAATATCGACCCTGTTAATATGGACATGTACGACTCATATTACAAAACATTTTCTGCGGATGAGCCTTGCAATGCCTTTACACTTCATTAACATGAAAGTTTGCTGTTTAGACAATAAACAAGAGCCTATTGGGGACCTGTGACCCATGTATTTTTTATTAATACGCACGGCAATGCTTGCAAACAAAACTGCCACTGTGGTAGCTAGGTTTATATCATAGTGTGTGAAGGCTTTTAAGGCTCTTAGTATTTGAATAGGAAAGTAAAACAGACCGAATTACATGGCTGTTACTTTGTGAAACTGCATCGTACCGTTCATTGCACTCTGCACAATATTGTTGTGAACCGCTAAACTGTGAGGCACACTGAGTCCTTCAGCTCACACTCTAGCTCCCAAATCACTTTTTCTTATGCTAAAATAGTTAGCAGTAAGTCACCACAGCAAGGCTTGGCAATTCATTTGCTAGTCATTGCACAAAATAATTTAAGCAGGGGTGGAAGCAGGCTCGAGCATTTTGGAGCAGCTTTGGGAGCAGTAGTAAAACCATTTTGAAGCAGCTTTAGAGCAACGAAACGAGTTTTGGAGCACGTTGCTAAGGTCAAACGCCTTTGATAATTGCAGTTTTCTTTTTCAGAAATACAAAATTTCAAATCTGATTCTTTTTTGTGCAAGTTTAATACCTTTAAAACTTCGCACTCATCTGTGACATGACAAACGAACAAAGCATGTAAAGGTATAGAATGCAACACAGGCCAACCTTAGCAAAAACTTGGAACAGACTAGCAACAAAAGTAACGCTTGCTGGTGTGCTTCATAACTGAACATGTAGTCTGACCTAATGCGTTTACCTATTTTGACTTCATAAATTCAAATAGCCAGTCTACCACTTCGATACGTTCTTTCAGCGATACTAATCTGGAGTTCAGATTAATGGGCATGACATTTCCGCTGCCTATCTTGTGGATATCTATTTTATTTTATTTATTTAGAATACACCTCAAAGCCCCGCAATATGGGCTATTACATGATCCTTTTAGATATCCTATGTCTGGGCTGATAAATTCCTGAGTACATGGTTGGTTGGTGTGTGGTGTTTAACATCCCAAAGCAACTCAGGCTATGAGAGACGCCGTAGTGGAGGATTGCATTTGGTTGCTTTGCATTTCTTTCATGCTGCCTCCAGTTTAGGCGACAGCTCATGCAGCACGTTTGGTGGAAAAGTCGTCGGCATATTAATAGTAGTAGTAGTAGTAGTAGTAGTAGTAGTAGTAGTAGTAGTAGTA
>JAJIZL010019220.1:793522-813191 GCA_023969395.1 Amblyomma maculatum | reverse complement strand
TAGTAGTAGTAGTAGTAGTAGTAGTAGTAGTAGTAGTAGTAGTAGTAGTAGTAGTAGTAGTAGTAGTAGTAGTAGTAGTAGTAGTAGTAGTAGTAGTAATACTACCAGTAGTCATAGTAGTAGTTGGCACAGCATGCCGAAAATAAGAGTACATAAAAAGATTGATCACGGTAATTTGTGCTTCTATATATAAATGATTGATTAGGAATGTAACAGGCAATGAGGAGTTGATGCAATCATTGTAATTCATCATTGAGAAAATAACAATAAATTTAGAAACAGGGTTCAAAGGCAGGAGAATGCTCAGACAATGCTTGATGTTGCTAATTAAGAAAATATAGAGAATAATTGACCAATTCATTAATTGAAACAAAAAATGAAAATGCATTCGAAGTTGTCAGACTGCTTAGAATGTAAAGCCAATGTTTTGTGGTGCTACGTATCGGTGTACAAAAGAAAGAATGGGAAGTGAAAAGTATTGTTCATGCATGCAAAACCAGTGCGTGATAACCTCTACAGAGCTTATTTTATTTATTCTCACTGACGCCACATTTTTGTTCTGGCCACATTGCTCAATTGTATTTATGATGGCAATACATTATGTCTGCGGGACACATGGGAGCTCACAGCATTCACTTTGTGGCAACTGGAAAATATTCAGGAGCGGCATGTTAACCAATGGTGCGTGTTCTGGCTGCAGTGCTTCTATTTAAGTTGGATTACGCATTCGCCATCCTACATAAATAATGCAATATGTATGTAAGTACTCCAGTAGAACTTTGTGCTGGGCTAGTTGGTGCATGTTATAAAATAAAGAAGCGTCAACAATGAACAAATACAAGCATGCATCGGATTCACCAGCATCATCCTCGCAGAGGCACAAGAGACTTTTTTTTTTTTTTTTTTTGTTAATTCTGTACTCAGAGTTCCGGTCATCATAGAAGGTGCTATAGCATAGTTATGGCAGCACACTGGCTCTTTGTACATTTGATCAGCTTTTTTCAGCTATTTGATCAGCGTGATGCGCATCATTCAGCGCTTCATACCAGCACATCAAATTGCTTTTGCCTAAAGACCAGGATATATGGTCAAGTACATTGTTTTTTGGCATTGAAAATCTGCTCTTCTAGCCTTGAAGCCAAAGTCATAATTTTGATAGCATGTAACTGTCTGTCATGTACCCTGAATGGTTTCAATAAATTGTTTTGCATGTGTACAGTTTCATGTGTGTTCATTATCGTTGAATGCTTGACATGCTTTAAACATTCTGAAAGCAAGAGAAAGCAGCTGTGTTGTCTGCAGCACATACTGGATATTTTGGAAAGTGCAAGGCCTTGATCATTTCACTGAGCATTGCTTGGCCACGCTCGACGTAGTAAAGAAATTTCCAAAACGAAAGGAGCGGTATAAAAGGGCAAAATTGAAAAATATGCAAAGGTAAAAATGCTTTTTACACCCAATGTGAAAGGACATAACTGGCATAAAACACCTTTCCTAGTTTCTGTTGCAAAAGGAAGAAATTATGAAAAATTATGCTTTATAAGGGTACATGTCAACCTAAAATTACTCTTTTGGAAGGGTGTAAGGGTGTTAGTTATAGACATTGATATTCACCCTTATGAGTGTATTTTGGTTTACAGTGTTCTATCATCCAGCCAGGACACATTGGCTGCGGAAGAAATGGCGATTGCCCTAGCTGCAACACACTACCTCAGAATACATTCTTACAGATTCACAGACAGCATATCGCATTACATCAAGTGCAGGTTTGCATAGCTAACAACTAAAATCCCACAAGATAATTACACCCATGGCTACCAACCCACACATAAACACTTAGAACGGGTACCAGGTCACCAGGGCATCCCAGGGAACGTGAGCGCACATGCCTCAGCCCGAGAACTTCTCCCTCGGGCACCCAATACGATCTCATGGAACCTCCTACCCCATTGCTAACTTACACTGAAATACTTCAGATTATCTCGCCGGGTCCACCCGCCACCGGCTGACACTAGACAAAGGGGAGCAGGTACACCTCCGCAAGCTTTAGACCAATACAACCCACGAAGACAACACGCAATAGATCCAGTCATTTGACTCGCAATGCAAATTCTGCTGAGAGAAGGCAGACCTGTACTATATGGTGTGGGCCTGCCAACAAAATCAGTCTATTGCTATTAATAACCAGTCAACGCAGGAGGGGTGGGAGGCAGCTCTGATCAGCGCGGACGCAAGGAGTAAAATGCTCGTCGAAAGAGCGCGGACAGTAGCCTACGCCAATTGGGTTCCGGACCGAGCACTCCAACCACCGCTACAACCTCCTAAACATTTTCATTGAAATATTTTTACCGCCACCACCACGTAAACTCGCCTTTAATTTGCAGCGTTAATGGCGCCTGTCTCCAGCTCCCCTACAGGTCCTCGTTCGCCTATGGGCACTTGGCTACGTGGTTAATAAATCACTTGTTCCTTAATTTTGGCTTGAGAACCTGTGTCTGCGGACAGACAATATATCCAGCACGAATGGTCACTCGTTTTGTTTTCGCTATAGCGCAGATCATTAAGACGTGTTTTGGCTCTTCACACTCCTTGAATAGCGGCTGTCGAGGAGTGCGAGATTGTGGGTAGCGGCCAAGAGCCTTTACGCACCCGCGGTTTACCGTTACAGAGCTCTGCGGCAGTCCGCAGCATATTGCTCCGGCAGCTGAACTTCCATGACCGTTGGGAACTAGCTATTCCTCCCGACCCCAATCCAAGCAGAGAGGACTGGGAGGCGGCCTTGGTCGACTGCCAAGACATCAAGGCTCAAAATCAAAAGGCCCTGGTTCAACGGGCGCGTGCGGCGTTGCTTGGGGCCCCGGAATAGCGGCTCCACCTGGTATTATGAGGGAAGGAGGCCAATAAGGCTCAAACCGAATCACCTCTCTGTTAATAAATGGTTTAACCACCACCACCACCACCACCACCACCATTTGCCGTAAGGGCACACGAAAAGCAACATTTTAACGCGAGAGCTCTGAACGCAAAGCAGAACAGCGATAGAGTACGTTGGTCGAACATTTTGATGAAAATTTCGCTTATACACTGGGAAAGCATTAGATAGTCTTTTAGATGTCTTTTGAGAAGAGAATGGCTTCCTCTCCTATCATTTGCTTCTCATCGTTTGCCTCTTATCGGCGTTCGTTGCAGGGCTCCATATAATCATAATTGGTGTACAGGAAAGGAAAGGCACTGCATGTGTCACACTTTACCCCGCAAGTGTGCGTTTGGACGGTACACTATCGCTCCTGTCGCGTGGCGTACCTTGGCGCGCATTGAAGTTTGGGATAGCAGAATCACTAGACAAGAACACATCTCTCAGAATCTCGTGCACGGGATTTCGTTCCATGAGCCTAGAAAGGCTGTCGCCTTAAAAAAAGGCATGGGGAACAAAATGGATAACAGAGTTACACGTGACCTGCGCACAGTATGCGCTTGTCCTGTATACCTGGGTTTTCTTGTTGCTTGTTTGTCTTTTAAGGTGAAAGCCTATAAGGCTCATGCGTGTGCGCAGAAAGCGTCCGTCTGAACAGGGTGTCACATCGTCCCTGTCGAAGAATGACTCGGTTTATGACTAAAATATTGTCGTATGCGGCAGAGGGAGATAAAAAATGTCTCTATGTGCGAAATGTTGTTGCTCTGGAGTAATTAATAAGAGCCAAAGAGTCAATTAGGTGTCAGAGTAGCCACGGGCGTCGAAATTGTGCAAAATGCATCGAAACTGCGCGAAAAAAGTGAAAGGAAAAGGAACAAAAAGAAAGAATCAAGCAAAAAACAAGAAAATGAGTAGTAACTCGGCAAATGAATTCAAGGAGTCGCAATAAAGGGTTTCGCCTTACTGCACTCAAGAGAGATCTAAGTGCCCCAAAAGAATTTTCCTACTGTAGCACAGAATTTTCATCAAAAAAGCGTTAAAGACCAGAAATCCGGGCGTCGTCGTTGCTGGCGCCTGCATATAGGAACCCAAGCTCAAGTTTCGCCGCGCGATGGCAGCGCCGTATTCCTGGCATGGTGGCGAAATGTGAAACGATGGGACGTCGCCGGAGCAGACGCTCCGCTAGCTTCCTGTGCGCGTGCGGCGATTGAGTTGCGCCTGGCGGTTATTTGGCGATACAAAAACGCTTCCGCTGATGCGAAACGGAGGTACTAAGTAGCATTGTGTTATTGGCAGCCACAATAGTAGGCGAAGCGCCAAAAGACGAGGCTCATGTGTGAAACTTTGCAGATTCCTTTGGAAGCGTTTCCACAAAACCTGTTTTCCAACCGCGTGACAGCGTTCTAAGAAGTTTTGCGTTCTTTGTGGAAACGAAAAGAGCTAATTTCCTCCTCCATAAACTCAGAAATGTCGACAGTTGGTAAAGACGGCTTGGAGAGGCATCGAAAGAGTACAGTGGTTTAACACCATGCATACAAAGCGAAGGGGGTGAAGGAATATCCAGCTCTTCGCTACCCGCGTGTCTTGCTTTGTTGTGTGCTTTCTCCCTGCTTTGCGAGTGCTCTGAAAGCAACCAAATCAACAGATATCCAGCGTGCGACGTCCACGATCGACAATGTTGTGTGAATGTACCCTAAGACCAAGACAATATCTAGGAACGAGACCTTTTTTTTTTCTTGGAAAGGGGGGAGGGGGGGGACATGCCTTGCTGAGCTGAAACTCTTTTACAGATTTCCGCAAATTAGCCAATAAATGAACCAACATTATTATTATTCATAACGAAAATATGTCGGAAGTGCAATACAAAAGCGATCCTAGTTATGGCTCGATTGACAATACTCGCGCGGAGCACCCTATTCGCGTCACAGGTTTCGTTAATGCAAACCAAATAGAAATGAAGCACAACCATTTAATAAGAACCGAAATAAAACACTATGTAGTACAAGCTTGGATCTCACCTGCCTTCCGAGCCAGCGAGCTGGTTATGTCGCGTGCAGCACACATGTGCTTTTGAGACTGCTAGCGTTCGTGCCTTGAAGAAACACCTCCTTCGGACTGTAACTCATTCTTCTACTGCAAGATTTGCGTTAGCAACGTCGTTATAATAAAAACAAAACCGTATACAGATCTAATGCTACAGGCCAAAACGATGATCAACGAGCGAGCCTCTTTATTTCAGAGTACTGATAATACGTTTGCAGTTTTTAAACATTTTATATACAATAATATAATTACATAGCAGACTTACGTCGAAATACACTTCCTACGTTTTCGCTAACGTGGGAAACGCATTCACAATCAGTATTTACTCATTGCCGTCTGTCGTCTGCTGTGCAGTACAAACGTGAATAAAAGTTTTCTCGCCTATAAATACGCTTCCTCCATGAAAATACGCGGCAGGTTGTCCAATAATCAAGACGGAATGCAGGCGGCATGTCGCGATGCGCCTGCGGGGGCGCGTCAGGGCGCGTGCTCGTGCGAGAGAAAGCGCGCGGCGCACGCCGCAAAGGCAGCGACCCAAGCCGGCGGCGCCCCACTGTGTATTTTTCTGCCACAGATGGCGCTGCCCATCAGGAGCCGCAGCGCCGCCCAGCGATGCTTTGGGAGCCTATAGTGAGCACAAAATGATAGACATGGCACTGGGAAATGACGTAGCCGTACAATGACCAAGTTCGTCGGGTTGATCGTGACGTTAACAGACTAGTTAGCAGTGAACGCCAAATTGAGGTCCACCTTTGAAATGGAGTGGGTGGCTTCATGAATCCAGCCTACCAGGACCCTTATAGATGCTGAGCTAGACACGGCACCTAGCACACCTCCTTTTATTATTACCCATCATAGGCAGTCATAGGCACCGAGATAAAAAGGACTCTTGACAGCCCTGTTCAAGGGCATGGTGAAAGAAGGAAAAGTGCTCCTTCGGCGGGTCCGCGGTGGAGCAAGATAGTGGTCTAGGAGTCTGCTTAGCGGTGATTCTGATTGAGATCCTACGGGGTCGTGATACTTGCGCAGAATTTTAACGACCATTGGCTACGACAAACTGCCACACTGAAATAAACTTGTTTTAGTCATTTAAATGAATAATTATAAACAGGTATAGGGAGCTTTTATGCCCCTTTGCTCCTTACTGTCCAAACAAATTTCTCAACACAGAGACACTCGTCGTCTGCTCTAGTAGCAATGCAGATGGCGCTGCAGGATCTCCAGGGGCTTGAGTGGTGGTTGAGGTAAACAGGGAGTTGGGTTGTTGAGGTGGTTGAGGTGGTTGAGGTAAACAGGGAGGTACATAAAGCAGGTTTTGGTAGGGCTTTTCAGCGAGATGGCATTCATTTTAACAGAAGGGTGGGAGCAGAGATCGGCTGGCGCCTGGCAGGCAGCGCTGTAGCTTTTTTAGGGGGTCCGCGAGGATTCCGTGCACAGAGGTAGTTAAAAGTGAAGCAGAAGAAAGTGTAATAATGGAGGCTGAGCCCCCAAAAATGGCAAAGAGTAGGTCGAGAAAAAAGTACAAAAAAGAAATTTAACACTAGGATCAGCTACACAAACATGCTCAGTTTAGTCGTTCAGTCGTGTCCGACTCTTCGTGACCCTATTGACCATGTCACGCCACGCTTTCCGGTCTCTCACTATCTTCCTAATATCACATAACTTCATCTGCAGTGCCTCGAGGATGCCATCTAACCATCGCGTTCGCTGCCTACCCCTTCTCCGGCGACCCTCAACCTTTCCCAACATCAAATCTTTCTCCAACGACTCCTCTCTTCTCATCAGATGACCAAAGTAGCTGAGCTTTAACTTTAGAATTTGACCCTCCAATGAGCAGTCAGGGTTTATGGTCGACAATATTGACTTATTTGATCTTCTGGCAGTCCAAGGAACTCTCAAGAGTCTTCGCCAGCACCACAATTCAAACGCGTCAATTCTTCGGCGGTCAGCCTTTTTCACAGTCCAACTCTCGCATCCATACATCACAACTGGAAAGACCATAGCACGAGTTATACGGATCTTGGTTGGCAGATTAATGTCTCTGCTCTTTACTAGGCGGTCAAGGCTAACCATTGCTCTCTTTCCCAGAAGCAGGCGTCTCCTAATTTCATGGCTGCAGTCTCCTTCCGAGGTAATCTTGGAGCCCAAGAAGAGAAAATCTGTCACAGCTTCCACTTCTTGTCCCTTCATGCTCCAGGACTTGATAGGGCAAGACGCCATAATCTTTGTCTTTTTAATGTTCAGTTTAAGCCCAAACTTCTCACTCTCTTCTTGTACGCGCATCAGAAGTCTTTTGAGTTCCGCTTCACTTTCTGCCATTAAAGTGGCATCATCCGCGTATCTAAGGTTGTTCATACGTTTTCCAGCAATCTTCACTCCAGCTGAAGACTCGTCCAGACCGGCCTTCCTCATGATGCACTCTGCATATAGGTTAAATAGGCAGGGCGACAGTATGCAGCCTTGCCTCACTCCTTTCTCAATCGGAACATAAACATGCAAGGAGGTAGAAACAGAGCGAAATGGCTAGATATAGAACAGCAGTTGAAGGATGACAAAATAGGTGTGTACGCTCTTTGCGAGACTCATCTCAGGGATCTAGAAGGTCCGCCGTTTATAGAAGGCTACGTCTGGGAAGGGTGCAACAGAACGAGAACGGAAAAAAGGGTGGAGGGGTAGGTATGTTGATACACCAGAGAACAAATTGGCAAAGAATTAAATCATCTTGTAAAGAACATATCTGGGTTTCAGGAACCATTGCCGGCATAAGGACATGGCTAGGGGTAGTTTATTTAGGAACAGGACATCAAGGCAGGCAAAAAAACAAGGACCTTGTTGAATGTCTCAGTGACGATTAAGCCAGTTTGGAAACGGGGCCAATATTAATCTACTGGAGGACATGAACGGCCAAATCGACGATCTGGAATGTAACGGGAAGCTAATGCTAGATTTCTGTGAGCGACACGATCTAGTTACAGTAAATAGAGAAACAAAATGTGAAGACCAAATCACGTGGGAATTCCGCAACAGGCAGACGACCATTGACTATTGTCTAACGTCGCAGGAAATTTATAGCAAGGTCACAAAAATGGAAATAGATGAAGAAGGGGAGTGTAGTCTGAGAAGTGATCATAAACGTATTAGTCTGCAGATGGGACCCTTGATGAAAAGAGAATTGGAACTTAGACAAAACGTAAACGCAATATTAAACGACGATCAAATAGCGCAGATAGCAGCAGACATAGAGGAAGCAATAGAGAAAAGCCCGATGAAAGACTGGGATTATGAACAGGTAGAACTACTCATAAGGAGGAAAATACAGGAGGTTAAAGTAGCAAACCGCTGGAATGGAAAGAGGAAGCCACGGAGCTGGTGGAATAAGGAAATCAGGGAAGCTATTGAACAATGACGGGCTGCTTCAAGGAAACACCGAATGGCAAAGAAAGCACAGGTATCTCAGGAGGAAATCGACCAAAAATGGGAATCATATCGACAAAACAAACTTCAGGTGCAGGCCCTCGTCCAAAGTAAAATAAGGCCGTCCACCGATCGCTGGATGGCTGACAGACATACACGATGCCTCTAGAGGCGGAGCAAGAAAATTCTGGAACCATATAAGCTGGCTAGGGAAGAAGAATCAAAGAAAGCAGGATCGGATTCAAGGTAACGAGGGAAATTGTTTAAAGGGAGACAACGCAGTGAACTACATTACATCAGGTATAGCCGAGTCATTTAAGAGCGATGACCGGGTAATCTCCACAAATCAGGAAGCAACACAAGGTAGCAGAATACAAAGCAGCTTAGAACTGACCAATCTAAACTGGAAAAAGGCAGAAAAAAAAAATATTCCTAAAAGCACATCTACAGGAATAGATAGAATTCCGATCAAGCTGATTAATGAACTCGGTCCAAAAAGTAAGGAAACGTTGTTAAAAGCTCTGGAAACAGTCATAACGAATAAGCAAATTCCGGACAGCTGGCGGCAGAGTAAAATGAATTTGATTTATAAAGGGAAAGGAGACAGGATGCACATACAATCCTACAGGCCGATTACCATAACATCTGTTATGTACAGGTTAGCCATGCAGGCGGTGAAATTAAAGGTGCAAGCATGGGTATAAAGTAACAAGATACTCGGAGAACTTCAGAACGGCTTTAGAAATGGTAGGCGCTTAGATGATAGCCTGTTCGTGCTTACCCAATGCATCGAAATATCTAGAGTGGAAAATAGACCTTTGTATTTGGCCTTCCTGGACATAAACGAGGCGTATGACAACGTAAGCAGGGAACTCCTGTGGAACATATTAAAAGAAGAAGGTATCGGTTATGAGATAATAAAGTTCCTACAGGAAATATACCGGGATAACAAAGTAGAAATTACGTGGGAAGGGATAAGAAGTACGGAGGATGTTAAAGTATGCAAAGGATTAAAACAAGGCTGTCCTCTACCACCAGTGCTGTTCATGCTTTATATGATAAACCTGGAACGGGGGATACAAGACAGTTACCTAGGTTTTAACTTGTCATATAGATTAGGTGGAAAGGCGGTAGAGCAGTGCCTCCCCGGTTTGATGTATGCAGACGATATTGTGCTGCTAGCTGAGAGTCTGGAAGAATTGCAAACTCTAGTTAAGCATTGGGGAGACGAAGGGGACGCTCTAGGCTTCAGTTTCAGCGCAGTTAAGTCGGGTCTGATGATTTTCAACGGCTCAACTCATCAGGGTCTTAAAATACAAGGCCATGAAATACCTAGAGTAGCAGAATATAAATATTTGGGGGTATGAGTAAACGAAGGATTGGCATACATTGGAAAGCATGAGCAATCACTTAAGGCCAAAGGGCGAAGGAATGCCGGGATAATGAAGCATAAGGCATTGTGGGGATACAATAGGCACGAGGTATTGAGGGGTATTTGGAAAGGAATTATGGTGCCCGGACTTACTTTCGGAAATGCGGTTTTGTGCCTAAAATCAGAGGTACAGTCTACATTAGAAACAAATCAGAGATCCGTTGGACGATTAGCACTAGGTGCCCACGGCAAAACTACAAATGAGCTGGGCATCTTTCGAAGCACGGGAAGCTCAGAGTAAAATATTATATGAGGAACGCCTGAGGAAATTGGACAGTAACAGATGGGCAGCTAAAGTATTTAAATACCTGTACTTAAAAAGCGTTGACTCACAATGGAGGAAAAGAACTAGGAAACGAACTAGTAAGTATGCTAGTCACAAGGACGGAGAAATAAGGAGCATTAAGCAACTGGTGAGAAACACAGAAGGTAAAAATTGGATAAATTCGATGGAAAAGAAACAGAGTGTGGAATTATACCGAAAGTGAAAAATGCAGATCAGGAAGGAAGATTTCTTTGATAACTCAAGAGGTAGTGCCCTACTTTTTGAAGCTAGATCAGGGTGCCTTAGAACACGCAGCTACAAAAAAAAAAATTAACAATGGAGATGACGCATGTGCTGTATGTGGAAACTCCAGTGAAACAATTGACCATGTTATACTTGAATGTAATGGTATCCAACCGGAAGTTGATGCAGACGCAATCACTGTTCCTGAAGCTCTGGGGTTTGGAGATAACAGTGGCCGGTTGAATAAACCGGCGGTGGAAACTAGCAAAAAACGACTGGAAGATTGGTGGCTTAAAAGCAGAGTAGTGACATAATGTTAGTATTATAGGAAAAAAATTTTAATAAATAGAATGATGGTTTAGTTAACCATTCTAAATCAATAATTAAGATATAGGGAGAAAAATGAGCATGATAGCTACTGCTACCACCCCGTTTCAAAGGGGACGCTCCTATATTCCATCCATCCATCCGGCGGGTCGTTTCGCCTGACAAATAGAGATCCCTTTAGTAAACATATGTTCGGTAGAAAGTGTATATAGGAGAATATGAATGCCAGTAAAGAATATTAAAATTATTATTGCCACTGTTGATATCGAAATCTGTTACGTTATTGTTCAAAATCTCCGTCAGACATTCTGGTTCAAAACATGGATTTTGTTCAATGTGCTTTTTATGAAATATTTTCAGTGTGTGTTTAATTACTGAGATAAATCATCATTGTTGAAGTGTAGCGGTTCTGGCTAGTTTGCCTAGTTTGCATTCAAAGAAATCTAATTGGAACAATTCGGAAATATGCAATTGGAGCCAGCTGGAACCAACTGAGTGTTCCAATTGAGTTTTTGGCCTTTTGCCATTTCGAGCCAATGGGTGAGACCAATTGCATACAGTCGATCCAATGGGACATGTTAGTGGGTTTCAATTGGCTAGACCCACAGCATACAAGCGCTCAGTAGACCCTGCCACTTTAACTTTTACTAGTCCTGTTGAAACTATGAGAATTGCATGTTTTATGCAAACCAAGGCTGACAAGTAAGCCCACATCCCTTTGTAATAAGCACTGTATACATGTACAGACACCAACATCATAAGATTAGTACATACATCCAGTGAACACACTTATGCTTCCTCTTATATACCACTCATCAGACACTCTTGCTAGGGCCAGTAGCGCCTGTCAGTAGAGGGCAGATATTTCATTTATTTTGGCAACATGACATATATGTAGATGATGAATATGATTAAGTTGGCTAATCTGTGTAGTAGTAAATGGCGGTCGACTTTGCTCTACTGACGGCTACGTCCTTTGGGCCAATTGGAGCCTACTAGGAGTCACTTTTTAGTCTTTCAGGAGCGAGAATCCCAACTGGAACCATTCGGACTGTCCACTTATAATGAAAGATTCCTAATGCGTCATGAAATTGGTAAGTGAATTTCAACTGGAACCCATAGGAGAGTCCAAATTGACTGTTCATTTAGAACGACAAAATTAGTTTGGTTTGGTTTGTGGGGTTTAACGTCCCAAAGGAACTCAGGCTATGAGAGATGCCGTAGTGGAGAACTCCGGAAATTTCGACCACCTGTGGTTCTTTAACGTGCACTGACATCGTACAGCACACGGGCGTCTTGCTTTTCGCCTCCACCGAAAAGAACGACAAAATTGGTACCTATAATAAGTCCATTGAAACTAATTGGTTGTAACATTTTTTTTTTTTTTTTTTTACTGGGATGTCTCATTCCGATAGTCTAATGTAGGTTGCTGGACACTCGACGTTAATGTCGGGTCTAGTCCTGAAAGTCTTCTGTTGGCTTTGACAGGCTCGAGTCTCCACGTTTGTTAATACGTTGAGACAATAAACCATTATTTTTCATGTCACCAACAGTCCTTGGTTGTCCGATCGGCAGTTCAGAAGTGTGACGACGTGCCGAAACGACTCGCGCACTCCCGTCGACTGCAACTTCACACTGGCACTCCAATCCGGTCTTATTTTGTGCTTTCGGCTACAGCAAGACAAGCAAAATTATGCGCTCACTGCGTATACGTGATTTGTACACCGCTGCAGTCGCGGACAGGCGCCCTGCAAGCAGAATTCATCGCTCTCCAGGGGTCTTGAAGATCAAATTCGGAGCTCAGGGCTTTAAATGGACGTGCCTCGGCTTAAAAAAAAAAACGAGTTCAAAACAAGCGAGCATGGCATATGCATAGAATTTAAGCCAAGCGTCACCATGTAATTTTAGCAATGCAAGTAACAAAAAAAGAAAAAGACTCCACAGTTATACTGGTGCGGCTCGCTGCGGTCACTCTGTGCGTACAAGTTGTGTGCGGCGCCATCAGTCTACCAGCTGAGTCCGAGTGGCTGGGTGGCAAGTGTGAGTTGCGGTCTCTGCTTCGCGTCAAAAGACAAAATGACGCGGCAAATGAGTGAGATGTTTCTCCGCAGTGAGGCGCGCATCGCAATGCAAAAATCGCAGGCAAAGACTGCCACGCAGAATCAAGTGAAGCGCATGAAGTGCGAAGTCTTGCGATGCGAGCGCACCACGATGCGCATTCAGTTCTTGGTGGCCCTCGTGAAGCAGCGATGGCACCCCAGACTAGTAGCCAACACATATTGAACGAGTGTATTAAAATAATCGCTTGCTTCCTTTCACCAAACAGATACGCAAACCCCGAGTTTGGCGCATGATGGCCTTAGCTGCCTATGTGCCACAAAACACAACACAACACACACATATTGAACTGCCGCACTAAGGTGGATGACCGGGCATGGATAACGTAGAAGCTTGCTATATATATACCCTAGACCATGAAGGCACGTTCTTGCGGCTAGTTAAAGCGGGGGCTTATAGCGGGGGCTAGTTAAAGCGGGGGCTCGGGGATCCCTTTCACATAATATAGGATCTTGCGATTGTATGCTAATAAGTATGTGTAGACTAATACAGTGATGAATACAAGACAACATGATTAAGCCAGTAGCAAAATGAATAAAGAGGATGCCTTTAAAGACCCTAAGCGTCTCCCAGTGTTTCTCTAACTCATCATGCCATTGCAAACGCATCCACATTATATGCACCTGCATATAATGTGGGCATCCCTAGAAGAAATACCATTCCATGGAAGAACTCGCAGAGCGCGACCCCCGGGCGGCAGGCAGTGCATGGGCCATAAAGCCGCGGCCGCTGGCACTACTGCCACGAGCTGGCTCAAGTTGAATGCGTTTCGACGAAATTATTTATGGTCAAAGTCTGATGATCTCGGTTTGGAAGTCAGGGCAGACACATTCCTCGCACCTGCTGGGTGCCGCCTAATTCGATTGTCGGCTTAACAGTAACGTATCGTAGCTCGCATTTACGCTGCTAGGCAGCCATCGGCTAAGGATATTGCGATGACGTTGGCCGACTTCCTGGGAGGTATTTGTGCGGAACCAATTCAGCTTTATTCCCACTCAAAAGCTAACCAAAGCCAAGACAATCAAAATTCAGAATCAAGTTACTGAAACTCCCCTCTCAGTGAAAGAATCAAGCAGAGAAAGAAAGAGAAATTACGGAGTTGGATCAAAGAGTTTCCAAGATCTGAAATTGTATTAATAGGGATGCTTAAGTTGCGTGAATAGTCGAATGTTGCTGCTGCATTGTCCTTTCACTTTAGCACTATTTCTATTGTTTGCTCTACAGTTTTAAACCTTTAAAACAACGAAATTCTTCAAGAGCAGTCGGAAGCAATTAAAAATTTCTCGTCATACATTTTAAGGCGGAGCTTCAGTGTCCCCCAATTTTCTAGTTAAGCACCCTGCCTTAGATGTAATACGATGTACACTTGACAGCTGCACACAAGAAAGCAACCTTATTTCTATCTAAAAAGAAAATCATTCTTTGGAATTTTTGATGGTCTTAAGTAAAACATCACGTATATATCCGAACGATTTTAATTCTATTTTTGAAACTTCATGCTCCTTCAGCAATATAAACCGCACACTCATTGTTAATGGCGGTTACTGCAAAACAACTAGTATCTAACTCCAAGCATTTAATATCGAATCGGCGTTCAACAACCAAAGCTGGACCAAAGCTGGATGAAAAGGGAAGCTTTAAAGAATATCGAATCCCGGCCTCGGCGGCAGCTTTTCGATGCAGGCGAAAAGCAAGGCGCCCGTGTGCTGTGCGATGTCAGTGCACGTTAAAGAACCCCAGGTGGTCGAAATTTTCGGAGTCCTCCACTATGGCGTCTCTGATAGCCTGAGTTGCTTTGGGACGTTAAACCCCACAAACCAACCAAACCAACCTTTAAAGAATACCCAGTGAGACATATGGTATCCTTGAGCCTTTATAAAGCATTGTTTTCTCAGCAATTGGCGTCGTCAGCAGGGGGTGTCATAGTGGACGATCACGTTCGTTCTCTCTCGGATCCACTTGGTGGTTATCCATTTGGAGCCCCAGAGGACGGGGCATCCCACGTGCTCTGTACGATCGTCAACTCTTCTCTTCTGGTGCCAGAAAGAAAAGTGTTTTGGGCCATCATTTCCTTCGTACGGCTTCACGTCGTACCAGAAAAGGGCATCACCGACTCGCGGCTTCACTGCGATGCCCTGATGAGTGAAGGCGGTGGCGCCACCCGCCGCCACGTTCGTGAGGTACGCGATGAATGTGGCCAGCCGTGCGCCGTCGTTGACATTGACATTGTCTGCAATTTGATAAAAGTCTTGAGCGTCCGTGTGTGGCGTGTAGTGTCCTCCGAGGCCGTAGTTGGACACCTGGTAAGCCTCGGCTGACTCTAGCGACAGATGCGTCGCCGTGGCTATGCGTCGGGTCAGGCGCTGAAGTAGAGGATGCTGGATGTCCCAAAGCCACGAAACCTGCATGAGGAAAATTAACATGAAATCAACCGAAAACTCGTCATTGCGATTTTCGGCAAAGCGAATGGACAGCGGATATTAAGCGAAGAGCTCGCCCGTCGGCAGGTGAGGCAAACTCATCATGACTACCTCCTGCAAACACTGTCTCAGTGTTGCCTACAAGTAACAAAATGTGATGTCACTATAACGCTGCCTGAGGTGCGTTGTCAATATATGTTTGAATTGCATCACATTAACACTCATGAGCATCCATTGCAGCAACCTTCCGAGTTCAACATTTGAGAACATAAATTGTACATAACACTGACTAGTCTAACGCAATGTATCGATAATGTACGTACTTTACTGAATATTGCTGCTTTTCATGAGCCCAGTACATGCATTATAACTAGATGACACTTAAGCAACGTACAAATAAGGCTCGGAGAGGCGCCTTCTTGATATTTAGCAGGTGTGCTTTTGCCGAATGCATTTGTCAATGTTCGCACCTATATCATAACGGGATAATATAATTTTTTGAAATAAAACTTATTAGAACACAATTATGCTTGTATTTTTCAGTTTGCCATCACAAGTTTAAAAATGACAAAGATAAATGCACCTTTTCCAAGTAGCGCTACTGCGCATGCGCAAAGCTTCCTTAGCCCACCATTTTGGCCTGGATACCAAGCGAAAAATAGTAGGAGGACTTAGCTGCACGTGCTTTTCAAGTAAATGATACCCCTCGCTCCATCGACGCGACGAACTGCTGCACAATAATTTCGTGCAATGCTAGCATTTTCTAGGCCTTCAGAATGAACGCATTATATTGTACGCGCCTCCGCCAGCTTGCCTCAACAGAGAAGACACGGAAAAGTTCGCCAGCTACCTGTTATCATTTAACAGGGGGTTGGGGGTAGTGTGTCAAGGTATGTTCAGAGATGGCTCATGCGTCTCTGCACAGGCGAGGTGAGACCAGCCTTGCACTAAACTACTGTCTGGAAAGTAAACCCACTCTGCTACTAAGCTCACTTTGCTACTAGGAACGAATTTCTGCACAAATTCTCGGTAACCTGTCCCATAAATTGTACTTCACCTGGCGGCCGCAAGAGGGGAGCGCTACTGAAAAAAGGTCCATTGTCTCGACGTGAGACTGCCACTGGCTCTGAAGATGCTTGTGAGGGATCTGACCGCTTGCGGCTGCATATCGATGGAGGTAAAACGGAGAGGTGGTGGTGTAAATTTTATTGTCCATTAAAATGCAGGTGGGGACAGAGCTCCCTCGCGGCCTATGGGAGGAGCTCCGCAACGGGACCTCTCTTACAAATGGTGTACGAGCCTCTGGTTGCCTACCTGTTAGTGGCACTGTGATCGTGAGTCGCTGATTTTGTAGCGATGAGCTCGACATGAGCTGTTCCCAGTAAGCGAGTGCCACCTCTGAGGAGGGAGGATGTGGGTATGTGGAACAGGTGAGTAGTAAATGAAGGAAATCGGCCGGCTAATCGGCCGGCTTGCTGCATAGTCACCAGGAGGCGGAGAAGAGGTAGGGGAAACGACCGTGCATGACTATCGGGTACGGGAGCGTACGGATTTGTAGCCGCCGCCAGAAAGTTGATTGCATGTTGGATAGCAATGGGTGAGGAGCTGCGTATATCTGTCTATTGGAGCGATAGTATTCAAGAATGTCTCTTAAGTTTAGCAGACACTCCCCATCGACAGAGGCGACGTAGTGCTATCCGCCGGAGGGTAAAATCTTGGGCGATGGCGTGTGCCTCCTCGTTTCCGGGTAGTCCGCATGGCCTAGCGCCAGATGAGTGTTACCTTTCTGGTTGGGGTCCAGCGTCTGAGTATGGCGCTGGCTGGCCAGGAGATGCGTCCAGGGCTAAAATTTAGGATGACTGTTTGAGAGTCGGATATAATTTTGGTGGCAACCGAGGAAGAGATGGCTAGAGCGATAGCCGCCTCCTCTGCCGTGGTTTTAGATAAGGTCTAAATAGTTCTTGCTGTGACAGGGCAGCCGTCGCTGCAAACAGTCACTATCGCTGCCTGTGCGCCTGATGTATAGCGAGGCATCAGTGTATACAAAATTGGAATCTTCATACTATATCTGTGCAGTGCCAAGGCCTGGACCTTCCTGCGTTTTTCATCGCGTTCTGGATGTATGTGTTTTGGGAGGGGGGTATCTGGAAGCTCGTGTGGGAGTGGGGCTTGGGTCAGTGCCGGATATCCCACCGACGAGCGATAGGTGAAGCGACTGCAAAAGAGCTCGTCCCGTAGGGGTTCGTGTGAGTCTGTCTAGTTGTGCTGTTTTTGTTGCTTCACAGAGTTCCTCGAAAGTGTTGTGTATTCCCAGTCGTAGGAGGCGCTCTGTGAAAGCGCTTGGGGGAAGGGGTAAAGCGGCACGCGTGCTGCTCCTAACCAGGCCATCTAAGCGTTCCCTATCTTTCGCTAGGAGGGGGATCGAGGTATGGTAGTGCGTATGTGATTCTGCCGGTAATGTAAGCCTGTATAAATTGAAGCGTGTTTGATTCCCGTAAGTCTTTTTTCCTGAGTGCCACACGTTTGAGCAGCCTGATTGTGTGTTGAGTGTGCTTTTGGATTGTTTTAATTGTATCAGTATGAGATCCGTGGGTTGTGAGAAACATGCCTATAGTATGCGAATGTTTGGGACTGTGGGAACTGATCCTATGCCCAAACTGAGTGGTGTGCCAGACGTTCGGTGAGGTTTGTATATGAAAAGTGCCGATTTCGTGGGGGATCATGACAGCCCGCTCTCAGTTACATATGCGGAAATTATATTAGGCGCTGTTGTAAACGGTCCTCTATCTCCGCGTCACTACCTCAGCATGTCGAGAGCGTAATTTCATCGGCATAAAAGCTGTAGTTCAGGTTGGGTATTGAATCAAGTAATTTGAGTAACCCCAAAATGGCTATATTAAAGAGGGCCGGAGAGAAGACCGCTCCCTGTGGAGTACCTCGTACACAGAGGGAAATGTCGCTGAGGGAGTACGGGTCGAATGAAAGATGAGCGGTACTGTTACTGAGGAAATCACGAATAAAGTTGTACATTCGTCTTCCAACACCAAGGAATTGAAGGTTCGTTAAGATAGCCGCATGGGTAACTTGATCAAAGGCCTTATTGATGTCGACCGCCAATGTGGTTTTGGTGTCCTTCGTATATGATGTTGTAAATTGCAGGAATATGTCCTGGTGCAGCCAAACCTGGTCTGAAACCGAACATACTTGTAGGCAGGAGCTCATTATCTTCCAAGCAGTTGTTCAGTCGCGTCTAAACAAGATGCTCGAAGAGTTTGGCTACGCATGAAGTAAGTGAGGTGGGTAGGAGATTTGTCTGGTGGAGCGGCTTTCCTGGCTTTGGAATAAAAATAACTTGCGCTGTTTTCCGCTGGGGAGATAGGGAGCCATTTTGTCAGCAGTTATTAAAATAGGCTGTTATGGCAAATATGGGACCGTAGTCCAGATTTCGAAGTGTTCTGTTTGTGATCCTGTCGAGTCCTGGGCTGGAGGGTGTATTCCAACTTGTAACCTCCGCCCATACTTAAGCCTTCATAATGGGCTGGCCTAAGATGAGTTTGGGGTGTCTTCGTAGTCGGGGTGCGTTTGAAGTGGGAATGGTGGAAGGTTTTAGAAGCCTTTAAGCTCTTGTAGGAGGTCTGGTCTGGTAATTTGACCGTGCTGGCGTGAATGAGTTTAGTGAGGTTGTGACAATGTGTTGCTTTGGATTTTGTTGGGTCTAGAAAGTCTCTAAATTGGCTCCATGTCTGGGAGAGACTCATGTTTTCCTTGAGATGAGTGCATATTGTTTCCCAATTTTGCCTCTCTAGGGCAGTTGCGTGTTTTCTATTTCTACATTTAGTCTGCAAAGTCTTCTTTTAAGAGTTCGATTCTATCGCTGCATATGCCAGCGGCGCTCGAGCTCTGTCTCTGCCTCCCACAAACGGAGGAGGCGTGCGTCTACCGCCTCGCTGGGGCAGTCCTGTGGAGTAGAGTGAGTTGCAGCTCGTATATCCTGTTCTAGTTTGATGGTCCATGCCGTTATGTCCGTGATGGATGTGTGCACTCTGTTTATTCGGCATTTTCTAAGATTCCCAGTTCGTGATAGTTGCGTGCTTACGAAAAGTTTTGTCGTTTTGACGGTGAAGCGTAATTTCAATAATAAAGTGATCGCTGACTACGTTTTCGTGAGTGTTGCACCGTTTGGAGTCAGGAATTGAGTGCGAAAATGGAGAGGCGTCCGTGTGCTGTGTCAGCGCATGTTAAAGATCCTCAAGTGGTCGAAATTACTCTGCAGCCCTCCACTACGCCACCTGCATAGTCAACTAGAGCCACCTGTTTCCATATTTCCACTTTCATTCCCACCTTTATCCCTTCACTTACGGCGCGGTTCAAGCGTGCACACAGAAAGTGCGACAGATATTGCGCATTTCCTTTCCTGACAACCAATTATTATTATTATTATTATTATTATTATTATTATTATTATTATTATTATTATTATTATTATTATTATT
>JAJIZL010019220.1:773941-793422 GCA_023969395.1 Amblyomma maculatum | reverse complement strand
TATTATTATTATTATTATTATTATTATTATTATTATTATATAATCTCATGTGAGGAATGTATAAACTACCCGAATGTATCTGTTATGTGCGTTTAAGCTCCTGCTACCTTGCTAAAGGATAAAGCCGGGACAGAGGGAAACATTGCCCAGCACACGGCACTTTCACCTTCAGCCTGAACAAGATGGCCGCCCTCTCCTGGAACACCTTTTTGCAAGGCCCACTCATGCCTGGGACACACAGCACAGTAGGAGGATGAGTAGAGCAGTTACCACTTCCTCTCCGACTGGACAATTGACAAGTGTTTAGTTTCCGCTTGCCATGGCCTAGCGCACAAGACAGCATGACGACGCCAGCAGTTGACCTTGGGTAGGAGTTTGCGGTTACCCTAAATGAGTATCTGGATCGATACATGCATATAATACGGATGGTTTCATCCTTCGACGAAGCTGCCCGACGGCTGTGGGGGTATGTGTGAGACTGGCCTTTGGAGAAAAGAGTCAGGCCACACTTCATTTCGCAGTCAACTTGACCGTAGCAGGAGTGGCGGCCGCACATTTGGCTGTAGGCATCATCGTGGCTTGTTAATGTATGAGGTTATCTGCTATACTGACCAGTTCTAGGCCAGCAGTGAAACTTCTCCAGGATTCTTGCTGTGCTCATCCATTTTGTAGAAGGTGGCTTTCAGGCTTGTCGAATTGTGTGCACGTGGTCTCACCATATAGCATTCCCCTGTTCCAGGACACTCTAGTCATTCCGGTAATGAAAAGCGGACGCACTGCTGTAAAGGCGTGATTCCCTGGATGCCGCTAAGGAGATAACACAGCGTAAACTGCGGACAGAAAACCAAGATCCGAGTATCTCCTGCTGAACTCCACATCAGCTCCTTTCGCCAAATGGTCTCACAAGACAACAAGGTCACTATTCTTGCGTCTCGTGGGGTGCTATTGGACAGGATTCAGGCTATACAGAATTTGAAATGCTCCCTCGGCGGCCTGCTAAAGGTATGGGCGCAGACAGAAATAATGCAGCATCTACTCTGCCAGTATCCAATCTTCACCAACGAATAGAAAAACCCAGGTCCAATAAATTGCAGTTGGACGCCCAGGAGCGTCGCTTCCTTTCCAAGAAAACGAGTGAATGTTTCACTGGCGCCTTATACATGTGGCGAAGCTCCGATGGTCACTCAAGCAGAAACAAGCGCAGAGCATAAAGCGATACTTGCGTCATAAGCGTCTTGTTGAAAAAAAAAAGGCGGTAATTCATCGTTGCGGAGACAAGTTTTGGCGCGCCTCAAACTACGGCGCTCGCAAATTAGACCTATAAAGCAGTCTTTTACGGCCCCATGGGAGCCAATGACCGGTGCAGAAAATTATTTATAATGAGACTCTAGTCTGGCTATATATCTGGCTATGTGTCTCCGATATAGGTGCAGGATATTCCGATGTCCGACTTATAACATACAATTGAAAAAGCCCCAGAAATCACTCCTAAAAGAAGTACGCTGCAAACTTGAAATACATGATGTGCGCAGTTTGACAGCTTTAACTAGTTCAGGTGTAGCACCGCGAAAACATACAGATATGTGTACAAAGTAAACGTTCCGAGAACACTGTAGAAATGCGACATCCTGGGTGTTGTTGTCGCACACGGTACATCGCGCGCAGCTTGCACGGGGAAATGCTCACACTGCGAGGAAAAGTCCTAGGACATGTTTCACATGGTATGGCCATGTAGAAACACCAATCTACTCCATCCGACTCAACACTTCCGGGGAGTACTGGGACGGCTACTCTGACCTAACAGCGCAGCAAGCCTTGGTCGAGCGGCCTCGGACCGCGGCCGACGCCAATTGGCTCTCGTAAGAGGGAGATCACCTAGTAATTGTAAGGGGCGGGCCCTTAAGGACCGCTCCCGTACCCTCTCTGTAAATATATAAATCAGATGTTTTTCATCATCATCCCCATGTCGAACACGACCAGCGTTCCATTGAAAGGATAAAGGTTCACCGGCGTTCTACAACTGGTTTGCAAAAAAGGAAGGGAGCAGTATCTGTGGCTCGCGGAATTACGCTGACCGATCTCGCGGACAAATATTACAGACGCGAGATTTTGACTCATTACACACTTCTAATCACTATCGCACATGTATTTGGCTCGTTAAATCAAAACATATCAATTACGGCCGGCATGACGTCAAATCCCATGACGTCGACATTAGCTGTATGGCTATTTCGACATCTCATTGATTTTACTTGTATATTTCTCGCTCTATTTAACACATCTGAATGACATTTTTTTCTGCAGTATCCTCACATTATCCTGTATTAATCACAACCATCCATTTGATCCTAACTGTTTTGAGAACGACAAAATGGCTGTGGACACATCTGTACACAGGACCCCGCCGATATTGCCTGGAATCCTTTCGTCTTGATAAATCTATACATCTAGCTTCCTCTGTGTACACACACGGAACGACAAAAGCATCGCCACGTGAGGAAACTGCGGCCCCAAAAGCTTATACCGCTGCACAGTTTCACCCAGCGTAACGAGAGCGCTCTTACCTTGCCAATTCTTTTCCAGCTAGGAGAACCCTCTACTTTCGTAGGCGAGTAGATTCCGGCCCTTTTGAAACCACTGCGCGCTGAGGCTCGGATGTAATTCACTTCTGTTGAGGTGAGAAAGCCGGGAAACATTACGATGCGCGGTTCCAAAGAAAGGACTTCTATCTTGTAGGGCTGTAGAATAAGGAGGGGATCGCCGTAGTTCGTGGACATGGTGCAGAACAACTCTCTTCCAGAAGGCCTCAGGTCCCCCTGCTCAACGCAAACTGACTTGTATTCACGCACGTCCGACTGCGGTGGTGTAGGGTAGCTAAACGTCTGCTTGTACCTCTTCGACTTTTGAATTTTCGACCACCGGTCATCATTTTCCAGCAGCCAGCGAAGGCCCAGCCGCAGTTTTCTAGCTCTGTGGCAGTGGAGAGTGGAATCTATCCCTAGCGCAGCTCGCGACCACGACGACGTGTTGCCGAACGATCCCACAGTAGAGCAACCTCTGGCCACGTTCTTGAGGTCTTCCGGTGATGCAGCAGATAGAAGACGAGACTTCATGGCCGCCATTCTTGTGGCCGGGATGTCATAGACTTGCTGAAGCTTGCAGATCCCGGCGGCAGCCCCCATGACGTCGCTCTCAGTAGGCCACCACTTTTGCATGGATGGGGAGCTGAAAATCACGCGAAGCTTGTTCAAGGCAAGAAGCGCTTCCCCTGATGACCAGTACGAGCTGAAGGCTGCAACGCGGCTCACGGTAAGGAACGACGCCAATATATTGTGGGCACCTCGCCCAGGAACGATGGCCTGGAGGTTTTTATGATGAGCCTCTGCAGCGGCCAAGCGACGCTCTTGGAGAAGTACAAAGAGTCGACCGTCCTCAAGTGAATTGATTTCGGTGTCGATGGTCTCTTGCAAGTCCTGCGTGGACGTGAACAGGTCTGAGTAGCATGCTGCTACGTGAAGCACCACGGTAATAACAGCCGCACTGCGCAACGGAAGCGACATTGTTCCGCGGCACCCTGGACACCTTTTTTTCTTCTTCTTTTGCTTGACCTTTTTAAACATTGCACGTACCCACATGCGGAGATTGACCAATGGGCGGTGGTATATATTTAAAAATTACCAGAGCGATTACGAAAAAATAGTACCCATCTAGAATTTTGAAAAATGTATCAATGAAAAGTGAATTTAAAATGAAATGACATATTGAATCCATGCAAATCCTTTGGCACTCGCACCAAACGATAGTAACCCTGGTAGATACAAGGGAAGGCCTAACCTGGAGAGTGGTGACCTCCAAGCACGGAGAAAGAAACCATTTAGGAGGCGAAACTCCCGTCAGCGCGAGCGAGCGCGGGTGACCAGATAAGGTCCCAATTGTAGCGCCGATGGCACGGAGCATGACGCGGCCGTATGCAGTGGCAGCGGCATGCGGCGCGTCGTAGAAACCGCAACGACAAAAAAGAAACCTGGACTGATTGCCTTGGCAACCGAAACGGTGGTAATTTCTTTCCACGCCGATAGGCGCCGCCAGTATGATAGTGGCGTCGCGAGCTTGTGACCTTTTGTGGTCACCGCAAACTGCGCAGTTTCCACTCCTAAAGGTTTCTTGCTCCGTGCCTCCAAGTAAGTCTTCCTCTCAAGTTCAAACATCTGGCAGGAGAAGAGGAAATGTTCCATAGACTGAACTTCCCCGCATGAGTCACATATGTTTGTTGGTGTCCATCCACCATCTACAGAATATAAATTCAAACTGGGAATCCGGCACCGCAAGAGCGTCGTTGAAACCTCGCACGTCCTGGCTTTACATGAACTAACGTTCCAGTTATATGCTAAGTGTTGATAATCTGGGGTATTTAGTAGTATTTAGTATTTAGTAGCCTTGTTCATATTTGCTGGAATCGCTGAAACCTGGAAATTGCCAACCGGCTGAAGTTAGGGACGGAATATGTCACTAGTCCATTAAGAGCCGATCTTGCTAAGAAATCAGCCACCTCGTTTGAATGAATACCTGCATGGCCGGAGACCCCCCCCCCCCCCCCAAAGAAAAAAAAAACGAACATCTTCCAAGTGCATGAATAAAAAAATCAAAGGAAAATGCTCAAATAATATTTTTGTGAAGTTTCGAGCAAGAATAAAGCTGGCGAACCATAAGCGAGGATGATAACGCGTGACACATGACATGAAATTTTGTACAGAGTCAATTCAAGAGCCAAAAAAATCTGCAAAACTTATAGTAATGTAATCAAGTATGCGGACAGAATAGCTCCAAGCCAAGTCCTCCGAAAAGATGCCAACTGACCCTTTTTCGTAGCTGACAGAGGTATCTGTTGAAAGAGCAGCATGACAAGGGTATTGCCCTATGTGTTCGGAAAGAAGACCATTTAAGAAATTTGCGGGCATGTGCTTCGCATGAGGGGGAAAGATGTGATCGTAATGAAACTCCAGTGTTGCTTACGAGTCATCAACACTCCATTGAACTTAGCTCAAATTCAGACGGGGTTAAAAAACTCTCTGTGAGCCTAACTTCTGACATTTCATGCAGTGGCCAATGATTAGAAAAGAAGAAGACCAGTTGACACACAAAATGGGAGTTCTGACATTAATGCAGGTTGAATGATCTGGTGAAACTACGCACAGTGAGTAGTTGGAAACGGAAATTTAGATTAGGGATTTGGGCTTCCAGATAAAGCAGTGCGTTTTGAACTGATTTCGAGAGAACAAGGTAAAGACGTAGAACGCGCCTTTCCGGTAACACTAGTGGCTGAATCTTGTGTATCGCACGACCAGAAAACAGCACACACCCAAATTCAAGTAAAAATCTCGCAAAGGCTTTGATAGTAATAATGTGTCGTAAAAATTCACGTCAGCCTGCCTATAGAGCACGTTCTCCTTTAAACACATTGCTCTCTATCTAATGCTCTTTGTGAATCTAATACTGGTTGATACCCAACCGAATTCACCTATGTAATCTTGTTGGAGCGATGGACTAGAGATATAAGCAAAAGAGTTGCTGATGGAAATACCAGCATGCCGCATTTGTTGACATTAAGATATAAATTAATGCCGTACAACCATACTACAAGATCATCGAAATATGGCTGCAAAATCTTGTAAAGGGAATGAATAACCCTATCCGAGGCGAAAACATTTATGGTGGTTTAGCTCTGATCAAACCTGGACGGAGGAGGAAGTTTCTTTTGCCTGGCTATGCCTGTGGCCGAACTTGTGACTAAACACACAGTTAAGCAGTGGTTTAATTTGTGGTTTCGTCTTTATGCATGCCTATAAATGCGCTGCGATGGTTCATGGCGCAGCGAGATTTCTATCTTTCTATCTGCATAGTCGAGCTGGCGGTCTTGGGCTGGAGAACTATAGTCTAGACTGCTCACCCCCCCCCCCCCCCTCTTCCATTGGGTTGTTGTCTTAGCTGGAATGGTGTAACTCCAAGTCACACCTCTCTTCCCCTGTTGGCACGAAAGAGGTTTCACGGTTCGGATCTTTGTTGTAGTCACCCAACAAGACCACCAGTTCCTTCTCTTAAAGGCCTGGCACACCTGTCGAGAGAACGTTGAGGGCCGTTGTCTTAGGGAGATGTATACACACCGGTCACAACCACATCACTTTCGCGCAGTTTAACACACACAGTTTCACTATTTTTCGACTGCACTATTGGGACTATATATGGTGAGGTACTTGATATACAGCTCCTAACGTCAATCATGATGTCAGGGCACGATCCATCAACTTGTTTACGTAGTCCCGCAGATTGTTCAACCTTTATTTAATTCCCGGGGCCTCAAACCGAGTAGGTGACCTTTGACCTTTAATTTTGCCCTTGAGGTTGGCCTTTGACCTATCATGTTATCAGCCATATTGTTGCAGTTATGGCCTACGTGACTTTGCTCTAATGCTTCACCTTCAAATTACTCAAGAGGAAACCGACACTGACGCTGAAAGCTCGAGCTGGCTGGCTTAGTGAAGCTTCAGCTTTAAATTCTATATCATCGTGGTACACAAAAGTTGTTACATCCAGACGAATGGAAATGTCACTTATCAAAATGTTAAATAAAATAGGCAGAGCGGCCCAGAGGGCTGCGAAAGCGACACTCCTTGGCTACGCTTAGGTTCGGCTTCTTCATTATTACCGTTAAGAGCAGCCATCAAGCTACCTCCAGGGAATTCATCTTCTTCGGTTTCTTGTGAAGAAGTCGCACGCATTCGCCGAGCAGCATATTGAGCACGCCGTTTTGCTCGACGCTCCTCACGCTCTTCTTCTGTCTCCGTAGCTCGCTGGCGTTTCCTGGCTTCACTCTGGCGAGCCTCCTTTTTTTTCTTGTTGGGCAGTATGACGAACCGAATTACAGGTGCTGAACGAGATTATTGAGCAAAAGCATTAGCTGCGGGTGACCGAGCGTTCTTCTTCTCTTTTTCTTCTTCCTCAGCCCACACATAAAGCCTCGCTTTAACCAAGCCGTATGAACGTGCCTTAGTGGCCTATAGGGGCAACGTGAATGCCAGAGTCCTAGCAGGCTGATTCTGACATAACTGCCCCATGTGAAAGGAGAGACCAAAGTTGGCAGCTCCTGGCAGCCGACATATAAAGCCGCGCTTTAATAAGCCGTGGGTAAGACGTGGCTACGCTGAAGGCTTGAAACCTAGAGTAGTATTGCTTTCGCAATAAAACCAGCTGTGAAAACATCGATCCCTGCGGCAAACCTCTCGACTTATAACATGCGTTAGAACAGAGGGTTCCTTGTGTGCAGCAAAAATATCATTCCTTCAGAAATTCACGTATCCATGCACAAATGTAAGCTGGAGAATTCAGTTAAGCTAGTCTGTTTAGTATGTTCTACTGTATCACATGCTTTTGCGACATCAGGTGTTCCCAAGGCTGAAAACTCCCTTCTGCGAAGGTATAGGGACGGATCCTGCTTTCTAAATCCCCATGTGCGCTCTATATAGAGCAACCGCTGCGAAAGCCAATCTATACTGAGCGGAAACCATTAATATCATAATACATGTTTTGTGAGGCGACTATGCACTATACTTTCTATTATTATGACCAAATTTGAAGTCAATGCAATTGGCCGAATATTATATAAGACGCCCTCACCTTTTCCTGCATCTTTCAAAAATAAATTGACTTTTGTCGTTTTAAAAATGATTGGAACCTATGCGTTTTTTACAAAGTGTTAGCATTATTTAAAAGGTCAGTTGCAAAATCTTGGGCTGACATTTTAATCATACCAACTGTGCCACCCTCCTGCCCTGGAGTTGCAGGATGCACCGTTGCCAGGTCTGATGGAAGCTCTGACGTGTCAACCTCGGTATAATCCGAACAGGGAGAGACGGTGCGCAAGGGTACATTTGTGTGTGTCTGAAAATGTAACGCCAATTCCTGAGAAATACGCTCCAGGGTTGCCTTAATCTTTCGCTGTGATAACACTGTTGGAGACTGCCGAGCCTTTATTACGCTCCATGAATCTATGAAGAGCCTTCCGATTACAAGGATTTGAAAGATATGCGTTAAAAATTTGGTTTTACTCCTCCTTAGCTTTTGCAATGGTTCCTTTGATATACGCCGAAAAAAAATGTAATTCAACCAATTAGTTGTACTCTGGTGGTAGGAAACCCTCTTCCAGGCAGCTTTTCTGAGAATATTGGCATTCTCACATTCTTCTATCCACCAAGGAGATGCTGTTTATTAAAAGGCCGCAGCGCGCACAGTGAACTTTTAGTTGTATACTGTATTTTGCACGCAGAAACTGTCTGCTCAGCCCATACATCTTGGTTTCTACTTACTATAAATGCAACCCTAAATTTTGTGGTTCACAAATTTATTGGTACACCACTATTCCTGAGCGGAGATAACCGGATAGTGAGTATGTCACAAGCTGCCTCACCTATTATACAGAGGAAGTTGTGGGAGCTTCTGCCTCAGATATAGAGCAAAACTCACGGGGCCCCGCCGCTCCTCTGAACAAGATTCAACATGCCGATGGGGTAGCGACCGCACTTCCTTGACGCGGGCGCTGTGTAGACAGCCGAGAGCATAAAAACGCATAAAGCAGCACGCCCGCGCTAGTGCGCTCTGGGAAGATTCAGACTTCCGGGCCACTCTCGCGGCCGCTCGGGGAAAGCGTATTGTGTTTCATCGGGCGCATCGTTCTCATCACCTGTACGGCTGCCGCTACCGAACAACACAGCCTTCGATGCCTCAAAAAACAAGAAAGCCGTGAGAATTCCATCTCGGCACAGACTGTTGTTCAATCGAACATTATTTGCGCTTTTGTTAGCCTTTATCTGACTTATCCGACCCATTCGAATATTGTCCTGTCGCCTTCAGACTGGCCGAGACGTTCCAACTGGAATATTCTCACCACCTCCGCTAGCTCAACCCATCTGGTGTGTACCCCCATTTTCTCAAGCCGCTCCTTCGACGTGGATATGGGGAGTCGCAGAGCTCGCTTGGCGCATTTCCTCAATATTCTGTCCACCTTCTCTATATCTGCCTTGCTCATATTCAGGTACGGCTTCGCGTAGCACATATCTCCCCTTTACCCTACCCTCCTGAATATTCCTACCACTTGGTATGCATATGTGGCAGATTTCTTTATAGTGTTGATGTTGTTGCCTTTCCTGTCGTTAAACATGCCTAGGATCCTCATTTCCTCGACCCCGGGCACATCCAGGCCTCCCATCACCACTTTAGTTTCTACTTCTCTCTTGTTCCTGCCGTAGCTATTATAGACAATGAGCTCTGACTTCTGCGGTGAACACGCCAAGCCTCTTTGGGCCACGTATTTCATCACTACATCTGCTGCCCTTTGCAGACTCCTCTCACTTTTTGCGTCGCTTCCGCTATTCATCCACGGGTTTATATCGTCGCCGTACATGCTGAATTTTAGATCGGTGATCTTGCTCAGAGTGGCCGGCAGATCTCTCATCGCTATGTTAAATAGGAAAGGGGACAGTATGGCTACTTGCGGGGTACCTTTGCTGCCCAGACTTATGCCGGGGGACTCTGCGCCCTGGAATTTAATCACCGCCATCTTCCCCCGGAGGAAGTCGTTGATATACTCGTATGTTCTCTTCCCCACGTTTACCTCCTCCAGACCTCTGAGCACCGCCTCGTGTCAGACGCTGTCGATGGCCTTCGTGAGGTCAAGACCGAGGATCCCCATCGTATCTAATCTTTTCTTGTCTATAATCTTATGTTTGAGTATGAGTATTACATCCTGCGTGCTGAGCTTATGTCTAAATCCCACCATGTCGTGCGACCACAGGTATCCATCTTCCATGTATCTCGTTAACGTCGTTTGCACTACGTGCTCCATGAGTTTCCCCACGCACGAAGTCAGCGAAACTGGTCTTAGGTTTTCCAATTTCGGTTCCTTCCCCGGCTTGGGGATGGTAACCACATGTGCCTATTTACATTCATCCGGCAAATTGCCTTCCTTCTATACTTTTTTCATGTATCGCGCAATCGCCTCTGTCGAGTCGTCTAGGTTCCTGAGCATGACATTGGACATTTTATCCGGGCCAGGTGCTGAGCGAGATTTTAGCCCAGCGATAGCTGCTCTGATCTCCGCTACCGTAATATCCGCGTCTAGCTTTTCATTTTCCGCTCCTGCATATTCTGCCTGTATACTTCCGTCGCGTCCCCTTTGTAAATATCCCTGAGCCTGTCCATCAGCTGTTTGTCCATCCCCTGGAAAGCGTGTCTCGCTTTCCCCTGGTTGACACTCGCTGCCTGTTTGGATTTGGTCGGGTCGAGGAAATGTTTCAGTACATTCCACGTCTTTGCTAGGCTCATGATCCTTTCCATCTCGTCGCACCTGCCGGACCAATTATGCTCGTTCAGTTTGATCGCATACCTTTCCATTTCTTTCATGTGTCTGGCTAACGAGCGCCTTAAGTTTCTGTTCCAGATTTGAGTCTCTTCTCGAGCCTTTCCGTCTCCTTCCACATGCTCCTTAGTTTGCTGCCCTTTATCTCCGGGGCATTTTCCCCCTTCGGCTACCGCTTCCGCGTCCCTGGCATCTTACGTCAGCTGTTTTGCCCAGTCTCCTATGTCTCCAATTTCCTTAGCTTTGTGGCTTCTGCGAATCGCCCGGAATTTATGCCACTCCGCGATTCTCGCCTGTTTGCGTTTCCGCAGCTTGACTCCTTCTCCCAACTTCACTACCTATTACCAAGATTTTTTCTGGTCTTTGCCCATTCTAATCTGCCTGAATTTTTACTGAAGGTGAGGTCCGGCGCGGTGTCTTTGCTTACGCTGCTACCTACTCTAGTCGGCGCACACGGGTCGATATGCAAGGTCACCCTAAGGAGAATTCTACACTTCGAATCTTGCCTCGCGTACCCCCATTCCAATGGGCGTTGCCCGGCCAGTTTGACGGCTTTTCTAAATATCGTTCCAACTTCATTTTCCTTTTCTTCGGGTTGCTTAGATATGAAGCAAAAATATGCGTTTGTTCTTTTGCGTCCCGTAATCATTTCTATCATTACCGCCTCTACTGTCACCCGTACTCACGTCGTGCTCTAGGGTTGCTATATTCCTTTTGACCAGCCTGCATTTTTCACTTCTATCGCTACAGAAGCTTCAGTATCCGGCCAGTTTGACCTGATCCCCCCCCCCCCCCCCCCCCGCCCCCCGGTTTATTTTCAGTGCTCTAGCAATTGGTTTGCCCTCTATATATGTTGCACGTGCTGTTCACTCCTTTCCGTCGGTACCCACGGCAATTCCATTGCCAAATGGTGGCGTTCTCTTTCCGATTTTATTCCTGTCCATTATTAGCAAACACTACGCCCTCCATTTTCACCATCATCTCGATGAGGCCGTTTAATGCCGCTACGATCTTGTCCATTGAATCCCTAGTGTTCCTAGAGCAGTTAATCTTACATAGACGTATGCCCAGACCCGACGAAAAGAAACTGATCCACTCCCGGTTGGCGTGACGTCACATTCATTGGAGGTTAACATTAGTCATATGGCTATTTGGGCATCTAATTGATTTTATGTTTGCATTTTTGGTTCTAATTAACTAATCGCCCTATGGCAATTTTTGTTTTGCATCTTCACACCATCATCTTTCGATTACAATCACTCATTTGATCCTAACTTTTACGAGAACGACACAAGACTGTACACACGTTCCGTACATGTTTTGCACACATGACTTTGCCGACATAGCCTAGTAGTGTTTTTGCATTAATCATTATCATGAAAAAACAAATTTGGAATAATTGCGAGGTGGATTAACAAATTAACCGACCAGTTGCTTTTGTCACGTGGTGGTGCCACGGAAAATGAAGAGGCTTTAACTTCACTGGAATAAATTTTTATTGGACTGACTTGCGCCCGCAAAAGAACTAAACAATCGGCGGCGGTCGTCGGTCTATGAATGCCCATCGCACACATCAACGCTCAATCTAAAGGTGGCGGAGAAACATCTAGATAAAGCCGCAAACGGTGAGTAGCACAGCCTGGAACAATGCAGAAACATACGCGAGTGGCCGGAACCTTTGAGACACATCTCGACGCATCTTGCGCGACAAATAAACTGATAGGGCTGCGTCTCGGGTCAACGAGCATGAAAAAACAAACAATACAGAATTAATCCGCGTTCCAGGATCGGTGTGATAAGGCCGCATGCTGGCGACTGTCGAAAAAAGAACAAATAAAAATTTGAATGGTTTGCGACATTACTTCACCCTTAAAAAGGCGTCGACTTGATGCTTACAAAATAAATACAGAAAGGTAAACAAAATGCAGGTACTAAAAAAAAAACTTTAGCGCGCGTAATAAGGATTGAGGCGCACAACATGAAGACTTCTGGGCGCGCCCGGCGCGGTTGGGATGTGGTCGCGCCGTCGGGGACGACCTCGTAGTCAAGATGTCCGATACGTCGAAGGAGTCTATGGTTCGAAATACCGCCGCAAGAGCTTTTCCCTCATTCCGCGGCGGCGTATCGGCGTCCAAACTCACACTCGGTCTCCCGGCCTGTACTCTATGTCGAGTCGTTGCAAGCTGTATCGTCGGGCGTCAGTGTGTTGCTGGTCTTTTACGCGCATCCGGGCAAGCCGTCTGTCTTCCTCGGCACGCTGAACGTAGGCGGCGGCGTCCAGGTTCTCCTCGTCGGTTACGTGCGGCAGCATTGCGTCGAGCATCGTCGTGGGCTGCCTACCGTACACAAGCTTAAAGGCCTTTTTATACGCGCAGATTACGTAGGAAAGGATGGTTCTCAGGTCTTTTGCTCGGAGTCGACGTACGTGCCGATCATGCCCGCGATCGTTATGTTGAGGCGTTCCGTAAGTACATTGGTCCGGAGATGGTACACTGTCGTACGTCTGTGGCTTGAATAACTGTTAGTCAAGATGGCTTGCATCAGCTTTGCCGTAAATGTCGATTTCCGCGCTCTACACAACTCAATCAGACGATGTTGCAAACTTAAGCAGACTTGCTAACCTGACGGTAGCTAGTGTGTGCGTGCATGTGCATGCGTGAGAGGTGCACACACAAGCACACACGCACAACTGATTAAGCGGAAGGCACACGCTACGCATTACACTTAGTCGGTTCGGTTTTCATGCGCTGACGCGCGAAACGCTCTTGCGAAACGCGGAAGATGTCTCATTCATTTGTTCCATTCTCTTACCGCTCCAGACAGCTAGAATCCCACCACTACTTAATTTCTTTCCGAAGAGGGGAATAATGCCTCCAAATGACATCAAATGGCACCCGACGGCGATGATGTTTTGAGGACGAAGATGACGCGCGAGCTATATTGGAACTGCAAAGGGGCATCTTCTGAACCGTGACACTATTGCTTGTGCGGAATAAATATTGATTCATGCAGCTTTTCTCTCCCAATGCTAAGCATGCAGTTACTCTGTGCCAAGCACGCTAGCGCATTAGCCATTTCATCTTCTTTCTACGCGTCATGCCTACAAAGCACTGAGTATACCAACATAAACTGCTTCCTGGAGTACGAAATAAAGCTGAACCTTCTGCTGTCGTCCTGTATGTGAGATTAAATACATTGGGGGCGTTAGCAGAACGTTGCACAACTTGTATTTCAATTCATCACAGTAAAAGTTTACACGCAACAAATCGCCCAGCGTATTCCGCTGCGGCTGCGATGAAGAAGGAAATGCATATCTCTGTACCTGTCTCTCTGTCTCTGTATATTTCTCATATATCTCGCAGATATCTCTGTCGTCATTCAATCCAATCTGTTCTTAAAGGCTTCTTCTTTTTAATGCGGCAAAGTATGGACACCTCGCGACCACGCATGCGCGCCGCTTGTCAATCGCTTCTCATCAACATCGTCAATTGCTCCTGCTTTCTACTAGTGTGAAACTGTAAGCATTGAGTCCAGTTCAGCAGCAAAGATGATAATAAGCACAAAAAAAGGCGTTATCGAATACATATGTAAAAAAAAAATCCCTGAGCACATCTAGATTGCCCTTCCTTCCCACATGCGCCTGCCTTCAGCCGGGCGTCATGTAGTCGACGATCACGTTCGTCCTTTCACGGATCCACTTGGTGGTGATCCACTTGGAGCCCAAGAGGACGGGGCATCCCACGTGCTCAGTGCGGTCGTCAACTCTCCTCTTCTGGTGCCAGAAAGAAAAGTGCTTGGGGGTCTCACTGCCCTCGTACGGTTCCAGGTCATACCAGAAGAGGGCGTCACCTACGCGCGGCTTCACTGCTATGCCCTGGCGAGTGAAGGCAGTGGCACCACCCGATTCCACGTCCGTGAGGTACGCGATAAAGGTGGCCAGCCGCGTTCCGTCATTGACATCGGTGGAGTCTTTAGCATCTTCGAAGTCTGTCGCGTCCAGGTGCGGCGTGTAATGTCCGCCGAGGCCATAGTTGGACACCTGGTATGCCTCGGCCGACTCCAGCGACAGGTGCGTCGCCGTCGCAATACGGCGCGTCAGTCGCTGAAGTAGAGGATGTTGATAGTCCCAAAGCCAGGACACCTGCGTGTTGGAAAATCCACAAAACCACTATGCAACAACTGACAGTGTGATTGCAATTTTGTATAAAATGTGTGTATTCAAAGCAGCTCACTGGGATATATTTCTCGACTTCTGGTGCAATAAATTGCCTTTAGTCATAAACTGCAAGCACGGCGCGCGCATGTAGATCGAAGCTGAAGTCAGCACCAACAAAATGCATATATAGGGCACCACTTGTCCCATTAGAGCCACACTCAAGTTCCGTCCACTTCGTCGTTCCTGCTACCCTCTTGTTTTCCTACTGATCTTCTTCAATGTAGGTTAGAGCAAGCTGAAGGAGCCAGTGTGTTCTCTGTATCCTCCGGCCATGCTCATGCTCATGACTATTGGGCGCTAGGACCTCCATGGAACCACCTCTCAGTAGGGCATTCGCGACGTACTAAGTGGGATAACTCGCTTAAGCGAGTTATCCCACTTAGTAGCAGATAGCAGCAGTTCAAAATTGAACTGCTGCTATCTGAAGCTTTCCTAGGTAGCTTATTTGCGCATTAATGATACATTAATTTGATGTATACTTCGATCTAGGCCTGTTTAAGCTTAATTTGAAGTATTAGGACAAGTCATTTCGGAAAGAAACCACTTCAGTGAGTCAGCGAGCTGCCGGAGTATAGCGCGCGGAAAGTTGACGATGGCGAGCATAAGCCAGCGGACGCCATTTTTGAAAGAACTAAACCTGCCACATAACCAGTCAAAGTTAAGCGGCCATTGAATCTATAGATTAGATTTTTTTTTTTTTTTGCGAGAGGAGCGCAGCTTTTTTGGTACCTAGCAGTTGCGGAGGGCTTCAAAAGTGGCGCTGTTCGACTGGTCTCGAACGCCATAGAGTAGGAAAGTTGGGCAGTGAGGACAACGCGAAGAAATCTTAATGCAAATCTCCAGTGCTATGTTCCAATCTACGATTTATTACTCAATAAATTCTGTACGGGCTTCGGATGGATGCCTGTTTCCCCGCTCATCTATAGTTTGTTGACCTTCCATCAGCAGATTAAAATATCGGTATTTTATTTCTTGGTAATACTTGAAATCACTACTTATGCACTTCTAAGGTCGCCTATAATGACCCATCAAGCATGCCACTGCGCGTGGCGGCACAGCCTTTTAGTTCGTTTGAGTGCAACTTTCTGTTATCGGCAATCAATGCCTTCATTGCGAAGAGATTTCAGACCTTCCTGCTTTGGGCCCAACCTTCTTTGCTTTGGGAAGCTACGGTTCCAGGAAGAAGGCAGCATAATTTCTATCCTACCAGCAATCAGTTTTATTTAGTCTTATTTAGTGGAGGTGCACGCGCAGGTCCTTTTGCATATAATCACCGAACTGGTTAGCGTTAACAGCATAGACAAAATCTAGCTCGCTAAGTGTTTGCTGCAGACGTGCGAACGACCAATCCCTTCGTAACCCATTCGCAGCTTGGTTAGACGAGCGTTTTTTTTTTTTTTTTTTTTTTTTTTCATTTCTTATGCAAAAAAGTACGAGCTTGAACCGGTTTCCGTCGCGTACATCCGGTATCGAGCTACAGAGCAGTAACGGAATTAAGCCATCGCAGCGATAACGCAAGATAATAATCTGCAAAACAAACATTCGCTAATAAGCAGAAATAAGGTGAATGACGCGATTTAAGCTTTTAAAACACACAAATTCAATCGAGCACCTGCTCCCGCAGCAGTAAGAGGAGTCACGTGATTCCACCTACTATAAATTGAAAACACCGTCCTACCTTTTCGCTACCTTCAGAGAAATCGATTTGACTGAACTGTGGAACGAGCTCAGAGGTGGTAATCTTGAGCTTTTTCTTCAGCTATAAGCCCACCAGTCTCCAATATAGAAGCGCCCCTTGACCCTTGTTTGAAAAGGTCTTACAGATTTCTTCAGCTTCGCACGCGGCTGTTGGGCCCGGGCCATGTCAAACTGCAATGCCTGTTCGTGTATATTTGCGAGACTAAAAGAAAAAGAATATATAACTTTTGTCAACATTCTTCAGCAGCCTTGGTTTTTCGTGTCTCTTTTAACTTTAAAGGTAAATTTAACCAGAAATCCTTCTTTCAAGAAACATTTGGGTGGAGTTACTTTCGGCAGTGCAGAGAAAACTCAACTATTTTGATAGAATCGGCAGTGTATGAGCAGTATATCGAAACGTCTGTGCATTTGGTTTGCAATGACCTCAAGATTGACTACCACTGTTAGTATACATCCTGACAAAGCGGTCTGCAACAAATTGATAGCTTCCGGGTGGATCACACTTATTCAGTAAAAATTAGGTCCGAGTTTCTAATACACACATTTTGAACAAAACATCATCATTTCAGATGCAACCCCTTAAATAGTTAATCAGATATGTGGGCAAAATAAATATCTAGACATTGGCCATCGTTGCAGCGTCATGCTGCTGAACGTTATGGATCAAACCCCTCTTAAAGCTCGCGACACTAAGACGCGGCGGCACAATGAGACGTAGTTGCTACAAATTCAACCTAGCATAAAGAATGCGTCCTCACCTTGCCAATTCGTTTCCAACTAGGAACACCCTCTGGATCCGTGGGTGAATAAATGCTGGCCCGTGTGAAACCACCACGCGCCGCTGCTCGGATGTAATTCACTTCTGCTGAGGTGAGAAAGCCGGGGAAAAGTACAATGCGCGGTTCCAACGAAAGCACTTCTATTTTGTGGGGCTGTAGAATAAGGAGGGGGTCACCGTAGTTCGTCGACAGGGTACAGAACAACTGCTCGCCAGAGGTCCTCAGATCTCCCTGTTCAATGCAAACGGACTTGTATTCATGGACGTCCGACTCCGGTGGTGTAGGGTAACTAAGCGTGTGCTTGTACCTCTTCGATTTTTGAATCTTTGGCCACCGGTCGTCATTTTGGAGCAGCCAGTGAAGGCCCAACCATAGTTCACGGGATGCACAGCCGTCGAGAATGGAAGACATCTCTAGCGCAGCTCGGGACCACGACGAGGTGTTGCCGAACGATCCCACGTTAGAGCAACCCCTGGCCACATCCTTGAGGTCTTCCGCCAATGCGGCCGGTAGAAGACGAGACTTCATGGCCGCTATTCTTGTCGCCGGGATGTCATAGACCTGCTGAAGCTTGCAGATCCCGGCGGCAGCCCCCATGACGTCGCTCTCCGTGGGCCACCACTTCTGCATGGGTGGGGAGCTGAAAATCGCGCGAAGCTCGTTCAAGGCAGGAAGAGCTTCCCCCGATGAGCAGTACGAGCTGAAGGCTGCAACGCGGCTCGCGAAAAGGAACGGTGCCAGGATATCGTGGCCACCTCGTCGAGGCACCATAGCCTGGATGGTTTTATGGTGGGCCTCTGCTGCGGATAGGCGACGCTCTTGGAGAAGTACAAAGAGTCGACCGTCCTCAAGCGAATTGATTTCGGTGTCGATGGTCTCTTGCAAGTCCTGCGTGGACGTGAACAGGTCTGAGTAGCACGATGCTACGTGAAGCACCACGGTAATAACAGCCGCACTGCACAACGGAAATGACATTGTTCCACGGCACCACAGCACCATGGACACCTTTTTCTTCTTCTTGGCGTTCTCTTTGCTCACTGGATTGGATTGCTTATTCGGGAGGCTTTCCGCGCTCTAACGAGTGAACAATAAAAGTCCCACCTGCACAGTCTGTCTTGGCAGCCTTCTTCAGGACGTGTAATTCCGATCTCTCAATGGTAGTGTTGTTGCTGGCCTTTTGAAATGTGCCACGTAGCCACCATGGGGAATCGGCCAGGGTGCAGTGTCGTACACAAAGTCAATTACATGCGAAAGATTGGCGCAAAGCGAGAAAGTAAAGTTCATATTAATATTGATGAAAAAATTTCGAAGAATTTTGAGAAGGGTTAAAAAGTTAACCGACCAGCCGCTATAATGTTGTCAGAAATAGCGGCCTACGCAAATCCCTTGGCCCTCGCACCGAATGACAGTAAAATGAGTAGTGACAATTGGAGTCCTAACCTAGAGAAAGGGAACTCCACGTATGTCCTTCGCTGCAGCGTAAACCGCCGGCAAGAGAGGAGAATATGCTCTATTTATTTATTTATTCAATATACCTTACAGGACCCAGAAGGGCATTGAGTAAGGGGGGCAAAATTGCGAAGTACAATTGGATTCCATTTCCCCATATCTTCAAAATCAAGCAGAACAACAGCTTGCCAGAGCACCTCACATCTCTTTGCTCAATGCAAACGAATTTGTATTCATGGACGTCCGATTCGGTAGTGAAGGGCAGCTAATCGTCTGCTTGTACCTCTTCGACTTTCGAATCTTCGGCCACCAGTTATCAGGGTGGCACTGCGGTCGCCATGGTGAGCAGACGTACTCATATCGGCTCCATCTTTAATGCCCTCTTTCACAGTGCAAATTAGTTTGGATCCAGAAGAGTTCATTACCACCTTGTTCGTGAAAGTATCCGCTATCATATGATACCCGACTTTCCATCAAAGGTGCATTATCATCAATTTACCGGACTTCCTGTTTTACCGCCAAGAGGATTGATTGATAAATTTTATTGCGGAAAATTGGGGTTAGGGGTAGTGGGTTAGGTAAGAGCAGTAGTCGGCAGTCCTCTGTCCAGGAGTCCGTTGGCCTCAGCAGCGGCTCTGGCCCGCTGCACCAGCATGAGCTGCCGCTGTGTGACTGGATAGTCTCGGACTCGCAAGCTGCCAAGAGAAGACGCTAATAATAATAAAATGAAATAATAATGTAGGGGTGTGTTTATACGGTAAACCCAGATGGATCCAGCCGCTCAGGAGGAACTCGCAGCGGAGCGTCAGGCGTGGCGAATTAGCAAGGCAGCGACCAACTTTTTCGTCCTCGAGTGCGCCAGCACGCGATGCATGGCAGTGGCTATGAAGACGAAGATTACCACACTACATCCCCCCCCCCCCCCCCCCCC
>JAJIZL010019220.1:755321-773841 GCA_023969395.1 Amblyomma maculatum | reverse complement strand
CCCCCCCCCCCCCCCCCCCCCGGGTAGAGGAGGAGCCATCCTTGACTTATGGAGCCGAAAGAACAGACGGATCGTAGTAGGGCTTAATTAGGTTCACATGAACTGTTTCGCGTCAACGGCGACACAAGTCCTCAGAGGGCGTAACAGGCTCAACTACGTAGTTGACAGGAGATGTTTTTTTGAAGGACTCGGTATGGACCGTGATACCGAGCAAGAAGCTTCTTTGAAAGGCCGGCGGTTGTGGTGGGAACCCAGAGCCACACTAGGGAGTTGGGTGCATATGAAGGCGCCTCGCCAGTGTCACGATGGTGTTTTTGTTGCCACTGGCTTTCCTTTGTAAGCGAACGAGCGAGCTGACGGCATTCTTCTGCGTACCGGGCGGCGCCCGAGAGTGGCGTCAATTCAGAAACATCAGGGTGGTAGGGAAAAAGCGCGCCCATTATGCAGGTTGGCTCGCGCCCGTAAAGAAGGAAAAAGGGAGAAAATCCAGTGGTTGTTTGTATCACAGTGTTGTACGCGTAGGTTACGAAGGGAAGGACCTGGTCCCAGTTGGAATGAGCGTCGTTGACGTACATGGTCAGCATGTCACTCAGAGTACGGTTGAAGCGCTCGGTCAGGCCATTCGTCTGAGGCAGGTAAGAAGTAGCGGTGCGATGAATGATGCGGCATTCTTTCAGTAGGGCCTCAAGAGCGCGTCGGACAAGAAAACGCGTCCGCGGTCACTGAGCAGTTCCTTCGGAGTCCCGTGGTGAAGAATCAAGTTGTTGAGAAGGAACAAAGCAGCGTCTCTTGCAGAGGCAGAGGGTAACGGTGATGTTTCAGTGTAGCGAGTAAGATGGTCTACTGCCACGATAATCCACCGGTCTCCAGTGGGTGTAGTAGGAAGAGGGCCATAGAGATCTATGCCAACGCGGTCAAACGGACGAGCAGGACAGTGTAACGGCTGCAACGAAACAGGGGACTTCTGAGGAGTTTTGCGGCGTTGACAAGATTCGCAAGCGCGCACGAAATGTCGCACAAAGCGGTACATTCTACGCCAGTTAAAATCACAGACGTAGGCGCGTGTAGGTTTTCAATACGCCACCGTGAGCACATTGTGGGTCACCATGGTACGCAGCACAAATGTCGGCACGGAGATGACGCGGGATGACTAGAAGCTACTTCCGTCCATCAAGCAAATAATTGCGGCGATAGAGAAGGCCGTCATGAATGGAGAAGTGGTGGGCTTGCCGGACGAGCGCTTTGGGTGAATGACCGGGAGTAGGACTTGAGAGAAAAGCCAAAAGTGCATTGATCCAGGGGTCATTCCGCTGCTCGGTAGCCATGTCGATAGTGGCAAGAGTCGACAAATCGTAAGCACAGACGTGGTCAGACGAGGTATCACTAGGCAATGGCGAGCGGGAAAGAGCATCCGCGTCCGTATGCTTCAGACCTGATCGATAAATGACATGAATGTCATACTCCTGGAGACGGAGAGCCCAGCGAGCAAGGCGACCGGATGGCTCTTTCAGAGAGGCCAGCCAACACAAAGCGTGGTGATCGGTCACAACATAAAACGGTCGGCCATACACATAGGGACGAAATTTTCCGATGGCCCAAATAGTGGCCAAACATTCCCTTTCTGTGAATGAATAATTGGACTCTGTTTTCGTCATTGTTCGGCTGGCGTATGCCACAACATACTCGCTGTAACCAGGCTTACGTTGTGTAAAGACGGCATCAAGCCCAATACCGCTGGAATCAGTGTGAATCTCCGTAGGCGCAGTCGGATCAAAGTGCGTAGAATGGGAGGCGAAATCAAAAGGCGGCGTAAAGTGTCGAAGGCTTTAAAGCAGGCTGGAATCCAGGCGGAAAGGTCGGAGCTGCCGGCAAGGAGCTGTGTCAGAAGAGCGATGATAGAGGCGAAGTTTAATATGAAACGTATGAAGTAGGAGCAGAGGCCGATAAAGCTGCGGAGCTGTTTCTGGGAGGTCGGCTTCGGAAACTCTGCAACTACGCGAAGTTCTGTGGGGTCGGGAAGAATGCCGTCTTTAGAAACTACGTGGCCTAAAATTGTGAGTTTTCGAGCGGCATAGTGGAACTTCTTCAAATCCAACTGAATCCCAGCGTCGGCGAGACACATGAGGACATGCTTTAGGCGGAGAAGGTGAGAAGAAAAGTCGGTAGAAAAAACTGCGATGTCATCCAGATAACAGACAGGTCTGCCACTTGAGTCCACGAAGAACAGTGTCTATCAGGCGCTCGAGAGTATATGGGGCATTATAAAGGGCAAAGGACATAACGTTGAACTCGTATAAGCCGTCCAGTGTTATAAAGGCAGTTTTCGAGCGGTCATCATCAGCCATTGGTACCTGCCAGTAGCCGGAGCGCAAATCCAAAGAGGAAAAATACTCGGCTTCCTGTAAACAGTCCAAGGCGTCATCGATTCACGGCAGAGGATAGACATCTTTATGCGTGATTTTCTCTAGCCTACTGTAATCGACGCAAAACCGGATGGAACCATCTTTCTTGGTGACCAAAACAACCGGAGAAGCCCATGGATTGTTAGATGGGTGTATGACGCCCCGGCGAAGCATGTCGTCCACGTTATCAGCAATGACTTGGCGCTCAGAGGCGGACACGCGATAAGGACGCTGTCGTAAAGGTGCGTTTGTACCAGTGTCGATTGTGTGTGTAAAGACAGACGTGCGACCCAGCGCAGCGTGAGGAAGGTCGAAGGCAGAAGCGAAGTTCTGTATAAGAGCAGCGAGTTGATCGCGTTGTGTGGGTGGAAGATCTGCGTCAAAAGCTTGTTGAAGAACATCGGGGGGAGTCGAAGCGGTCGCTATATCGCAAGAGCTGAGAACATTAACGTCTAATGAAGTAGACGTGGCAGGAAGAGTATTTACAAGCGCAGGATCAAGTTCTTCAATACGACCGAGACACTCGCCTCGTAGCAGGACGGACGGGCAGAAAATGGATTTGAGACGTACATTGCACTAAGGCCATCTTCGAACATGAGAACAGAAAATAGGAGCAGGAGGCGGGGATGGCGTGAAGCGGCAGCGGAAGGTGTGAAGAAGGCAGTCGAAGTAGTAACGCTTTCACAGGAGAATGGAATGAGGGCAGCAGAAAATGGAGGAATGTCTGTGTCATTGGCGACAAGGAGTTTTGCAGACCGGGTAGGGACGTCACACAAGACGGTATCACAAAGGGGTAAAAAGGAAACTTCCGCGCGGGCGCAGTCAATAACGGCACAGTGAGTGGAAAGGAAATCGTAGCCCAGGATCATGTCGTGTGAGCAGTGAGACAGTACAATAAACTCGATGGTGTATAAGACGTCTTCTATGAGAACACGGGCCCTGCACGCCGCTGAGGGATGAATGCGCTGTGATCAGGCGGTGCGAAGCGAAAAGTCAGAAAGCGCGGTGGTCACCTTACGAAGACGACGGCACAGAGCTTCACTAATGACGGATACGGCAGCGCCCGTGTCGACAAGAGCGAGTACTGCGACGCCGTCGACAAACACTTCTATTACGTTTGCGGGAGAACGGAGGACTTGAAGAGTTCGAACTAAGCGCAGTTCTTGCCCCGAGAACTGCGACTGTTAGTTTCCCTCAACAGCGCCGGTAGAACGTCGGAGAAGCGGGGACGGGGAACGGCGACGAGGGAAGATGATCGGCGAGTGGTATACGTTTGATTGTCGCGAGATACAAAGTCGGAACCGGGCAGAGCTCTTGGCGAGGGCTGGTCCGTATTGTAGGAGTAGTTCCAGAGGTCAGTTCGAGAAGGTGGAAGGCGTTGGCGGCAAAGGCGTGCGACATGGCCCGGCAGCCCGCAAGAGTAGCAGATTGACCGATTGTCCGCGGTACGCCAAGGGCTCGTAGGGCGTTGGCGTACCCTTGGAATAGGGACATGGAATGCAGACCCAGGCAAAGGCGAAGGAAGGTTGGAAGGAGCGGCCTGGTACGAAATAGATGCTGATGGCATTAGCGGCCTGGCCGCAACTTGGGCGTAAGTCAGTGGTGCCGTTCCTTGCGCCCGCATGGGGCTGGGCGGGAGCATGGAGCTGGGCGGGAGGACATCAGCGATGTGATCTTGCACGGCACGCCGTATGGTAGGGGTCAAAGATGGAGCCATGTCAGGAGCAAGACGGCCAGTATCCTGTAACTGAGGGACCAGTAGGATGTTTTCTATCTTATCCGCTTCGGACATTAAGGGGTCGACACGCTTGCACAGGTCAACGATGTCTTCTATGTAACTGGTTAACGACTCTTCCTGCTGAGTGCGCTCGCGCAAGCGTTGTTCTGCTCGGAGCTTGCGAACTGCAGGGCAGCCGAACACTTCCGCAAAATTCTTTTTAAATGCAGACCACGATGGCAGGTCTGCCTCATGGTTGCGAAACCAGAGGTTCGCCACGTCAGTTAGGTAAAAGATTACGTTACTTAATTTGGTAGTGTCGTCCCATCGGTTGTAAGTACTGACACGCTCGTACGCCGACAACCAATCGTCGACGTCTTGATCGGCCGTGCCACTGAATAGGCATGGGTCACACTGCCGTAGAGCTCCAGGGGCGGCGATGTCGAGGCAGTATCGTCCGGCATGGTGTAAGCAGATGGCAATGTGCGGCTTCTTAGTTCCAGGGTGGACGGGAACGTACCCAGCAGCACCTGCACCAATTATAGGGGTGTGTTTATTCGGTAAACCCAGACGGATCCAGCCGCTGCCTATTAGCCCGACTACACATACACCACCCAACATTTACGGAACAGCGCGTACGCATTCCTGAAATCTGGAGATACGCCCTGCACCTACGCCCTCTTCCGGCCAACATGACACGTGATGACCACAGTGGCAGGCGCCTTGCGCGGGCGAAGGCACTGGCCCGTCACTATGGGAACAAACACAGAATTTTCTACGTGGACGCCTCCGGCCCTCACCATGGGGGGTGGTACACAGCCGCAGTCGTCCATCAAAAAATCACGGTGAATGGTCTAACGTTCCGAGCTCAAGACATAACACATGCGGAAGAAGTTGCCATCGCGTTAGCCGCCGCAGACAAGGACTCCCGAGTCATCATCACCGACTCGAGAGGGGCCTGCAGAAATATTAAACAGGGGTACATTCCTCTCTTTGCGCACCGAATCCTTCAAAACAGTGACTACCTCGGGGCCCCCGCGTTTCGAACGATTGTATGGGCTCCAGCTCACATGAGCCTCGAAGGCAATGAAACGGCCGATGCCGCCGCCCGCGCCCTCACTCTCCGGGCAACGCCTTCAAACCCTTATGATACTGATCTCAAACCCAATCCGGCTCTCACTTTTCGAGAAATTACTGCATTATTTCAATTCGGCCATGCAATTTATCCTAAGCCTTGTAAGGGCCTTACAAAGGTGGAGGAACGCACACTCCTCCGCCTTTACACCAAAACGCTGCTGAGCCCGGCAGTTTTAAAACACTTTGATGCTGCCTGTACAGGAAAGTGCCCGCACTCTGCGGAGAAGTCTTCGAACATCTTCCACATGGTGTGGGCCTGTCAGTCAACCCCGAACCTCACCCCCAAATCCAACCCCACCCGGGAGGACTGGGAGGCAGCCCTGCTCGGATGCTCCGATCCGGCAAGCCAGAAGGCCCTAGTCCACCGAGCCAGAGCCGCAGCGGTCGCCAATGGGCTTCTGTAATGAGGAGCCCACCTAGTGTTTGCGTGAGGTTGCTCTGGCTACCTCAAGCTTCCTCAGAGTTTTTACACACACACACACACACAGCACGCGATGCATGGCAGCGGCTATGAAGACGAAGATTACCACACTACAATAATAATAATAATTGGTCCATAGGAAGGGAAAGGCGCAGTATCTGTCACGTTTGTTTCTATGAACACCTGAACCACGCCGTAAGGGAAAGGAAGAAGGTGGGAGTTAAAGTGGAAAGACAGAAAGAGGAGCTGTAGTGGAGGGCTACAGAGTAATTTCGACGACCTGGGGATCTTTCATGCGCTGACATCGCACAGCAGACGGACGCCTCTTCGTTTCCCCTCCATCGAAACGCAGCCGCCGCGTTCGGGATCGAACCCGGGTACTCCGGCACAGTAGTCGGGCGTCTTAGTACTGCACCATCCCGGTGGTAGCCCGATGCGAACCCAGTGCTCGCCAACCACCCGTACCTTCAAGAACAAACGCAAGCCCCAGCTCCTTCACAACGATGTCCCTGCCCCAAGACACAATAGGGTCGCTATCGGGCCTTACGGTCTGGCAGTGGAACTGTTACAGTACAACAGTGCGAGAGCATTACTGCAAATACACATCACCGCGGTAACCAAGAAACCGGACATCATTCTGCTACAAGAAACGGAAACGGCGACCCCCATCCTCTGGGTATCACGCTCACGTTAGCCCTGCGGATGGACGAGGCGTCTACACATTCGTTCGCAAAGGGCTCACATTAATCGAGCATCAACTCAAACACGGTCGCAGCATGGTGGAGTACATCTTCACAAATATCATCTCAACCAAAGGAAAGGAAATGCGTCCTGTTCATCGCTAACATCTACAGTAACCCCAAGCAGCAAACATAGAAATTCAAAACGCTACTACATCCAGCCAGAGTCTAAGCCAACGACAAGACGTTGCTGAATGGAGGAGGTTTCAACGCCGCCCACCGAGCTGCGGTTGCGTGAAAGACACAGCCAAGGGACGGCACCTATTATAGGATGCCCTTGACCACAACTGTACCCTGATCACGGACCCTGCTCATCCCACCCGAGTCGGCAACTCCGTAGCACGAAACACCACACAAGACTTTACATTCATCAAGAACGATCACACGGGCAAAGTAATATGGTAAAACACCAGCGTCGACCTGGGAAGCAACCACTACATCTTCGAAATTACGATACCCAACCAATTCTGAGGTAACATCATTACACACAAGTGGACAGACTGGGGCGGTTTCCGCAAGGGACGTCCCACCACAGCACAAGACACTACAGACATTGCGACCTGGACAGCATTTGCTCCGCGTTGTAGTTCACTCGGTCACCAAGACCATCGAAACGGACTAGGACGTCGTACATTTCTTGGAAGAAGGCAGCAGAGCAGGTAACAACACAAAGCATAAGAAGCACACACAAACACAAGGACAACGTCGTAGCCATGCCGTATGGCTCATCTAATCAAGGCCAAACGTTCGATACAGCCGCTGGAAGCGGCAACGCTTGAATATCAAATTGAGAAAGAAGGTGCCCGAGTTAACCAGGGCCACTCAACATCACTACAAGGTCCTGTACTTTCAGCAGTGGAACGATGTCTACGACCGAGCTGAAATCTATTTTGACACCTCCTAAACGAACCCAAGACCAAGTACACCAGCGCGAACACCTGGCCTGTCTCATTCACACCACCACACAACAAGGAAAAGACGCAGTTATCAAGAACCTGGAAGCCAAATATCTGCCAGACACGCCAACAGAAACCCACCTTCCATACGGGGGGAATGCAGTGGCTCGACCAAGGCCACCTCCAAGTTTTTAAGCTCGCATTTTTGGTAATGCGTACCACTCTTTCATTAGCATCAAATTTGCTCTCTGTAAACATCACGGCATCAGGAAGACTGACTGTGTCTGCGTGTGCATCAGGATGAATACTGGCACATTCTAGCAAAAACATGTTCCAATGATTTTGCAGGTTTCCTACTCAGTGTGCTTACACGTGTCATCTTTTTGCCAATTTCTTTTTGATGTTTCGCGTTCAAAGACACCTTGATCTCGCTTAAAATGCTACAGGCATCTGCCTCTTAACTTGGCGAAGTTCGATTTATTGCTGACTTGCTTTTATTCTTTTTATATAGGCCTTTCTCTATTAATAATGCGCGATAATGGGCAAGGATTACGAAGTGGAGCGAGCTCGTAGTTGCACTGTAGCACCTCGCCTCTGTACCGGCAGAAGGTGTTAAAAACACAGACGGCGCCAGTAATTAAGGCGCGCACTTCTGTGGCGAATCTTTAATTATCATTTTAGAAATGTTCTTTCGGTGTATCCATGAGTCACAACAGATTCATTGGATTGTTTCGTGACCCGGAGTATAACCAACTTGCAACCCGGCCGTATACACACGTTGAATGAAACCAAATAAGCTTAGAAACGTGCTTCCGTACACGAAATCTATTGGCGTTCGTTTCTCGGATGTTTTCGTTTGAGTAACGTAAATATATTATCCTTGACAAAGGAGAAAAAGGTGCGAAATAACGATGTCGCCTAAGGACAGCTTCGATGTTTGCTTGCGTGAACTGAACCTCGTTCTGTGGGCACCAGAAAATCCGGCCGCGCTGGTGGTGAGGTAAAAGACACACCCAGCGTCTAACAGTTTCCGCATAAAAGGTGTAGCCAGCATGTCGGACTAGGGTGTCTGACGCTGGCCGTCGCAGTCCGGACCCTTATTCAGTTTTTTCGTCATTTTCAGACGTGTCGTTATCTCTATAACCTCGAGTAATCTGACTTGTGGAAACGCCTGAGCCAGATATCACTTCCACTTCTGGTAACGGTTCCGAATCAGATGACTCAAGAACAAGGAAATGAAGACACCTCTGAACACAACGAAAACTCTGAATACGGACCATGGCCTTCCAGGGACCCATGCGGTGCGAGTAAGCAGCTAGCAGAGATCACGCCAAAAATCGCCAGGGATTCATATGTTTACCACAGAGGCCCGAACCATGCAATTTTACACGAGAAAGGGAGCCACCCAAGTACAGCAACGTTCTAAAGAAGTTTGTCCGTCCTGTCGTGGAGAACAGGCTGAACCTATCGTGGTTAACGCTTCACGCAAAGGTCCACTGTGCTGTGGAAAAAATAATGGAACAATTGGAATCAAAAGTAGAAGCCCTTGCCTCATGCTCCATGCTTTCAGAAAATTCACTTCTTGGGGAATGTGTCACACTAGCGTAAAGCTCTGTATGACTGTGCAACAGCTGTCATTAAACTGCTTCCACCAAAATGCTCCGGATTGGATGACTTGCTTGTCTCTCTTCACCGCAGAACCCACTGCGCTGGGAGCTTTTGATTTTGGCAGTACTGCTAAAAATCCCAGTTCCTTTAAAATAGTGGGTGACTGAGCTTATAGTTGCTTCATGCCTAGATTTTTTGCACCTAAGGTTGTATAAAGCAGACCCGCAAAGGAACTAACATTCAGAAGTGGACGAAACTGCACCATCAAATGAATTTTTGAAAATCCCATGCTTTTAATTTCTTCACATGATATCTGTTCCGCCTATCTTTCTGGGCCTTGCAGCAAGAAAGTGATCTCCTCTGTTAACAAGTCCGCTAACTGTGGGTTGAAAAATTGCTCTCCTATTAAGGAGTTGACCATGGCTCGAGGATTTTGCGCTTATCCCCATTCTTTTTCAAGACTTGCAGGTAATGTAGTTTGGGGTTCCCGCGCGTATTCGCTCTTTTGCGACTTTTTTTTGTTAACTTTGCATTCATTACAGTGCAAATTATAATGCTACCAGGGGTGCTTGAAAACGATAATGCGTGCTCTCTTGTCTTATCACTTGTCTTCCACAAGACAGAGAGGTGGTATACCCCACTATACTTGAACGCAATCACTGTATCTAGTTTGACGTCCGAACTGTCACAGTGGTTTCTTCTGTTTCCTGTTGATACAAGTCCACACTATTTTATTCCTTCGTTGTTGCTGAGCAAACCGTTCTGGCGTCGTCATTCAGTCCGTGATGCACGTACGACATTTTTAGAGGCCGCTTCGTTTTTTTCAACCGTTTCTTCGGGCCCTGTTGTACTTACTTTGTCCCTTTTTGTCTTCTGTAAGAGGCTTGCGACTGTACTTCGAAGCAACGAAAAAGGGTACCCCGCATTTTATAGCCCACTTCTATACCACTGGGATGTTCACTCCGTCTGGCTCTGTCACAATTTGTTCAATGTTGAAATTAATGCAGCGCTCGACATTGCACTTCTTTAGGCCTTAGAATATCTGGGAGTGAAAGATTTTATTATTTTTTTTTAGAGGATGGATGGGTGGAAACAACTTTATTTAATAAAAAAAAAATCTTTCAGGGTGGTCCCCTACTAGTCCAGGAGTCCACGGGCTTTTGCTTCACATAGAGCCCGATCTACCAGTCATTTCTGACCGGCGGGTTGAGCTGTCCGCAAAGCAGCCTCCCAGGTTTTTTAGAGGGTCAAACTCACAAAACGACTCAGGGGTTGACGAACGCCGTATAGTAGAGGGCTTCGGAAATTTCGACCACCTTGGGTTCTTTAACGTGTACTGACATTGCACAATACAAGGGCGCCTTGCTTTTCCCCAGAATTTTTATCTCGCATCCTTGGGCACGGAAGCCGAGTATCTTTATAACCTAGCCACGGCGGTGAGGATGACGTGAAAGGAAGAAAGTTTTTATTTTTTCTTCTCTGGGCTCTCACTTACAGAAGGGTGGCCGTATTTTAATTCGAGATATGTGTCAAGGAACTGCAGAGAACTTTGGGATGAAGGTGAACTTCAGCTCCTGCCAGGTTGTTCGAAAAGTATCCAATGCGATATTTTTGAGTTGTTGGATGTCGGTTGCCTTCTTGCGCGCAGCACCAAGACGACGTCCACGAATCGAAAGATCCGTGCGATGCGCATTTATTTGATGAAGTCTAGAGTTCTCCTGTAAGGTACCAATTACAGTTTTGTGTGGCCTGGTGCTAATTTCGATCCGATGCCGACGTCTAATTCTTTTCAGGACAAAGTTCCTTCATGCGAGGCGAACGCAGAACCCGGGTAAGTGTTGAACAGCTCCAGGAGATTATCAACCGACATTCCGACATAGCTCTGAAAAGGAATGCGCCCTACATGTCATTAAATGGTCTTCGTCAATGTTGTCATCAATTCTATGTGCGGGATTCAATTATCCATTTATTCGATTTCAACCGAGGCAGATCGCTTGATTTGTATATTTTATTTCAGGGGTTAATTCTTCAATGTTCTTGATTCTAAAAGCATGTTCAATCCTAACTTCGGAAAGATGCTTGAAAGTATGCGCCGAAAACAGTAGCTGCCATGGGTCTGGTTCCATAACATTAGCGGTTGCTTTGGATTAAGGGATTGAACATCCGAATTAAAGTGACTCGGGCTATGGAGACGCCCTAGTGGAGTGCTTCGGAGATTTTGACCACCTGGGGTCCTTTAACCTGCACTGACATCGCACAGCACAAGTGCGGCTTGATTTTCGCCTTCAGCGAAAAGTGAGCACTGCGGCCGGAATTCAATCCCGCATCCTTGGACACAGCAGCTGAGCACTCTAACCACTACACCACCGTGGCGAGGTCAAGAATGACGTGAATGAGGTTCCCGATTTTATGTGTGTTTTTTTTTTAATTCTGAAGAAAAGCGAGAGGGTGCTAGTTTCTGTATTCCGCAACCTTGTTACGCAGCTGTAGCTTATGTTGCTTTGTTGTAGAAGTAATTCGACCTTTTTTTTTTCGCTGCCTTCTTTTTTTTTTTTTCTCTACCTCGCAGAAATTATTGTTGATGTCGTCTAATGGTCTTTTATTGCAGCTGCTGGAATCGAGTACAATGAAACCCCTTATCGTTCAAAAATAGGAGTCCTTAAGTTTTTCTTCTTGAATTATTTTACAGTCCTCAAAACTCTGACTGCTTTATCGTCCTTTTTAACGGGAAAAATGTGTACGCCTTTAGTCCCAACTCGACTAGCGTCTTCTTCATTCGTTCTGGCTGCGACCGGTCTGATAATGGCGATCTTTCCTGGCGCAAGCCTCCGGGAAGAGCCATAGTACTCGTGTGGGTCCCCGCTCACTCGCAGGTAGCAGGCAACACCGTCGCAGACTACCATGCCCGAGAAATGTCAATCCGGGGCGAGCACGAGCCGGAAGAGCTACCGCATCCGGTTACCAGCTCTCGGGAGATTACCCGGATGTACCGAGAGGAAAGGTGCAGACTGCCAGAACCGCACCCCAAACTCACCAGGCAACAATAGACAATCCTGCGTCGAGCGCAGGCGGGATCGCTTGCGCATTCCGTACTGATGAACCGCATGTATCCTGCAGAACACGATGTGCTCTGTCCTTTTTGCAAAAAATAAAAAGGCACCCTGTCGCACGTTGTGGCAGAATGCAGAAAACTTAAGACCCCCCCCCCCCCCCCCCCCTCTTCCCCTACCCGCAAAAACCCCCAATCCCCAACCCCTTCAGCGATGGGAGATCTTGTTATCCAGCCCCGCCCTATCCATCCAGCTCGCACTGACGGACAGGGGCCAGGAGCTGCTGGAAACATATGGGTCCCGCAGCTAGGGAACTACCCCGTCTGGTGCAAGCATGCACCACCGAATTATTTCGGGACTAATAAATGTTGATTCCTCCATTCCTTGGTGCCTAAATTTTCGAGGGTTGCGCAATTTTTTAACCAAGTTCCGGAACTTCTTTTGAAAGACATGAAAGTGGCACCTTTTCCTACATGGGACCACTGCGTTCTTGCTTGTCTTCGAGTAATCTTTGCGACCTTCTTTTGCTCGGCTTCAAAACAGGAAGGAAGCAAGCAATCCACATTTATTGGTTCTTATCACCCTGCGCTGGCCAAATGGCGACGGAAATCATTTTTCACCACAGGATCGCATGTATCTTGAGCATTTCTGTGAAACGGCGGATATGGCTCCACAACTCAGCTCTTATTATCATCACATTTCTTTCGTGTCATGAGGAAGGCAATTTCATTCCGAATAATATTCTAAGGTCTTCTGCCAAGACATTATTCTTGGTGCACCGTTAGAATAGGCGGGCCCGACAGATGGGGAAAGCAATGACGTGACACAGTTTTCGAGAATCTAACTGATGCGCAAAACAAGTATAATTGTACTTGAACCAAACGTTGCGGGCTAGTTATTATTGTTCAGAGTTCGAGAAATCAACGTTTAAAGGGAGGTTAACTGAGCTAGTTGATTATTCTGAGATTTGGCGCTGTAGGCATGGAAGAACGAAGGCACTGAAAGGAGCGAAGTGATCGACCTGCACTGTCAAATGAAATATTATTTGTGATTGACGTAGAAAATGTGCTCCTTTTCTTGTTGAGGACAAAGATGATATGTGCTGACACTCTACTCTCGATTCCATTTGACAAATCGCACACCCTTGGTGGATATCGCTAGTTAGCTTAATCTCTTTTGTTTCCTGACTTGCACTTTAGGCTGTTTATGGGCGTACGCGCTGACATATTCTTTTTCTTTTATGTTTATTTGTTAAAGAGGCCAAAAGTTAACGTTGTAGGGGTGTGTTTATTCGGTGAACCCAGGTGATTCCAGCCGCTCAGGGGAGACTCGCAGCGAAGCGTCAGGCGTGGCGAAAGAGCAAGGCAGCGAACAACTTCTTCGTCCTTGAGAGCGGCAGCACGCGACGCATGTCAGTGGTTATATCGATGAAGATTACAACACTACAGTTTCCCCCCGGGCAGAGAAGGAGCCATCCTGGCGACTCATGGTGCCGAAAGGACAGACGGATCGTAGTAGGGCTTGATTCGGTCCACATGAACTATTTCGCGTCCACGGCGACGCAAGTCCGCAGATGGCGTAACCGGCTCAACTACGTAGTTCACAGGAGATGTTTTTTGAAGGACTCGGTATGGACCGTGATACCGAGCAAGAAGCTTCTTTGACAGGCCGGCGGTTGTGGCAGGAACCCAGAGCCACACCAGGGAGTTGGGCGCATATGAAGGCGCCTCACCAGTGTCACGATGGTGTTTTTGTTGCCACTGATTTTCCTTTGTAAGCGAACGAGCGAGCTGACGGCATTCTTCTGCGTACTGGGCGGCGTCCGAGAGTGGCGTCGATTCAGAAACATCAGGGCGGTAGGGAAAAAGCGCGTCCATTGTGCAGGTTGGCTCGCGCCCGTAAAGAAGAAAAAAGGGAGAAAATCCGGTGGTGGTCTGTATCGCAGTGTTGTACGCGTAGGTTACGAAGGGAAGAACGTGGTCCCAGTTGGAATGAGCGTCGTTGACGTACATGGCCAGCATGTCACTCTACGGTTGAAGCGTTCTGTCAGGCCATTCGTCTGAGGGTGGTAAGAAGTAGCGGTGCGATGAATGATGCGACATTCTTTCAGTAGGGCCTCGAGAGCGTCGCACAAGAAAACGCGTCCGCGGTCACTGAGCAGTTCCTTCGGAGTCCCGTGGCGAAGAATCAAGTTGTGGAGAATGAACAAAGCAACGTCTCTTGCAGAGGCAGAGGGTAACGGTGATGTTTCAGTGTAGCGAGTCAGATGGTCTACTGCCACAATAATCCACCGGTTTCCAGCAGGAGTAGTCGGAAGAGGGCCATAGAGATCTATGCCAACGCGGTCAAACGGACGAGCAGGGCAGGGTAACGGCTGCAACGAAACAGAGGACTTCTGAGGAGTTTTTCGGCGTTGACAAGATTCGCAAGCGCGCACGAAATGTCTTACGAAGCGGTACATTCCACGCCAGTAAAATCGCAGACGTAGGCGCGTGTAGGTTTTCAATACGCCACCGTGAGCACATTGTGGGTCACCATGGTACGCAGCACAAATGTCGGCACGGAGATGACGCGGGATGACTAGAAGCCACTTCCGTCCATCAAGCAAATAATTGCGGCGATAGAGAAGACCGTCACGAATGGAGAAGTGGTGGGCTTGGCGGACGAGCGCTTTGGATGAATGACCGGGAGTAGGACTTGAGAGAAAATCCAAAAGTGCATTGATCCAGGGGTCATTCCGCTGCTCGGTAGCCATGTCGATAGTTGTAAGAGTCGACAAATCGTAGGCACAGACGTGGTCAGACGAATTATCTCTAGGCAATGGCGAGCGGGAAAGAGCATCCGCGTCCGTATGCTTTAGGCCTGACCGATAAATGACATGAATGTCAAACTCCTGGAGACGAAGAGCCCAGCGAGCAAGGCGACCGGATGGGTCTTTCAGAGAGGCAAGCCAGCACAAAGCGTGGTGATCGGTCACAACGTAAAACGGTCGACCATACACATAAGGACGAAATTTTCCGATAGCCCAAATAATGGCCAAACATTCCCTTTCTGTGACTGAATAATTAGATTCTGCCTTTGTCAATGTTCGGCTGGCGTATGCCACAACATACTCGCTGTAACCAGGCTTACGTTGGGTAAGGACGGCACCAAGCCCAATACCGCTGGCATCAGTGTGGATCTCCGTAGGCGCAGCCGGATCAAAGTGGCGTAGAATGGGCGGCGAAACCAAAAGGCGGCGTAAAGTGTCGAAGGCTTTATCGCAGGCTGGAGTCCAGGCGGAAAGGTCGGAGCTGCCGGCAAGGAGCTGTGTCAGAGGAGCGATGATAGAGGCGAAGTTCAAGATGAAACGTCGAAAGTAGGAGCAGAGGCCGATAAAGCTCCGAAGCTGCTTCAGGGAGGTTGGCTTCGGGAACTCTCCAACTGCGCGAAGTTTGGTGGGGTCGGGAAGAATGCCGTCCTTAGAAACTACGTGGCCTAAAATTGTGAGTTTTCGGGCGGCAAAGTGACACTTCTTCAAATTCAACTGAAGCCCAGCGCCGGCGAGACACGTGAGGACATCCTTTAGGCGGAGAAGGTGAGAAGAAAAGTCGGCAGAAAAAACTACGATGTCGTCCAGATAACAAAGACAGGTCTGCCACTTGAGTCCACGAAGAACAGTGTCCATCAGGCGCTCGAAAGTAGCCGGGGCATTGCAGAGGCCAGAGGGCATAACGTTGAACTCGTATAATCCATCCGGTGTTATAAAGGCAGTTTTCGAGCGGTCATTATCAGCCATCGGTACTTGCCAGTAGCCGGAGCGCAAATCCAAAGAGGAGAAATACTCGGCTCCCTGTAAACAGTCCAAGGCGTCGTCGATTCGCGGCAAAGGATAGACATCTTTGAGCGTGATTTTGTTAAGCCTACGGTAATCGACGCAAAACCGGATGGAACCATCTTTCGTGGTGACCAAAACAACCGGAGAAGCCCATGGACTGTTAGATGGCTGTATGACGCCCCGGCGAAGCATGTCGTCCACGTTGTCAGCAATGACTTGGCGCTCAGAGGCCGACACGCGATAAGGACGCTGTCGTAAAGGTGCGTTTGTACCAGTGTCGATTGCGTGCGTAACGACAGACGTGCGACCCAGAGCAGTGTGAGGAAGGTCGAAGGCAGAAGTGAAGTTCTGTAGAAGAGCAGCGAGTTGATCGCGTTGTGCGGGTGGGAGATCTGCGTCAATAGCTTGTTGAAGAACATCGGGTGGTGTCGAAGCGGTCGCTGTATCGCAAGAGCTGAGCACATTAACGTCTAATGAAGTAGGCGTTGCAGGAAGAGTATTTACAAGCTCGGGATCAAGTTCTTCAATACGACCGAGACACTCGCCGCGTAGCAGGACGGACGGGCACGAAAATGGATTTGAGACGTACATTGCACTAAGGCCATCTTCGAACTTGAGGACAGCAAATGGAAGCAGGAGGCAGGGATGGCGTGAAGCGTCGTCGGAAGGTGTGAAGAAGACAGTCGAACTAATAGCGCTTTCACAGGAGAGTGGAACGAGGGCAGCAGAAAATGGAGGAATGTCTGTGTCACTGGCGACGAGGAGTTTTGCAGGCCGGGTAGGGACGTCACACAAGACGGTATCACAAAGAGGTAAAAAGGAAACTTCCGCGCGGGCGCAGTCAATAACGGCATGATGAGCGGAAAGGAAATTGTAGCCCAGGATGATGTCGTGTGAGCAGTGAGCCAGTACAATAAACTCGATGGTGTATAAGACGTCTTCGATGAGAACACGGGCCGTGCACGCTGCTGAGGGATGAATGCGCTGGGATGAAGCGGTGCGAAGCGAAAAGTCGGGTAGTGCGGTGGTCACCTTGCGAAGACGACGGCAAAGAGATTCACTGATGACGGATACGGCAGCGCCCGTGTCAACAAGAGCGAGTATTGCGACACCGTCGACGAACACTTGTATTACGTTTGCGGGAGAAGACGGAGGACTTGAAGAGTTCGAACCAAGCGCAGTTCTTGCCCCGGGAACTGCGACTGTTAGTTTCCCTCAACAGCGCCGGTAGAACGTCGGGGAAGCGGTGATGGTGAACGGCGACGAGGGGAAGATGATCGGCGAGAGGTATACGTTTGATTGTCCCGAGGAACGAACTCGGAACCGGGTTGAGTTCTCAGCGAGGGCTGGTCGGCGTCGTACGTGTAGTTCCAGGGGTCAGGGCAAGAAGGTGGAAGGCGTTGGCGGCAAAGACGGGCTACATGGCCCGGCAGCTTACAAGAGTAGCAAATTGGCCGGTTGTCTGCGGTGCGCCAAGGGTTCGTAGGGCGTTGGCGTACCCTTGGAATACGGACATAGAACGCCGACCCAGGCGATGGTGAAGGATGGTTGGAAGGGGCGGCCTGGTAGGAAACAGGTGCGGTTGGCATTAGCGGCCTGGCCGCAACTTGGGCGTACGTTAGTGGTGCCGTTACTTGCGGTGGCACGGGGCTGGTCGGAAGCACTGGGCTGGGCGAGAGCACGGAACTGGGCGAAAGGACATCAGCGATATGGTCTTGCACGGCACGCCGTATGGTAGGGGCCAAAGACGGAGCCATGTCAGGAACAAGGCGACCAGTGTCTTGTAATTGAGGGACCAGGGATAGCTGGCGGGCGACCTCTTCGCGAACGAAGGCTTTTATCTGTTGAATCAAAGGGCTGTCCTCAGATGAAGTAGAACCACCCAGTGCTAGTGTAGAAATGGTGTCGTCTCTAAAACCGGACCGCCGGGTAGAAGCGCGCTGCTTTCGAAGCTCGTCGTAGCTCTGGCAAAGTTTAATCACTTCACTGACGGAGGCAGGATTTTTCGGCCAGAGCATCTGACACGCGTCCTCGGAGATACCTTTCAAGATGTGTCCGATCTTAGCCGCTTCGGACATTACTGGGTCGACACGTTTGCACAGGTCAACGATGTCCTCTATGTAACTTGTGAATGACTCTTCGGCATGCTGTGTGCGCTCACGCAAGCGTTGTTCTGCTCGGAGTTTGCGAACTGCAGGACGGCCAAACACTTCCGAAAAATTCTTCTTAAATGCAGACCAAGATGGCAGGTCTGCCTCATGGTTGCGAAACCAGAGGTTCGCCACGTCGGTCAGGTAAAAGATTACGTTACCTAGCTTAATAGTGTCGTCCCATCTGTTATAACTGCTGACACGTTCATACGCCGACAACCAGTCGTCGACGTCTTGGTCAGCCGTGCCACTGAAGAGGCATGGATCACGCTGCCGTAGAACGCCAGAACACAGTACCGTGGTTGGTAGGGGCGCCGATGTCGAGGTGGTCTCGTCTGGCATGGTGGAAGCAGTGGTCAACGTGCGGCTTCTAAGTTCCAGGGTGGATGGGAACGTACCCAGCAGCACCTGCACCAATTGTAGGGGTGTGTTTATTCGGTGAACCCAGGTGATTCCAGCCGCTCAGGGGAGACTCGCAGCGAAGCGTCAGGCGTGGCGAAAGAGCAAGGCAGCGAACAACTGCTTCGTCCTTGAGAGCGGCAGCACGCGACGCATGTCAGTGGTTATATCGATGAAGATTAC
>JAJIZL010019220.1:722657-740321 GCA_023969395.1 Amblyomma maculatum | reverse complement strand
TGTGTGTGTGTGTGTGTGTGTGTGTGTGTGTGTGTGTGTGTATAGAGGCTGCGTCTTGAAGCAGACGCTGAAGACATGCATGAGGGCATACATAGGTTACTGGCGAGAGCTGGAATTTTTAATGGCGGAGCTGTGACATCAGAATGGGCTTCGCGTACTGTCGCAAACAGCAGAAGGTATAGCCACGTTGTAAGCTTTTATGCTAGGCATGCTGGGAGTATAGGTGCCATATACTGTGAACATTTGGGTTTTCTGTTTTCTGTCTGTCATCAGCGGTTATGAAAATGGCCTTCAAAGGTATTCCGTTTATACGAAGGGTCAAAAATATTGTTTTGCTCATGGACTTTCTCCATAAAAGCCAGACACTGAGGGCTAAATTTGCTACAGCTTATCCATTATGTGATAAGACACAGTATAAATGTATTTCATTCCTGTGCCACTCTGTGGCAAGAGAATGATTTTTGTGCACTGATAGCCAGCGTAAATTCTTTTTCAGAGACTGCAACATCAATTATGCTATTTCAAGAATAGAGCAGATTAGGAAGTAACTGAAAATATTAAAACGCAATAAAAGCATCAAGAGAAATTCTAGAGGATTTTAACAAGAGAAAGACATCGAAGAAATTTTGTGGAATAACAACGAATGTCCCCAGACAGTAATAGTCGAAGGGAAAAAGTGATTGTCAATGCAGGAATTAAGAAAGGTTAAAGGGTGTTCAAGCTTGTAACCATAGAAGGCTTGTTAAAGTGCATATGTGTTGGCGATGTGAAGGTTTGGGAATTAGCCAATGTGTGCAGTAGATTCAGCCGTCATACGAGGCCGCGTGGTGATTGCATAACTCCTAAGGCTATGTGGAAGGAGAAAAAATATAACACTTCGCTCGCGTTCCTCGCTAATGTCTCCCCTCTGTATGCGTGGCAGGCCCAGCAGAGTCACTTCAGCACCTACCTGGACAAAGACAAGGACGGTGCCCTGAACGAAGCCGAGATGCGTGACTGGGTGCTGCCCAGCCACGATCGGGAAGAGGGCGAGGCCTGGAGGCTCATCTCTGTGGGCGACGTCAACCAGGACACCAAGCTCACCAAGGAAGAGGTGGCTGCGGCGCCCGACTACTTCATGGGCATCTTGCCGCACGAGTTCTGGCAACAGGAGGGACACGCCGGCGGCGTCAAGCAACGCGAGGAGCTGTGAGGTGTCATCGATCGGCTCGCGTGGTTCCCGTTTCTGGGGCCACATGTGATACGCCAGCCGTCAGACTTGACTGCCGAGAGAGTGTCTTTCATCGGGAGCGTGGGGGAGCCAAGACGTCATGCATCATGCCGCTCGTTACAGATACAGCTGCCGAGGGAGCTTCAGTCATTGGGGAGAAAAGGAGGGCGTGTCTGCACCGGCTGTCAAAGAAAGCCACTACGCCAAGCGTACAAAGGGGAAAAAGATCGTGCATTAAAACTATGGCTTAATTCCTTAAAAAAAGAAAGGTTTCGTGGCAGAAAGCTACGCGTGTGAACATATATAGCTATGGCGCGCTGTGAAGGTTCGTAAGCGCAATCTTACGTGATCCCGGTTACGAAGCAGTCGTCTGAACCGGCACTTTGCCACAGTGCTCTGCCAATGAGCTTCGCGTTCGATCCTCGATTGAATATTTATTTGATACGAAGCTAATAATCTCGTTTGCGTAGAGTAGATCCCGATGGCAATATTTTTCGAAATCAGTTTTTTAATTAGACCGACTGAAGTGCTAAACTGTTATTTTTCTCCTCCAATGGGTGCTGTGCTTTCATTGATGAAGACAGTGCAGTATTTATATGCCTTCTTTCTCAACATTTTCCTGGATGACGGGACATTGTACAAATACTTTATCTGCGTGTCATCATTTGAAAAAATAAAGCGAACGAAAGTCGACAGTACACTTTTATCTTCATTATCTGTGAACAGCCTTCAGAGGTGCTTTGAATTCAACGGTATGTTTTTGAATTTCTATTGGCTATTTGCTTCCCGAGATTTTATTGATGCCCATCTACAAACCTGCGCGATAGACCACCAGTTTAGTTGCAGCATACTAACGCGTTTAATTTTTTCCCGTTACTCCTGCGCTGTGACTCTTCCAGACTCGTCGCAATGTCGTCGAGCGAAGAACGAAAGTTGAGACAGATAACGTGATCGCCGTTTTCCATTATGCGTGTACTTCCTGGAAACACCGCACAGTGCCATTTTTTTCTTTTCCCGAGAGAACAAGACAAGGTGATTCGGAGAACGTTGGAGGTAGAAAAAAAAAAAAACTGCCCACTCGAGGAAGTGACCGCGACCATAGTAGTTTATTCGAACGATTTCACTCGGGACGACTTCCCGCAACAATCGGCTTACTTTGCAAATCACTAATTTAAAGGGGCAATTAAGAGGGTCACTCGCGGCAAGAAACGGCCAAACTGAATAATCGGGGCACTGTAGGATCGCAGCCAAGATTGATGCAGCTGCGCAACTTCACGGCACATCCTTCGTAATCTTCTAAACTTTTCTGCGCGAACTGACTTCCTGGTTCCGCTGGCGTATATCCTCACGAAGTACCGCTGCAAGCAGCGGTGACGGCAGCCAAGGACATCTCTTTGGTCATTGTTTAGATGCCTAAACCAAAGCGGGTTGTAAGGCGCATGCCACACTGAAAGACTTCTGAGCTGTTCTTCAAGGTGCACTCACTAGACAGCACATCTTGGTCTATGCTCCTTGTGGCCTCCCTCGAAGGTTCGCGCAGTGCTGCACGCAGGGTCATCTTTAGTTATTTGAAAAGCTCATCACTGGGCTATGCTCACACCTGTCGGTGAAACTAAACAATAAAGGGCCTACTTTGGTTCACAGTTGGAGCCATATACTATATGCCGCTGTCACGTGTAGGCACAAGCGTTATACCTTCTATTCAGCACTTATGTTCCAATCTCATCGTTCGTCATGCTAAAATTTTCAGTGTCCTCCTTTGTCTCTTCGGTGAATTCTGTTCATCTCCTTAATTTTAATAGTGTTGCACCTGGCGATGCTCTACACATAGCGTGTCCTCGTCGAGCTTTGCGTTGGTTTCCTTACGAATAACCTGCCTGACTGATGGCTTTCTTATGCGTCTCGATTGTTCAGTCTACTAGTGCGAGTAGAGAACAGCAGAAACAGCTCAAAACACATGTTCTAGTTACCACTGTTCCAAGTGCGAGTTGCAATTAGTGTTCTAATGCAAGAGCGTTAATTAAAGGCCCCTTCGTCAAAACATTGGTGTGGGTGGTGTCGGCATCAATGTCGGATTCGACGCTGTGAGCCAAAATTCATGAGAATGGCACTGGCAGGTGGTATACCTGGCACTTAGCATGTTTGTGACACTTAAGACCACGGGATATCAAAGTTGGGAGGGATCATTGATTCAGTTTGCTCATTCGAGGTGGCAAAAACAGGTTAAGAATCAAACTTCCAGGGCTTAAAAGAACTTAGCTGTAGGCCAGTTGGTAGGGCATCGTAAAATAAAACATAAAACAAAATAAAAAAGGACTGAAGCAAGAAGCAACACCAAGCGATACTGACAACAATTATCGAAAACAAACACACGAGTTATAAGAATCAGACGCGCGTAAACTGCCAACAGTCACGAAGTGGGTGTGTGTAAACATCAGCATACAAAACAACAGCAAACGCAGGACAACACTGTCACGACGTAGTGGTATGTAAGCAGCGAAAAAACAGTCAGCCAGCGCGCTAACGTAAGAAACAAACGCAATGGCACCAATAGCACAAAGAAGACATGAATAGTGCGCAAAGCAGACGCATTCAAAAGCTCAAAAAAAAAAAAGCTCAGAGGACAACAATCAAAGGTGAAGAAAAAAATTAGCTGTTACTTAGCAAAGGTTAAGCCTGGATGTCTCGAAGCGAAAAGCGTTCCTCTCGTACTTCTGGCGTTTCAGCCGCTCGTCTAGCCTCGCGTTTTTCATATCTTCGCTGCTTTTTAGCTTCCAAGCTACTACTTCTGGATCGGCGTTTTTGCGCTGTCCGACTGTTGCTTCTTCTCCTTCCACGGCGAGTGTCTGTTCTATGAGCAAGCGCGCCTTATATACCATCCCCCCCCCCTTTTTTTTTTTTTTTTACAAATGCGCACTGCGCACGGCTGCGGCGAAAGGTCAAACGGTAGCGAGCCCAGGCAGCACATGCCATCGGCCCAATAATGGGGATTGATTGGGGATTACTGGCCCTCAAGTGGCCTAATAGTGCCAATGAGCTACCAATAATGTCGCAGCCATGCTCTAACATATCCATTATTGGCCCAGTGAACTTCATCCATATCCGTTATTGGCATTCAACCAGCTAACAGCGGTCAATAATGCCCATGCATATTGAACAGCTTGCCATTATTGTATGCACAATGAGGCAACCTGGCATTATTGGCCAACCAGCGTTTGGAAGATATTGGCAAACCAGCTGCAATGGTTTGCCAATATCTTCCAAACCATAGTATAACCTGGTAAATATTGTCCTGTCAATAACAACGGCTTCTTAATATTGAATATATCTAGGCATACAGTGGTTAATAATGTCCAACCAACTTTGGCGGCTTCCTAACATTGTAACATCTTGGTTTCTAGTGATCAATATTGTCTAATGAGCCTTGATGGCTGTCCAGAATTGCACATATCATGGCATAGGTTGGGAAATCATGTTCTGCCAATATGGCTGTCTTGTCAACATTGAATGTATATTGGCATATATTGGTCAATATTGTTCTGACAGTCGGGGTGGCCTGCCAACTATGTATACAGATCGGCTTTTAGTTGTCAATATTGTTTGATGGACTGTGATGGCTAGCCAGCATTGCACATATCATGGTATAGCTTGGTTAATATTGTCCGGCCATTATGGCTGTCTTGTCAACATTGAATATACCTTGGCGTACATTGTTGAATATCCAGTGCAGGTCGGACCGAGTGTGGCGGGATGGAGCAGTCACCGTTTATAATCTCGCTCGCCAACGCGTGCGCAGCCTCGTTGTCGACGTTGCCCGTGTGTCCCGCTACCCAGACTACTCTCACCTCCACAACATGATATCGAGAGAGCACGTGGCTCCATGTTTTGATATTGCCTAATGTTGCGCCGATTCTGTCTTTTGTTCCAAGGTGTTTGAGGGCTTCTCGGCTGTTGGTATATATAACTACTCGGCCTCTAGATCCTCGCAGTCCACTAAATGCCTCCTCTGATTTTCTGGACTGTGGCCAAGATTGCTGAAAGCTCAATTTGAGTGTAGCTGGGAGTGTGGTCGTACTGATGCGTAATAGTGCGGTTACCATGAGGCAACACCGCAGCAAGTGTTGCGCGATTTGTCGATGGGTCCCAGGTCACATTTCTAAACACTGCGTTTTCTGTTGTGTTCGAGCGTGCTGCCGCCAGTTCGAGTTCGTCTCGGTTGTCTTGTGCGCTGCATTTCCGAGTCGACGTTTTGGAAAGCCTCACCAGCACGTCGCACCATGGCTCAAAGAGCCGGTATTGGTGGGTCATCCACTTGACGAAGTGTTTGTGCATCAGGTGGGATCGTCAGGAAGTAGTTTGAGCAGCTTACGCCCCGCCACTGGATTCTCTCGTCGCACTTCACGTGACTCCATGAAGGCCTTCAGGGGTGGCAGGCCAGCGTACCAATAGAGTTCAATGATCTGCGTTTGTCGCAGTAGTCCTGTGATTGCACTCAGGCACTCCTAATGGAGTGTCTCCAGCTGTTTGTAGTGGGTTCTGTTCAGGTGGAAGCATGTTGCTCCGTAGTACGCCTTAGAAGTGAGGGTGGCCAGACAAAGTGTCTTGTGTCTATTTGAGACACCTCTCGCGTTCTTGAAAATCTTCTAGGCACCGGTTGAATGCGAAGACGCTGGAGGAAATCTCAAAACTTCTGGTTTGCAGAATGGTAGACCCGGTGAAGTGTCAACCGATACGCTGTTTCCTGCGCGGATGGAAGAGTGAGGGTCAGTAATAAGGTTTGGTTTGTCCCAAAGTGACTCATGCTATGATAGACCGCGTATAGTGGAGGACACCGGAAATTGCGACAACTTTACTTGGCGTTCTTTAACGTGCACTGACATCACGCAGCATACGGACGCCACTCCTTTTCGCCTCTATCGAAACGCAGCCGCCGGCGGTTGGGATCGAACCCGGATACTCAGGCACAGTAGTCGGGCATCTTAGCCACTGCACCACCGCCGCGGGGCGTCAGTAATAAGAATGAGGCCCAGTTCCTGTGCTCGCAGTCGCAGATTGTAAACCTTTGCGGGGAGGCGGGCATTGAAATCTCCTAGGGTGAGGAGACCCGAGTGTTGCGCCAGCTTGTTGACACGGGCAAGAAGAGGGGTGAAGTCGCGTCTTTGTCTTTTCGTGAGCTATAAATGTTTAGAATGAAAATGCTTTTATCGCCCCTTTTACGTGAGAGGTGTTCGAGCAAGTACACAAACGCCGCATGTATACATAGTGTTGAACGCGCGGCATATTGCTTTGAATAAGGATAGCGGTGTAGGGGTCACGACATGCGGGGGGAGTATAGTGTTCCTGTATATACTCCCGCAGGGAGCATATACAGGAACACTATACTCCCCCTGCACTCCCTCTCTCTCCTATACTCCCTATACACTCCTATACCCCTCCCCTTGCTCCGCAGGGAGCATATACTGGAACACTAGGGGAGTATGGTTTATATAGCTAGGAAGTTTCACTGGGCCGCGAGTTTCCTGGAGGGCGATCATTATTATTATTATTTTTTTTTTTTTTTTGGGGGGGGGGGTCCGGATTTCAGACGTACTGCTGCAAGTTGCCTCGCTTACGGCGGCAGCAGATAGTGCGCGATTACAGATAGGTAGGTAAGAGGAGGCAGGGTTTCCGAAAAATGCAATTGCAGGTACTGTACTATCCGACTACGTCATTATGCCCTCTCACCGGACTTCGTAATGTGTCAACCTCAACTAAAGTGTTTATCCATCATATGCCCACACTACTGCGCATCTTTTTTCATATTTTATCCAAACTGCAAAAGACTGGAATGATCTTCCCCCTCAAGCCGAGCTCCACTCCAATCCGCAATCTTCTAAAAAGTTCATAGAAAAAATAATTTGTTTGATAACTAATGTATAACTTTGATTTTATTCCGCTATCCCTTATGTAATACCCCACTCCTGGGGCCTTTGAGGTGTATTCTAAATAAATAAATAAATAAATAAATAAATAAATAAATAAATAAATAAATAAATAAATAAATAAATAAATAAATAAATAAAAACGTTATTGCGAGCAATGCGTGAAGAATTCAAAACTACAAGACGAAAAAGTAAATATGCTAAACCAACAGCTGTATTTCTGTACGTACTATCGGCGTCAAATGAAACGCGAACAGCGGAACGCGTGGCGATAGGCCGCTTGCCGGTCGTTATCAGAGATGCGTGAATTTCCGGTTCGCGATTGTTTACTTCTATTTTCTACGGCGTTCGTTTTCTGCTTTGCCACTGCAGCCCCACATTCATACTTAGCACCGATTGCACCTTGCACAGCGCTTTGATTGTGCTTCCACCGATGCTTTGTTATCAGCATCTGGTTGCGATGCGAACAGCGCAGGTGGCCGATCGGGAACGGTCGGTGCGATACGTCACGTTTTTAATCGCTTTTTTTCTAATAAGCCTTTTTCGCCAGAGAAACCGCTCTGTGGCACTTGCGATCGATGGTAAGTATGAATGTGGCGCTCCAGCGGCAAAACAAGAAAACGAAAGCCAAAGAAAATAGAAGCAAACTATCGCGAACCGGAAATTCGCGCCTCTCTCTGATAACGACAGGCAGGTGGCCTCACTTGGGCCTATCGCCACGCGTTCCGCTGTTCGTGTTTCATTTGATGCCGATAGCACATCGAATGACTAATAATCTAAAAAAAAAAGACTGCAGGAAGGTTTGATGTAGACGTGGTGTTTTCTGGCCCACATATAATAGGGGGTGCTTAGCAGTAGGATAGGACACCGGCTCGGGAACTTAACAAGAAACAGTCCTTTTCTTCGTCCGATATCGCATAAATCAAGATGCGTGGAATGCGCATGTTCTGTAGTACACGAGCTCCCTTCTATTATCTAAAAAAAATTATACCGGACAAACTGGCAGATACATTTGGTGCATTAATTAGAGCATTCGCATCTGAGGAAGCACCATCGAGATTGCACTGTCGTGACGCTGGGACTAAGTCGACCCGGCCTTCACTTGGTAGCGTGCAGAGACTCCGGGTTGATGAAGGATTGAATCTTCGAAGTTGGTAAAATATATACAAGCAGGTTTAATGGCACTTTGAGAAATCTTATTTACATGAAAAAAGGGGTATATCAGCAAAATGGCAAGCGTTAAGAGTTCATAGCGAGAAGCGTCTGGACGAGCCGTTTACCCAGGGCTCAGGATCCGTCATTTCGTGCTCTGCAACGTCCTTAAATCCCCTATGTCCAGCACCTCTCTGAAGATGCTGACCAATCAGTTACAGGGCACACATATAGACAACCAATCGAACACATATCCCTGCACTGATGGTCTGATGCACTGACTGGTCCAGTATTGTTTCGTCGGGCGTGGTCACTTGTTGTCGGGTAGAGCTTTGTAACGGCGAGGAGGTAAATTTCGATTCTTCTGCAAAGATCCGCTATGTTGGTTCCGGCAAGTGGATTTCCTTCTCAGAAACCCAAGTGTACGAGCGCGCCACGAATACTGCTCCCAGCATTCTCCCTTTCCGGCAATTGCAACTCTTTCCTGCATTCACGGGAAATCCTCTAATGGCCATAATCCTCATGCTCCTATCTTCTCCTGTACGTCAGCGGACGTGTCACTCCGATCGTCTCCTTTGGACAATAGGCATTCCTCACTTGACAATAGCGCCTCTCGACGGGAAGGGCGAACAGTTGAACAAAAGCACTTCCGGCTATTTCTCACAGGGCGACGATTCTTTGTATTTTTCTTGACGTTCCCTTGACAGGGCCAACTTGGCAGTTGTAGGGTCACGACAAAGCAAAGCATGCTCACACAAAAAGATTCATGTGAACACGCTCACTTAGAGCCCTTGCACAAACAGCACATATCAATACCATGCCCACAGGCGCACAATAGTGCGCGCAAGCGCGGACCATGCACGGTCACAACAGCCTCCTCCCCCGCCAGAAGAGTCACGGAGGGCAGCAGTCGCAGTTGCTACATGAAGAGGCGACCTAATGGCCTGCACATGAACGCTTGAAGCTCGCTGTCGCTTGTCGCGTTGTCTTGATTGTCGTAGGCCAAATTGCTTGAGCTGTCTCTGAAACTGAACCACATGTCTAAGCAAGCACTCGGCTCTCGTCTGAAGAGACCAGGTCGAAAGAAAACTGCCATCGTTGTCCGAGAAAAGCCCACACTCAAGACGCTCAGGACCCCCGTATGCCTAGAAAACCAAACGTGCTGAGTTACATAGTCACATATATACAAGCGCACGAAAAAAAGAAGAACCTGAGTGTCAATTTGGATACATGGTGAAGAACATCTCGGACCGCTTAGAAAGAGCGGCTAAGCGCGTCCGCATTCCCATTTAGCTTCCCTTTTTTGTATCTTATTTCAAAATTGTACTGCTGTAAAATCAAGCTCCACCTAAGAAGGCGACTGTTCTTCGATGTCGCAGTTTGCAGCCAAGCCAGGGGACAATGGTCCGTCTCTACGGTGAATTTGGCCCCTCCAAGATAGCACTGCAATTTTTGAATGGTCCATACAATGCAAGCGCACTCTTTCTCTGACGCGCAATAAGCCCTCTCTCTAGAGCTCAGTTTTTTTTAGAAGCTCCTGAGCGTTGCTTTCTTCTCCGCTGAGGCAAATCAAGTTGTCACCCATCTCCTCGGGAAGAATTAACGTTAGATTTACCACGGCTTCACTCTGCACATAAGGCTTCATAAGATTGCAATGATAAATGCACACTTCTTTACGCCTACCGGAATTTTCACTGCGTAGTTAGTGTTAGAAAGCTTTGCAACGACTTCAGCAGGTCCTTCCCACAGTAGTTCGAGCTTATTCTGCCTTGAACCTCTCAGCAACATCACCTGGTCCCCGATACGAAACGTCCTTTGACGGGCTGACTTATCATAGTACACTTTGGAACGAGCCTGGGCTGACTTCATGCTGGCCTCAACGAGTTCCTTAGTGTTATGTAAGCGATTCAGGAGGTTCAGAATGAATTCTACTACTTTTGGGTCTTCTCCGCGCCCCTCCCAGGCTTCGCACACCATTCGCAATGGTGAGCGCAGTGACCTTCCGTACACCAACTCGGCTGGGCTAAATCCAGTGGATTTATGCGGCACTGACCTCAAAGCGAAAAGTGCTGCAGGCAGGCAGGTATCCCATTCGCGCTTGTTTACATAGCACAGTCCCCTCAGGACGCGTTTAAGAACAGAATGCCATCTTTCTACGCTGTTGCTCTGCGGATGGTGGATCGAGCTGTGCACTACCTTAATGCCGCATCGCTCGAGAAATGAGGTGGCGAGGACACTTGTGAAAACGCTACCCTGATCACTTTGGACCTCGGAAAGGAATCCAACTTGTGCAAACACTGACAGCAGCGAATCCGTTACACTCTCGGACGTCACCTCGCGCAGCGGAACAGCCTCTGGAAACTTTGTGGCTGGGCATAACATAGTGAGGATATAAAGGTACCCTGACTCTGTTACAGGAAGTGGCCCAACTACATCTATTACTAACCGGTGAAACGGCTCGGTAATGATTGGTACTAACACCATCGGAGCTTTCCACTTATCTTGCGCCTTTCCAACCCGCTGGCACGTGTCGCATGACCGTACAAACTTTTCCGTGTCCTTAAAACATCCAGGCCAATAGTATCCTTGCAACAGCCTCTGCTTTGTTTTCCTTATTCCAAGGTGACATTGGTCCCGCTCTACTCCGCGCTTATCATTGAATAAGCGATACAGCACTCCTTTTCTCATCTCGAAAGAAATATTATTTGCTGTCTTAGTGGCGTGGTGGCGCTCCCTTATCTCCTGTATCTTGGGATTTGGCTTGCTCCATAGCTAAGTCCTCTCGGGTTCCACTTAGAAGTCTCGTGAGATTACTAGACGCTGGTGGCAAGAGGTTACGCTCAAGAACGTTCTCATTCCGCGTCTCATCAAGCTCACTTTCAAGTTGACTTATCTGAGATGCCTCGCTCTCAAAGTTTTCTGACCCGCTATCTTCCGCATCGACCACTGTTTTAACTGCCGTTTCTTCCGCTGTGGAATTTTCTGGAATGAGCAGTGTAGCTAGTTTTCGCGCCTTTGAACGTGTTAAGGCTTGCACAATTCTGTCTCCGAAAATGATGCCCCTCCTTCGCAGCAGCATGTCCGATTTGTTGGAAAACAAATACGGATAGCACTTAGGAAGCTTTCCTGAAACGGCAGCCTCGGTTGTTAACTCGCCGAAAGGGCCCTCGATGACCACGTTCACGATTGGCAAGCACACACTCTGTTCCTCCACTATCTGGCGGATCCATGCACACTGTACTGTATAGTCGGAAGGCGACACATACGCCGGATGGACCACATCCATCGTTGCGGCCGAATCGCGCAGTACCTTGCAAGGCTTCCCGCTGACTACTAGGTCATGCATGTAGGGTTCCAAAAGCTTCATGTTTTCATCGCAGTCACTGGCATACGAGAAAGCAATCTTTTCTTTCCGGCAGTTGACGGCAATGTGACCCTGCTCATTACACCTAAAGCATGTGAGCGGCTTCCTAGCCTCAAGCTTATTCTTTGTGTTCTGCGCGTTGGTCACTTCCCCACTTTTCTCACTGCCGTCCTTTCTAGGGAGTTTGCCTGAAGAAGCGTTCCTTCCTTCGTTTGCAACTCTAGCAAAGTGCCTTTCCTGACGGTTATTCACACTCAACTTGGGATTGCGGGGCCTATCCACTGCTGGGTTGCTGAATTGTCGGCGCGAAGCGTACTCCTCAATGAGTTCGGCAGCTTCAGTTGCCGACTTAATGTCGCCTCGGTCCTGCAACCAATTTCTTTCTTTTTCTGGGAGACAGTTATAAAACTGCTCCAAAAGAATTCGCTCGACTACAGCGTCCCTATCACTGTAGGAATCAGTGATCTTTAGCCACTCGCCCAAATTGACTCTTAAATTGTACAGGAATTCAGGGTAACTCTCGTCCCTGGACTTAGTAGCGTTCCGAAAACGTTGTCTGAACGCCTCGGCGCTAAGCCTATACTTTCTCAGAAGGCAAGCCTTGACCTTCTCATAGTTGTTCGCGTCCTCCTTGCTTAGCCGCGCGACAACCTCCGCTGCCTCGCAGGGCAGAACCGTCAATAATCTCTGAGACCAAGTGTCTCACTGGAAGGACAATTTTTCGCAGGTTCGCTCAAAGTTAGCCAGATATAGACCGATATCCCCTGATATCACATATGGCTACATGTACTTTGACATCTTGAAATCTGCCTCCTTGTTGAGAAGAGGTACCGCGAGCTGGGGACAATTGCCCGACCTCTTGCTCAACTCTACTTCTAATTTCCGGAGCTCAATTTCTTGCTCCAGCCTTTTTGCTTCTCTTTCAATTTCAATTTCATGCTCACGCCTCTTTTCCTGTTTTTCCCGCTCTTTCTGCTGTCTGAGCTGCTCCTCCTTTTTTGTCCGATGAGGTTCCATGCTTCACTGAGCTCCTCATCAACGGTTCCCAAATCAGTGATTGCCTTTAAAATCATGGGTTTTCGTGCCAAACCACTTGTATCAATTCCCAATTCCTCACACAATAGCAACAGTTCCGGTTTCTGCAGCTTTTGTAGGTCCATGATCGCTCCGAGTGTCGGCTACTCCAAAACAACTGTGCAAACTACCAAACCTTCAACACTCTTTACCAGTTCTAAAATCTAACTCTGTTCTAGAACCTGGTCCACATCAGAAGAAAAGCCAAGTACTCACCCACACATGCGATCGATATTCCGAGCTGCTCTCTTGTTAGCCGACTGTTGCTCCTGCTTGTTGCTTGTGATGCCACCTCCGATCACCAGATGTTGTGGCTTGTAGATCCTGACCCACCTCCAATCACCAGATGTTGTGGCTTGTAGATTCAGATCCCAACGCTGGTCACCAGTTGTGACGCTGGTACTAAGTCGACCCGGCCTTCACTTGGTAGCGTGCAGAGACTCCGGGTTGATGAAGGATTGAATCTTCGAAGTTGGTAAAATATATACAAGCAGGTTTAATGGCACTTTGAGAAATCTTATTTACATGAAAAAAAGGGTATACCAGCAAAATGGCAAGCGTTAAGAGTTCATAGCGAGAAGCGTCTGGATGAGCCGTTTACCCAGGGCTCAGAGCGTCATTTCGTGCTCTGCAACGTCCTTAAATCCCCTATGCCCAGCCCCTCTCTGAAGATGCAGACCAATCAGTTACAGGGCACACCCCTCTGATATATACAACCAATCGAACACATATCCCTGCACTGATGGTCTGATGCACTGACTGGTCCAGTATTGTTTCGTCGGGCGTGGTCACTTGTTGTCGGGTAGAGCTTGGGAACGGCGAGGAGGTAAATTTCGATTCTTCTGCAAAGATCCGCTATGTTGGTTCCGGCAAGTGGATTTCCTTCTCAGAAACCCAAGTGTACGAGCGCGCCACGAATACTGCTCCCAGCATTGTCCCTTTCCGGCAATTGCAACTCTTTCCTGCATTCACGGGAAATCCTCTAATGGCCGTAATCCTCATGCTCCTTTCTTCTCCTGTACGTCAGCGGACGTGTCACTCCGATCGTCTCCTTTGGACAATAGGCATTCCTCACTTGACAATAGCGCCTCTCGACGGGAAGGGTGAACAGTTGAACAAAAGTACATCCGGCTATTTCTCCCAAGGCGACGATTCTTTGTATTTTTCTTGACGTTCCCTTGACAGGGCCAACTTGGCAGTTGTAGGGTCACGACAAAGCAGAGCATGCTCACACAAAAATATTCATGTGAACACGCTCATTTAGATCCCTTGCACAAACAGCACATATCAATACCATGCCCACAGGCGCACAATAGTGCGCGCAAGCGCGGACCATGCACGGTCACAACACTAAAGGCTGGTTCACACTGGCGACTCGCGGAGGTCGCGCGACACGATTCGTTACGGAGGGGGCGATTAGTCACGGAGGGGGCGACCCGAACGAGTCGCCAGCGACCCGTTTGAGGGAGTCGTCATGGATATGGTGGCTAGTCATGGAGTCACTCGCTGACCGATTTCTTGCGACGCGACTTGAAGTCGCAAAGCTACTGAGCCAATCCGCAGCGCTTCTGCCTCCTTCCAAGGCGGGAAAATTCAAGAGTGCATGCGCGCGTGTGCACGATCGGCTTACTGCGCCCGCAGCTGTTGGGCACACATGTTAAGGAGCACTGCGAGAGTGAAGCGTACTAATTCACGTTTGTACTCGTATCCTTGGTCATGTGCTTGACGCTCGGGCATGAGGCGATTTCGTGATCTGCTATTTCGCGAGAACGCTAACAACAGCGCACGCACCACCGCCGCTTCTGTCTTCGTCGAACTATAGCGCGATGGCTGTCGAACCAGTCCTAAACATGGGGATAACCATAAGATCCTGTTCTTTGCTGATAATTTCCCATATTCATAACCGAAATGAGTCCGAATCGATCTGCCCCGAGCGCGGTAGCAGAAGCCGTAAAGGCGCGAAAGTCGGCTCTTCGTTCAAATCTCGTTCGGAGGCAGGTTTGTCGTGAAGCGAGTCGCATTCCGGTGCGAACACTCCCTGTTGATCGACGATTGTCGCAGGTCGCCCCCTCCGTGACGAATCGAGCCGCGCGACCTCCGCGAGTCGCCAGTGTGAACCAGCCTTAAAGAAAAGTGTGCAGACCATTAGTCGCGCACACACGCATTCCATTCCGCCACAAAAATAAAACCAGAGTGTTCATTGAGGCAAACATATTTAAAAAAAAAAGAGGCAAGGGAAATACGTATCAGTCAACCGTCCATACTGATAGTATACGTTATCTGTTGTGAAGGTTTCGTGCGCGGGAGCTATGTGTCAAGTAAACAGCTATAAATGTGTTTTGGTTCCCGAAATAAAGAAGAGTTACCAGTCATCGCTTTTATGTGTACACCTTGATCCAATGACTGTCGTCCCTTTGCGCTACGTTTTGTCCACTATAACCCTGCACTTATGCAATTCCCCCTATCCCATTGCTATAGCTTCTATATGCAAAACTTCAATACTACAGTTTTCTTTAATACTCTAAATCGCTTTTATGGCTTGAGTCACTCCCCTTTTTTTTTTTCATTTCGACTACATTCATAAACACTGGCGCCTCCTCAGTATCCATATAATGTATATCAGAAAAAAAAAAAAAAAGCAAACATCAACTGTTCGCGTTGTGTTGCCAATTGGTACTATGTGAAAATGTGCTCTCACGGTCCACCCAGATTATTTCCTTTATTTTATGAAGAGGAAGCGCCAAAAGAGAATGCGACGTTTTTGTGTTGCTGCTTCAACACAAGTTTGGTGCCGAATTCGTAAGACGACAAGTTTACTTTTGCACGTATACTTTTAAATTATTGTCCACTTCTTTTTCCCGGTCGTCGCGGCATGCAGTATGTAGCTTCCGTGGGACGGTATAAACAACTACTGGGTCCATATAGTGTTTGTTGGTTTTTGCTGAAATTCGCACTCCAAACATAACAAAAGAAAAGGCCTGGGCTTCTTTCACGGAAGCTTTTTTGTCGCCCTTCTAAGCTATACTCCTATCGCAGTCACATATGGTCAACATACATGCATCCACGGAATTTTGTACGTACACGGTGGAAATTCGGCGCAGGTTTTTTCGGCGTTTAGTATATCCTTTCTTCAAATAGATGTTCTTCTACAGCTGCATGGTACAAAACGTAAAACGCGGCGATTATCGCGAAGGACACAAGATTATTGAAGTAAAAAGGCAAGGAAGCTTATTGATCTTGGAGCATGCGCTATTTAAAGTTAATTGAGAACGCTCGCTTAACATTAGAGCTTCATAGTCGCCACTTGGCTAAATCCTCCAACCGCGTGAAAGGGCGCTGAGTGCCGTGACTAACGCGTCCATTGTAGGTGCTCTCAGCAACCGCGCATGTCCAACGCCACAAGAAAAACAACAACAGATGAGCGCATATGATGCAGAAACACATCTCTCACCTCCCAGATAGCGCCTTGCTGCCAGAAACAGTGCAGCACCTTGTTCCCGTCGCGGAACACATGAGGAACAAAGAAAAACTAGGGAATAAGTGAATATAAATGACTGAATAAATGGACTGCGAAAAATCAACTTCGTATATTAATTCTTCAATCAGCCTTCGCTAAAACTATCAGCCCACGTTCTAAATGTTATACCAATGTTTACGTCTTGATAGCGTGAAATAATTTGTAAAGATAGATGTTATCTACCAGTACGTAGCACAAAAATCAAGTTGTTTGAGTTCGCCCAGGCCAGCCGCTGAAGAAAAAAAAAATGGCGTGCTGACATATTTCACTTTCAAGCGATATACGAGCATCAAGTGGTTTGACGTCCGCATGTCACTACCGCTTCGTCAGCCTGTCGCTCTGTTTAGCATTAGCATTTACTGCTGTTGTGCAGAAATATTCACTTCATTGCATGCGCCAATATATAGATCTCCTTTGCAAAACTCTGGAAGTCAGCTTCTCTGCACAGCAAAGACCCCTGCACTATGGCGGCCAAACCTATTTTGAGAGCCGAAGTTTGGTGCAGTGCAGGAGATGTCTATTGTAACAATAATGGCCACGTCCATTTCCTGCACCCCTCTGCCTGTTGTTGCTGCCGCAATCATGGTACTAAAGCCAGTTCCTCGCAATTAGGTGCCATTCATATCGCCTCTCCCGCCGGTATGCTTCGATCCTCCTCGTTTTCAAAAGTGAAGGAGTTCTGCTCCCCAGGTTCATGCATCACATCAGGCTTGACAAATTGTTCTGCGCTGCATCCAACTTCTGCCTCCAAAACAGGTTTGGCCGCCATGGTGAAGGGGTTTTTGCTGTGAAGAGAAGCTGATTTCCAGAGTTTTGCAAAGGGGCTGCATCCGGGTCGTCGGAATTAGGCGTAATATCTGACTGGCCGAACATGCCGCCCGGGTCCAAGGACTCCAGGCTGCCGTGTAGGCGGATAGGTTGACGCCACCTATCCTGTATCTGTTGAGATTAAAGTTTTATCACCACCACTACCACTGTCGGGACTAAAAAAAGAAACAAATGCAATAATTAAAAAAGAGGCACGATGTCGGACAGCAGCACTCAAAAAACCTTCGGCGTTCATAAAATTATACAGACAGGCGGAAAGCAGGGAAATGTGGGAAATGAATAGAGAAAAAATGTAACGTGAACCCATTTTTTCTTCAGAAATGAACACGTTCAAAGCTTGCAGTAAAAGGGGGGAAAAAAGTAGTAGGGGGCATTTCTTTGAACGATTCAGTGCAAGCACAGGGGTTTTTGTCAATGGCCTGGACCAAATTTTGAAAATGGCCAGAACCAAATTTGGAGGCAATCATTGTATCAGGCACAGTCAATATCTTTAACAGGAGCTGTTGGCGGGCTAGTTGGTGAATGTCTACTGTAGTCATGGTGAAATTGCGCAACAAACACGACACAAAAGTAAGAGGGACACGTAGCACGGGACGAG
>JAJIZL010019220.1:690844-722257 GCA_023969395.1 Amblyomma maculatum | reverse complement strand
CTTCAATAAAGAGTTGGTAGTTTGCGCTCGTCCCGTGCTACGTGTCCCTCTTACTTTTGTGTCGTGTTTGTTGCGCAATTTCACCATGACTACAGTCAATATCGTTGGACATGGCTCTTGGTGCAAATTGGCCACCCCAAATTTCGGGAGCGGCCAGGGACAAGTTTTAGAATTGACCATGCACGGACAGATTTGTAGGTAAGCACCGTATCGGGACGGTCAGTTATGGACGGATTTTGATTCTGATTCAGATTGGACAAAATCGAATTTCAGAGGCGGGTGGGTCAAATTTGGGGATGGCCCGAACCAAATTTGAAGGTGCCCGCCGCGGTGGTGCTGTGGTTAGGGCGCTCAACCGCTGTGTCCAAGGGTGCGGGATGGAATACCGGCTGCGGTGGCCGCTTTTCGATTGAGGCAGGCAGCAATTAGGTGCCTGTGAGACGTGCGATCGAAAATCCTAACTGGTCCAATTGGTTTACAGAAATTTCCGGTTCATACCAGTTGATTTCCAGCGGGTAACAAGAGATCGCCAAATGGAATTCAACTGGGATCAACTCGGAATTTGTTCCTCAAATCACTTACACCCCTTAGGATTTTCAGAGCACGTTAAAGAACCCCAAGGCGTCGAAATTTCCGGAGCCGTCCACTAGACCATCTCTCATAGACCGAGCCGCTTTGGGACGTTAAAACCACAGAAACCAAACCAAATTGGAGGTCACCCACGTGCTGACCGCAGTAAATTAGGTTGGACACCCATTTTTGTCCAGATATCGGCCGAGGTCAAATTGTTGGGGTGGTTGGGCAAAATGTGGGAGTGGACCGGGCCAAATTTGGAGACCACCATCGTGTTCACCGAAGTCTTATTATGCTAGACTTCGATTTCGGCCTAAATCGGCCGAGGTCAAATGTCGGGAGTCGGTGAGGGAATTTGGTGTGGGTGTCCGAGTCAAATTTTGACGTCACCTAGCTCTTTTTCATCGTAGTCGATCATTGCACACCGGCTTTCGGCAAAATCAGCCGAGGTCAAACAATTGTGCTTTACCAGACTACGTTTGAATTACCCGCCTGTGTAATGGTTGTAACCTCATGAAACAACTTAGCCAGTCAGAACACGGCACATGAATAAAGACCAAATTCTTGGTCGGTGGTGATGAGCGTAACTAAAAAAGAAAGGTTAAAAATAAGGCGACACGATGGGCTCTAACATATTGTTACGACGTTTATTTAGGCAGATCTTAGGCTGCGCTAAAGAATAGCACACAAGAGCGGGGAAGAACCAGCTTCCTCTTCCTCTTCTCCTTATTCCGCCAAACCTCATCTTCCTTCAATAAGGACCGCGGGAAGTGCGTGACACTGCCCCCTTCGCAGACGATGCCCGCCGGGCGAGTCAAGGTTTGTCACGTTGATAGAAGGGCTTCATGCGGGCCACGTGGACTACTTGAGTCTTCCGAGAACGACGTCCTTGGGTGGTCACGCGAGAGACTACAAAGTTTACTGCGCTGAGGCGTTCCAATACAACGAAAGGGCCAGTATAGTGGTGCAACAGTTTCTGACACAAGCCACGCTTACGCAACGGCGTCCAAAGCCACACCAAGTCACCATGGGACATAACATCTTGATGCCGCTTGTCGTAGCGTTGCTTGTAGCGTTCCTGGGAGGCTAGAGTGCGAAGTCTAGCGAGTCGACGAGCTTCTTCAGCCAAAGAGAGAGTTTGCGCTAGTGAAGTTTCAGCAGGGAGTGAGAAAGGCAGAAACGTGTCCAAAGTGCTTCGTGGAGGTCGTGCATAGAGAAGAAAAAACGGACTGTAGCCTGTCGTTTCGTGCTTAGCAGTGTTAAATGCGTATGTTATAAACGGAAGGACTTCATCCCAGTTTTTGTGGCGGGAGTCGACATACATTGCGAGCATGTTGCTAAGCGTCCGATTGGTGCGTTCGGTAAGACCGTTTGTTTGTGGGTGGTAAGGAGTTGAATGGCGAAAATGGGATGAGCAGAGGCGAAGAAGTTCTTCTACAACTTCTGCCGTAAACTGTCGGCCACGATCGCTTATTAACACACGAGGAGGCCTATGTCGAAGAATGATGGACCGTAGGAGGAACGCCGAGACATCAGAAGCAGTGGCTGACGGTATAGCAGCAGTTTCACAGTACCGCGTAAGATAGTCTACGCACACTATGACCCAGCGGTTTCCGTTGGAGGAACGGGGAAACGGTCCTAGAAGATCAATTCCCGCCTGTTCGAATGGGGTTCGTGGTGGCGTTATAGGCTGAAGATGACCCGGCGGTGAGCAGGTTGGGTGCTTGAAACGCTGGCACTGGAGGCAGCTGGCCACATAACGTTGAGTAGTTTGACGCATCTTCGGCCAATAAAAACGTTCCTTAGTCCTGTGCAATGTTCTTGCGAAACCCAAGTGTCCAGCTGTGGCATCGTCGTGCATTACCCGAAGAACCTGACACCTAAGGCTTGTAGGAACTACCAGAAGAAGCCGCGCACCTACTGACGAGTAGTTCTTCCTGTATAGTACACCGTCACGAATGCAGAATGAGGTCGTAGGGTTCCGGGAACTTGCTGCCTCAAAAAGCGGTGCCAACTCGTTGTCGTGCCGCTGCGCAATCTTGAATTCACTAACATCAGGGAAACTTGTAGAGATAGCAGCTATATATTCATCCAAGACCTCATTGTCGCAATCAGTAGTTTCAAGTGGCAACCGTGACAAGCAGTCAGCATCACCGTGCTTACGACCACTCTTAAAAGACACAGTAAAATTGAATTCTTGAAGGCGCAAAGCCCACCGCGCAAGGCGTCCACAGGGGTCACGAAGGTTTACAAGCCAACATAAGGAATGATGGTCCGTCACAATTTTAAATGCACATCCATAAAGATATGACCTAAACCGTTGCACACCGAATACAACAGCTAAGCATTCCTGTTCAGTTACAGTGTAATTACGCTCAGCCTTGCTCAAAGAACGGCTTGCATACGCAACGACATGTTCATTGCCATTGTGGCGCTGTATGAGCACGGCACCAATTCCAACTGCGCTGGCGTCAGTGTGAAGTTCTGTTGAAGCTGATGGACAGAAGTGACGTAGTACTGGTCCTGATGTCAAAATAAACTTTAACTGACGAAAGGCGGAGTCACAATCGGCAGTCCACTTGAAAGGCACATCTTTTTGCAGAAGACAAGTAAGGGGATATGCTAGATCAGCAAACTTCGGAACAAAACGCCGAAAATAGGAGCAAAGCCCCAAAAAACTCCGGAGCTGTTTTAACGATTTCGGCGGTTTAAAACAAGTGACAGCTTCAATCTTTTTCGGATCAGGCCTGATTCCATCCTTGTCTATAAGATGTCACGCACTTCCCGCGGGAAGTGCGTGACAATATCATTATAACTGACATCATTCGCTAACCACGGCTAGCCAGCTGGCTCTTAATTTCGCACAATTCTGAAGCGATAATGAGCAGCTAACCCGCGAAACCATTTGTGAGACGTTCTGAAACAAATAAAAAACAAAGAATTAGCTATACAGTCGCTGCAATACAGCAAACCAACGTGAACAATCAATTACAGCGATTATCGGCATAACGTGTCATAATTATAGCCAAAATAATTACGTAACTCTACATACCATCTCTCGTTCATAACCTTATTCTATTACAAGTACACAGACAACTCGTGTTGTCTAGGGTCTACTCGTGCCGATTTCCCAGTCGCCCAGGATTATGATTGTACAACCTCTGAGAAGGATTTGCATTTGGTTTCATAGGAACATAGGTCGGACTCATGAGCTGAATATACGAGAGTCTGAACTCACACTCACGACTCAGCTGATCATGATCCGAACGCGAACATAGTAAGACCGAGTGGTCCGCACTAGAAGTTTACAATGAAGACTCGCCACCAGTGGGGACCCAGGCAGAGGGAAAGAGGCGCTATATGCCATCTCGAATTTTTTAAAACACATTTCTTCCCGCATCTTGTCAGCAATACAGGGCCAGGCCCAGAGCCCGGAAACAAATGCAATAAAGTAAAACATTATTGCATTAAAAAAAAAATTGAGAAAAAAAAAAAACATGTTCTTGCCAGGGATCGAACCTGGGACCTTCCGCGTGTTAGGCGGATGTGATAACCACTACACCACAAGAACAGCTGGCAGGACCGGCTGCGCTCATGTCGTGGACCGTGCGGGGTCGCGAACAACTACGAGATACGAGTTACACTAGAGAAAGAGAAAGTATGTAATTGGTTTACAAGTAAGAAAAGGCACAGTAACTGTAACGATTGTCCTGTGGACATCTGACTCTCGCCGTAAAAGAAGGGAGGAAGCTTCGAGTGAAAATTAATTTTTGGGAAATGTGTTGCGTGGTCGCGGTGGCCCGATCGTTATGCGATTCCGCCGATGCGCGCTAAATCGCGATATCATAATGCGCAAATCCACGCTCATGTTCCGATATCTTCGTGAAGTTATGTGGATTTCACTTCAAACAAAGCATACATAAAAATAAAGAAAACCCTGCGGCCGTGCTGTACAGTGCTTATAAGGGCCTTCTCGCTGTTAGCAGAAGGGTCTAAAATAAGGTGTATTTTTTTTACTATCCAGAGCTTCGCTAACATTTCTTTCGTTGATAAGAGCGAGAAACGACTCTATTTCGTCATCAGACCAAGATTATCCCAGGGCTCCCCAAATCTGGACCCTTGGCTTTCTAGACAAGCGGGCCAAGCGAGCTAACCATCCTTCCTCCATGGAGCTAACCTACCCCCTGCAGGCGAGCTTGCTCGCTTCGCCGCCTATTTTACTCGAACCCGCCGCGTATACATGAACCCATGAACCCGACAACTGGTTTTTTACTCGACAGCCTTACTCGACCCATGCAGGGCTCATGGTGCATAATATCTTGTGGGTAAAGTAACAGCGCAAAATTGAGACAAAAGATCAGCACAATAAGAAAACGCAGGGCAAGCGCTTAATTTTTGTCCTGCGTCGGTCCTGTTTTGTCTCAATTTTGCGTTGTTCGTTAAATGAAAGTGTCGCTATCTCCCCGAAGTGTCGCTATGACATCAGAACTAAATGTCATATCACTATTTCTGGTTCCGGCACTTCCGCCAATCAGATGACTAGAAGTTATATCGAAGTCTGGGAGATAGCGACAACGACGGAAACTCGGGGCTCTGCCACCATAGCTCTGCTCTCGGGTTTCTCCATAAAATGAGGAGGAGGAAAGGCAGGGAGGTTAACCAGTAGAAGAAACCGGTTTGCTACCCTGCACTGGGGGAAGGGGGTGAGTGGATATAAAAGCGATGGGTAGGAGAGGGATGGGATCACAGCAAAATCACAGCCTATCGATCAGGCCCGTGGTTTTCATGAAGCGGAGCAGTGCCTGGGAGGCCTTCACTGCCACCGATAGTCGCGCCCAGTAGAATCTTGATGTCATTCAGTGGGCATCCATCGAGACGTTCCGGCAGACGGCAGAGACACTGTCTTAATCTCGTCTAAATTTGCCCTCGGTAGTCTGAGGAATTGCACCAATCATGCAATCATGCACTTGAGCCATTTCGCTGCAGTTTGCTAGTTGCATGAGCCTACATTTGCAACGTTTCATGTGGGTCCCAATTGGAAGCCGTAACCTTTTGTGGAAAACATACTGGGGAACGCACCGCACAATGCTATATTCTCGTTCACTCTATACACTACAGGCCAGAAACAAAGGTTTCCGCATCTTCCTAAAATCGCATATTTCGACACCTCCTGTTTCGAGACGAGTACAGCGTTAGCATGGTGTGTGCGATTACAGCATTGCCAGAAATGTATGGATATGGATGCCTATGAATTACAATGGCGCTTGCCGTTTGTCCACTATGTAAATAAAACCCTTTTTGGTTAGCGTAAACATTTCTCTCCATTAAGTACTCAGCAGTTATATACCATTCACTTGAGGGATACTGGCATGCATGCTGCTGGTCATTATCAGAGAGTATCTGCCACAGGCACCCCCCAATTAGTCTCGTTTTCGTGGTCCTGATCTGCGGCCCCCGACGTATCAAGATGTGTTCTTTTATCACTTCCAACACAGTTATCGCCACTTATGTTCCCTAGAAATGGTCGAGCATTTCTTTTCAGGTTTTCTCATAATTATAGTCATTATGCAAAAAATAGTTTACTTTATATAATTTGCGACTATACTTCATATAACAAGTAGCAATTAAGGGCATGGAGGAGCATATGGCTTGCATGCAGGAGGATCGTGCTTCGAATTCCGGTGCCATGCAATCCTTGACCAGAAAAGGAAAAGCAAATCTGTGTTGATGGAATTGCATGGTGGCATGGTGCACCAATACCAGTGACCACAGAAGAGAATGCACTATCCCCCAACAGGATTTGGCCACCTGGCTGTAGAATACGGCTACCACCTGCGGTATGAATATATCACTTAGTATGCAAAGTGCTTCATGAAAACTATGCTCGGGGCGTTATCTGTGAAGACCTAAACACAATTGAGCACATTAGAAGCCTGGCCGGTCAACCTTTCTATAAAGGAGTGCATCCAAGCTTGGTGGCTTGGCACAGAGACAAAAGCTGTGTAGAAGAGCTCAAATTGCTTCGCCCTGTTCGGACAGTTGCCAGATGAGAAGAAAAGCCAGACCCTAGCCTGTGACCAAAGTTCCTCACCAATGCCTCCTGCCACAGACTGAGTATACTGGCAGCTGACTTTGTGTAGCAGCTTTTGTATCGGAAGAAATCGCAGTTTGTAGCAGAAATTTTAAGTTTTGTAGAAGGAAAAATGGCATTTTGTAGCAAATATTTGAGCTTTTGTAGCAGAAAAAGAAAACACTTTTGTAGCAAAATTTCAAATTTCGAGATGCCTAAATAAAGGAGGCTCGTTTTATTTGTGGAACTCAATTGCTCAGATGTACAACGACCACAGCCATTCAAAAACAAGCTTTAAGCTAAAATTCAGTCTAAACTGCTGTTCTTTCCTTAAAAAGCACCAAGTTAAGCAAGCAGGGAGTTTTGCTAAAAACAAAGCCGCTTTTATTCAGAGGGAAGGCATAACGAGATATGCAACGACACTATAAACACTAACTTTGGAAAGAAGGTATACCTAGCTGTCTTAATGTAAAAACTCTCTGCAGAATTCAGAACTGCCGCTTCTTAAAACTGCAACTTTAGGGCACTATTTCTTCTCTTGCCTTGATGACTCCAGCTCACACAGTGCCGCTGCGAGCATCTCCTGTCCATTCTTCAGAAGGGCTTGTCTGCTCTCAACATCTGCAAACTTTTCAGACTTGACGCCTTTCGAGAATAGCAGCATTGGTGCTCATATTTCTGACCAGCCTAATCTCTTCCTGTACCTTTTCCTGATTTTGACCTTTTCTCTGGGTGTCCTTATCCTGTACATCAAGGTAAGTCGAGGCGCCTCTTTTCTTCCAGACCCGTGCTGATTGGAGGAAAATGGGGAAGAATATTTTTGCAGGTCCTAGGTGGAGATTTTTTTCTCACTCGCTCCCAGTAGATCGGAAAAAAAAAAAAAAGAAAAAAAAATGAAACGAAAACACCAGCAGGAGACAGAGGTGACGTAGACAAACGTCAATTTTGTGCCACGTGATTGTCTGCCCAGGATCTGCAAAAATATTCTTCCGCCTTGCACAGTGTTGCCAGTAAATGTCAGTTTTGATTTCGCGACAGTTCAGTTTAACTGTCGGCAGAGATGACTTTTGGTGCAGGCGAAGCGCAGAAGTAGGCAAAAATTCGATTTTGTAGCAGCACGTAGCAGAATTTATGATTTGGCGCAGTTTGGCGCAGCAGTTCCACCACTGCTGATGATTTCGAGTCAACCCCGTGGTCTCACTGTTGGAATCAAATTATTTCCCACCATGTTGAATAGCTAAAAGAACAGTTACTTGATCTTGTCAGCTAGCGGTCGAACTCTGGCATGTGCACGAGCCAAGCTGTTTGAGCAATATTGCACCATAAGTTACGGCACTATCTGTCAAATTTCGACAGGTGAAATGCTAGAGATGCCAATGGACAGAGTCACAATCGGACGTCGGCTACACCAAGGCACGCAGCAGCAATGAGGTGTCGAATGGTGCAGCACTTGGTTTTGTAACGTGCGTGCACAATGAGCATAGCTGTATTCACGGGCTTTCAGCGCAGTCATTTTATGCGAGACTAGCCATTACTGCATGTGCAGCTTTACCACCTGCTGGTTGCTCATTTTAAAACGAAATGGCAAAGTTAATGTGATGAGTCAGTTACTGTAAATGTTTGGCCACAACTTACTGTTTGAATGGTTTGAATATACATAGCAAAATTATGATGCAAATTGAATAGTATAAATGCTATTCGCAAACTATGTGAGTATTCTAATATTTGCACACATCTACTGTGGGCCTTTCTTATTTTGAGAGGCAGAGGCTACAGTGACATTACTCGCGCTAGTTGAGGCCCTTTAGCAATTCAGGTAGCGCCACCAGTATATTGATGCTGCAAAGTTTTATTTCATAGCAAGGTTCTAGTAAGGTTCAAGAAAGTAGTTGAAAGTGCTTGCTAATGTGGCACAAATTTCCACCCATAAATGTCATTCATGAGAGAACATCCCACGGACATCGGGTGCATAAAATTCAGGCCCTGGTGACGACCTGCCCACACTGAGTAGAACAAATGAAGTGACACTGCACACAAATTGTGAATGACAGTTCATTCCAACCACAGAGAGACAAAACAACATTGACATGGACATCATGAACATGGTCAGCAAATGCACTGCCAAGGACCGCGCTTGCAATGAACCAGCAACGCTCCTCGCACCCACACAGCACGCCGGTAAGTGTTCACGCAGTTCACAAAAGGCTTAAGACACAAATGACTCTGGTTTGGTAAAAGCAACCATGGTAAACACGTGGTGAGGCTATTTCAAAGTGTGACCATTCTTAGCCTAATGAATGGCTGTCGCCACCTGACGATGGCAACAATGAGGAGACAAAACATGGGCAATGAGACATCATACATGAAGGAAAGCGCGACACGCCAAGGACGAATAAGAACATGTGCTCTTGCACAGAAAGAGGGAACACAGTCAAGGTACTTGGCAGAGCTGGTGGAGCAATCAAATTGTTTGACCGCCCTAGAAAAAAAAATGAAAAAGTGACAAAAAATGAGTATGCAGCTTCAGCACATCACTGAAGCTTTAGCACCATGGCCACAATGAACTTGGCAAAAGAATCACCGAGAGGCCAGTGTCTTGCCATCGATAGCAATGGTGATTGTATTCACTGCTTTCTAAGAAAGTAAATTCGGGAAAGCTTTTAAAGTTTCAGATGAAATTGCACTTCTCAGCAGTAACCTACTTTTGCCACAGAATATTTAAATGCCTGTGGTGGTGATAGCTTTCAATACCTTCAAATGGAACATCTACATGGAAACTTGGGAAAGAAGTAATCCTTAATCAAGATGAAACAATGTTTGAAAGCAGCAAAGGTACATTTTAAAACAGCAAAGCAGTGCATACTACTAGCGTGCTTCTTTCTATATAAAGTAGGTTCTCTATTAATAAACATAAATAACTTATATAACTTAAAGCTTATTACCTGGACATGTGCAAACTTCTGCTTGGAGAGTGCCTACTCACGGCAGAAAATTCATGAAGTCTACTAAGTTCCGTTCCTTCCCCAACTGCCCGAAAACGAACTGCCGTACCAACTTTGCCCAACGCACTTCGGTGGCACAAAAAATGGACCCTGCGATATGACCCCATTCTTTTTGAGACAACCACACTTATTCCACACTAGGTGATGCTATCAACCATGCAAGACCACACAACATCACTCCTTGCCCAGTTTAAGCTCCAAGGTTAAGTTTCAGTATGAGGCCCTCCCCCTGCCAATCCCAACAATGGTCTGTAAAGTCACTGCCGCTGTTATTGCTTGTATGAAATGCACTCATGCAAAGAAACACCTCCGCCACAATGCACCAAGTGACTAAGCCCTTAATAGATAAGCTTGCTGGACCCTTGACATCGCAGGCTATCGCAGCGGATGAAACTACGCTGAAAACCAGACTCGACACTCAACAACCCACCATGGCAAGCTCCTTCATCAACACAGTGCTTGGCACCAATGGCATCTTATCATTCCTTAAATTACAGACCTATGGCAGTTACACACGCTCTGGCTCTGCATGTCTTTCCTTGAAGAGACAGACTTTATCACAACATGACACATTTAAAGTTACTCATGACACACACGCAGGAGTGCCGCCGCTCGCCAGCAGAGACCGTCAACCAAGGACAGCTAGCAGGTACCTCAGAAAACCCTCGCGATCCTTTCACGGGTTAAAATAGCAAAAAAGAAAATAAAATAAAATATGCGATAAAACTGTCCCAAGGACGTAATGCGAGTGTCTGACCAACAAAAGAGCCAGTGCTATTCCCTCAATTAGGGACTTAACCAATCCACACATCCAGTGTGCACTGCAACAGGCATCCAAACACAAGTGGCCGAGAATGTCCGTTACGGCCAGCCACAAGCAAAGACACTAATCGGCATTCAAGCTTGCCGTTCCCTCACAAGGAACGCGCCAAGCAAGGTCTGCAGGACAACAGTTTGACAACGGCTAGAGAAGTGCAACAGCCGCAAAACACGCAGCAATCACAGAAGTCGCCCCACTTTCTTTGTTCTCTACTTTGGCTTCAGCGTGCTGAGGAAGTTGCCCAGGTCGTACTCAGAGTCATACTTGGATGAGTCCCATAGCTCGGGCAGATTTTCCAGCACCCCCTTCATGCCAATGCGTGACGGACCGGCTGCGTTTTGTGCAGGCTCCGTGGCATCGCCCGCCCTCGCACCAGTGGCTCCTTTAGACCGGTCCGAGTCTAGGGTGAACAGGTCCAGCAGCTGGTCGGTGCCCATGGTGTTCAGGCTGCTGTTCTCTTGCGTGATGACCGTGTTGGCAATGGTCAGCTTGAATTTCTGGAGCCTGTAACAACACCCAAAATGATGCGCAGCTGGAAATAATCTGGGGATCTGTAAAACGCACCTGGTGCAGTAGATGGGCTTCAGCTTTGCACATCTATTCCCAGTCATTTCATTCACTAACACGTTCGTTCAGAGATGCTCTCAGTAACAGGGCTCGTGATTTTAGTTTCACATGGCAAAACTTCCTGCATATTTGACTGGACTGTCCTATTCAACGTCTTCCTCATGCTGTGGAAGCCTATTTCAAGGAATAAGTTAAGGCATCCCTGATAGTCACAATCAAAAGCACTGAGATGCAGTTTACCGAAGTGCAACTTTAAGAGAGCCAGAAACAATGCACTTTCCAGCTAAGCTGCTGAAGCTCCTGTCAGGTGTAGGCAATCAACAGTTCCATAAGTTGACTAGCACTAAGAATACAATAGTACACAAAAAACATGCTTCTACATATCCCATTCTAGCTCCCATACAACAACATTCACTGATCTAGATGAGTTATACTGATTTTGCGCACACAGATAAAGGCCTTTTCTCTTGGTACGACACATACTCACAAGCACAGAATATTGTGACAAAATAATTCTTTCTGATGCAATAAAAAGCATTTACAAAAAAACGGAGACTAAGCAAAATCTCGTTACAAGAGACATGGTTACAAGAGACACTCTGTTATTAAGGACAACTCTTGCAGGTCCATAAAGTAAATTCTTCACTATTTTGAAGAGACACAATTAATCAGGTACACTCATGCAACGCAGCTGACTCATACCAACTCGTATGTGCGACAGTTTAGATTTCCTTATCTAAAATTCTGTTCGATGTCAGTGTCCTTTTTTTGGATGCACTATGTCAGGAACTGAGAAGGAGTGCCTCCTCTTGACTATGAAGTTAAAATGTCCCCGTTGTTTCAGTGACACAGGAATGTGATGCAGTGGCTGAAACAACAGGGGCCTTTTGACTTCCCATTCTAGTGGAGGCACCCCTTCTCTGTTCCCGACATATTGCAACAAAACAGGACATGGATATGGAACAGAATTTAGATAAGGAAATCTAAACTGCCACACATATCAGTTGGTAAGAATTTTTGGTTACAAGAGACATCTTTTTCGGGTCCCTTGAGTGTCTCTTGTAATGAGATTTTACTTGGCACGAGCCAGTGATAACCCAAAGTGAGAGCGCCTGCATACACACTGCTCACAGCTTGCTGTGGCACCTAGAGCAAACGGGGAGATAAAAATTTTTCACAACTGCCTGGCTTTTCTCCAAGGGCATTTCACAGTTCTATAGAGTACCGCATCCAAGGCTGTGTCAAGCTGACTGCTCACCCCATAATCTTCTCCTCCAGGGTACCCCGCGTGATGAGGCGGTAGACGTTGACCACTTTCTTTTGTCCGATGCGGTGTGCACGGTCCATTGCCTGCACAGCAGCAACAGGTGACAACTGTCAACGGAATGCAGCTTACTCCTAACTATGACAGGCAGACACGCCAGAGCACGCACAAAACCCAAGCAACCTCCAATTTCAACTAGGATTCACTTCAATGAATGAGAGTTTATGATAATGGTGTTGAGAAAGCCATATGCTGCGAATCCATCAGAAATGCTGCTCTGAAGTTAGATGAGCAAGTGGCTGAATGTCGTTTTGTTCAGATAAAGAGGGAAGGATGGGGAGGTAAAAAAAAGGAAGTACGAAGGGTGCAAGAGTTGCTGGATGGTATGCACATACCTGCAGGTCCTTCATGGGGTTCCAGTCGTGCTCGACAAAGATGACAGTGTCAGCGCCCGTCAGGTTGAGGCCCAGGCCGCCCACCTGGGTGGTCAGCAGAAGCACATCGATGGAAGGGTCCGCGTTGAAGCGCTGCACCAGAGCCTGCCGCTGGCCTGGTGCCACGCTGCCATCCAGCCGCAGGTAGCTCACACTGCTCATATGCGTGCTGTGCGGAGACGAGAGAGCCCACACTGAGTGCAATGGCCGACTGTGCATGCTCAAACATGGCCTCCACTGTGCTCCACCAGTGTCACGCTCGGCCGTTTGAAGCCAGAGGTCGATGGGCAGGAATTGTGGCTGGCCGCATGTCAGCCCCTCACAATTTTCTTAAAAGCCTTGCTTGCTTTAGTCTACCCAGTTTGCAATTGCCCTTCATTAAGTTTGAGTTAACGATGCTGCGCAATAAGCACAAATTAGGAGTTTCACTACTAATGGTGCCACTGTGCTGATCAAACACAGGATGCAAAAAAAATTTGAGTTTTTAATTTCAAACAGCCAAGAACTTCAGTCCAGGTTATGAAATTAAATCTGCTGATAACAAAGGTGAGAAAAGTGCACAATTTTTCATCACATACTTTTTCTCATGAAGGCTCAAAAGGACTGCACAGGACGGAAACGAAAATAAGAAATAAACGAGGATGGAACTGCTGATGGTCCCTAAGGGTGACATGATGGATTCCACAGAAAGGAAAGCATAGCAAGGATGACAGAATGTAGGGTGGGCGGATGAGATTAGGAAGTTTCTACGGATCAAGGAGGCCTAGCTGGCACAGGACTGAGTTAACTGGAGGGATATGGGCAAGTCTCATCCTGCAGTGGGTGCAGTCAGCCTGTTAATGATAAAATCGCTTGTAACCTGTTCACAACACACCCTCCTTACCCCTCGTTACTTTAAAAAGTAAACACGGAGAAACATGTCACAATCTTGTCGGTACTGAAAGTATGGCAGCAGCTGCCAACCATTGTCACAGCTCAAAGACAACACTGTGACATGCCGGCAAAATGCAGAGTCTGATATCCGTCTCTTTCTACATATCCTATCTCATGGTCAGCCCAAGTGGCGAAAACGGACTCGCCTTTGCCTACAGTCACCAGTGCGTTTCATCATCACTGCTAATGAAAGTGTCGTACCTCTCTGTCCTTGAATCATCCGGTTGGTGGAAATACCGGAACCGAATGTTGCCACATTAGAACCAACATCTGGTCATTTGATTGGTGGGAACGCCGGAACTGAATGTTGCCACTTTAGAACCAACATCCAGTCATCCGATTGGTGGGATTACCAGAACCGATGTTGCCACATTAGAACCAATATCTGGTCACTTGACTGGTGGGAACGCTGGTACTGAATGTTGCCCTTAGAGCCAACATCCATTCATCTGATTGGTGGGAACACCAGAACCAGATGTTGACGCTACAGAACCAGCATCCAGTCATCTGACTGGTGGGTTGCCAGATCTGGATGTTGTCACTATGGAACAGACATCCAGTAATCTGATTGGTGGGAATGCTGGAAATCTCGCAGCATTGTGAGTTTCATCATCACCGCTATTAAAAGTATCGTATCTCCGTCCTTGAATCATCCGATTGGTGGGAATACCAGAACCGGATGCTGACACCATAGAACCAATATACGGTCATCTGATTGCTGGGTTGCCGAAACCGGACGTTGCCACTATAGAACAGACATCTAGTAATCTGACTGGTGGAAACGCCGGAACCGAATGTTGAAACTATAGAACCAACATCCGGTCATCTGATTGGTGGGTTGGCGGAACCGGATGTTGCCACTATGGAATCAACACTAGTAATCCGATTGGTGGGAATACCAGAACCGGATGTTGACATTATAGAACCAACATCCACTTCCAGTGTTTCCACCGAGGTCAGGGAGATAGCGACACTATTGATAATGACACAAACTCAAAATACAGACTCTAGAGCGCAAGATTTTGCCTGGCCACCCACCATACCCACCATGGTGATTGGGAAAGCAGACGTCTGAACAGTCTGGTGAATGGCAGCACTGGAATACTGAGAGACCACTTAACACTATGTGTCCTACACTTAAGAGCAAAGCTTAAGTGTACGTGGGATAGGGTGCCCCAGGTGGCCACCTCATTGTAACCTATTACAAGCACTGAACAGGACTGCCATGGCACCTGGTGAGTGAGGTGGGTGGCTACTGAAAAGGGGAAAGTGGACGAATAAGGCAGCAGAGCAGGAGGGTAGGTGGTGCGGGTTGCGAGTTAACAAACGACGAGCATGGCTCTCACGCACGTGCGTGAATTGGCTGGTACATGAAGCATAGCAGGCATGGAGGTGGTGTAGACTAGAACCAGTATGCCCAGCTTCCAACTAGGCAGCTCTGACATATGAAGGTGACATGGGAATCGAACACAGGACCCTTGGATGGAGAGTCAGACATGCAATTCCTAGGTTATGCAAGCAGTGAGCAGTGACCAGGCAGCTTGGTCAAAGTGGGACTTTATATCAGGTGCTCTTTGACATTAAGGGGGGACGCGACCTTTGAAAACCGAAAAATCGCGAAAAAGTCGATTTTTGGAAGATTATATATTCCGGTAGTATGTCTTATAAACTACCATTTCTGTAATTATCAATGCCCAACTCGCCGTAGAAATACTCGAAATTAATTATTTAACAAGCGGCGGCAGCCGCGGAGCAGCGAGCAAGCGCCGAAAATTCCCAAACTTCGCGCGCGCACCATTCCTCTCCCGCCTAACTCAGCGCCGCCATCTTGGTCTTGTTTTGTTTGTGAATTCATGCGCTTTCTTCTGCCACCCTCGGCGGCGGCGACGGCGGCGCGGTCGAGGCGTGGCTTGCTACCGATTGAGAGCCTCGTGGCGGCTTTCAAGTTTCCCGCGCTCGAATTCAAGGCTGCGATTGGGCAAAGCGCGCGCTCCGCGAGAACGCGGGGGATCGGGCGACTACTATTGGCTGCTGCGGCCGCTGACGCGTCGGTCTCCGCCTCCCCGCGTCGTCTGCTACGGCTTTTTGTTTGCTGTCGTTGTTGGCTGCCTCGAGGTGCGACACGCATTCAGTACAGACTTGGCTAGCTTTTTTTTTTTTTTTTTTTTTCGTTTCGGCGCTTATGCCGCGGAAGATAACCCGGGAAGTCGCTTCTCGCATTTGGGCCGTTCCTCCGGCGAGATGCCGCGATAGATAAACCGGGAAACCGCTTGCTGCGTCTGCGCCGCCTACCATGCTAGGGCGAAATGCCGCGGGGGAATCGGGAATGCCGATTGTCGCGGCTTGCAGAGCTCAGGATCGACGGATCTCAGCATGTGGAAAGTGGTCCGCGGCACCAAGGCGTTCGCTGTAGCTGACTGGCTAGTCGCACAGATGTTCGCTGGAGCCGAGATCGACGGAGCGCCATAGCCCTAATGTATATTTTGACGGCCGCACCGGACTTGTTCGTGATAATTGCGAGTGTTCGTCTTAAGGGGGGCGTTATAAGTGGGCTCGACTGTACCTGAATAAATTTTTGAGGGCAAGGCAAGCCCATGTATTCAAAATATTATGTCTGGAATTTGTCATAATTAATTTGGTTAATCAACATAGGTCTAATTGATAACAATAAATTCCAATTCTATGCTATTTTTCAGCAAGAAAATTTTGAAAAAGGGCTTTGTCTTGCCCTGAGGAACCTATCTAGGAATCAGCATGACAAACTGCACAATGCCAGTGCCTTTCACAATTTCTACAGGCTTGATATAAAGGACCTATTCGAACCAGTTTGATATGCTTCTGTAACTTGAGAATTAGCATGCACAATTCTACGAAACTTGGTGGTTTTTCATTTGTTAATGTCATGAGCCTGTCTTGAAAATTTCATCATGATAACTTGAGAAACAAAAAAGTTATTTTTCTCTCAACCTTTGAGAGCCGTTTTCTCAGAATCAATTTTTTGCACGGTGTGGCTGCTAGGGAAAGTCATAGCTCAAGAACCGTTTATTGGATTTTCATGAGGCTTCTTTTGTTATATACCTAAGTAAAATTCTGAGGGCAAGACAATTCGTTTTTTTCAAAATATTTCATGTGTAATTAGGGGCAGTCAATTAAAATATCGTTAAGTCAGGTGTAAATTTGAACACTAAATTTGGGGCTGTACTAAAATTTTTCAGAGAGGAAATTTGGAAAAAGGGAATTGTCTTGCCCTGGGGAAACTATCCAGGAATGACCATAACAAATTTCACACTGCTAGCACATTTTGCAAATTCTCCAGGCCCGCCCCTAGGGACCTATGCACACTATCTTGATATACTCCTCTAACTTGAGAACCGATGAGCCCAGCTCCATGAAACTTGGTAGTTCTTCAAATGTGTGTACTATGAGCATACCCTGAAAATTTCATTCAAATAACTCAAGAAATAAAAAAGTTGGTGTTCAAGGGTAGCCTCCCCCCTTAATGAGTGTACTGATTTATTGATTACTCAAAGTGCATGAATGGAAATGTAAAACGAAGAGGGGGGCCATAGATGGGAGACATCAGTGCGATCAAATCATTCCCCCTCAAAGTGGAGCTTATGGAATGTGCAACCTATTTGGTGCGAAATACGTTTATGCACAAGAGAAAAGCGCCCGTGATGCCCCTGTGAAAGTGCCTCCATATGATAATCAAGAACTGGGAAAGGACTGAGTTCTAGTTAAAGGATGGTTGGTTATGAGAGAACAATGTACGGTAGGCTCGAACTGCACACGTATAAAAATGAAAAACACGTCTCTCAACTTCTTTACCTCGGTATATTGCACAACTAAAACTGCATAGAGGGGTGCACTCAAATTTCGCATTACTCAGCATCTTATTTGCCACAAATTTTTGCCATCAAAAGCAGCTCAATTTGGAGCTTAGGCATCACCTAGTTTGAACTGGAGGCACTCAAGCTGCTTAAGTTACCGCGAGTTAAAAACTAGTGGGACAAGGTACAGCGCAGTCTGACTCCCGTGCACTTCTGTACGGTACGCAAGGCATCCACAACACGACGCCTCGGTCACTGAGCCGAGGGGGGGGATGCCGGGCACGAGCACTCACAGCAGCAGGTCTTTCTCGACGATGTCCAGCATGCCCTTGAGCTGGCAGAAGATGAGCGCCCGGTGGGCATGCACCACGCTCTCCTGCTCGGGCTGGGCTGCCGTGCCAATGCCACAGTCCAGCAGAAGTTGCCTGCACAATCCAAGTAAAAACAGCATTCAAAAACCTTCTTTCTTTCCAGTGTTCGCGCAGCTCCAGAAGAGTTCCTGGCAGGCTGCACTGTCATATTATTTTACAGTCACAAACCTGCATTCCCAAAGTAATCATTCACAAAACTCATCATGAGCTGACCAAGGTAGCTGACCAATTTTTCAGACTCCAACTATTCAGACTTGGGCAATATTTCAGACTTTACAGAGAAATTGTTATGCGAATTCTGGGAACATCTACATATCCACGACTAATATTTTGGCGGTCTAAAGATATAATTTTCTGGATTGAAATAGACGGCAGCAATGCTGTGCAGATTGAAGGCCTTCTAAGTTAATTTCTTTAACCCAATGCGGAAGTGAACCGGCTTCACTGTTACAATAAAACGGCACTACGCCACTGTGAAAGGTGCCATCTTGGATTTAAACGGAGTCACTCAGACGGACTGGTTCAGCTACGTCGTGTTCCACACCGTCACCACTCAAGTTAATGGCGTGCTCTTTGCTGCTGCTGAGGTATCCTACAATGACAGCCCAAGCCAGGGCGAGCAATTGCAATGGGAATGGAATGCTGGGGTGCTGATGGAGACGATCCCTTTTATTGGCTCCTTTCACAGATTCCCATATTTGGACTTTACAAATGTTCTGGCTTTAAAGCCAGTCGACATCCTACAAAGGCAATGCATTTCCGTATGCCTAATACGAATATATTTCTACACAGTTTCAATAACATGACCATGAAAGCATAAGAAAATCTTCATGTGGTTTCATATTTTGTTCTACAAGGCAGTGAGAAAGCCCTAACAGAAAGTGATGTAGTAGCCGCAGTAACAGTAGCACTAGATGGTGCCTGACATAATACCGTATCCACACACATACTGCAACCCAACCCCCCTGATCAACTTTTGTCATTGACAATGGACTTTTTTTTTTTAGCGATAGCCGCTAGGTTCATCCGGGTGACCTTGAAGCTGAGCCGTTGTCAAATTTGGACTTTGTCTGTCTAGCGACAAGTCGTGCCCAGTGTGTTATGCTGTGGTAAGCTGGGGCCGAATCCACGAAAGAGTTCGCTTTCTCTCTCGTCGCCTCGCTCTATTGGGCGCGTGTCGCCACCGCTGGCGGTGACGCCATTTCACGAAGGCGGGACCACGGATTTCGTTGACGTCGCGAGACATGTCAATCATATGAAAGCGAACGCGTTCGGTTGTTGTATGTGGAACTCTGTAAGTGGCATTCGCTTCAGCGCGAGAATCATGCCGTACGTGCCCCCTGTCGCCCCGCTGTTCGCAGTGCTCAGCGAACGTGATCGGTGGCTTTGGCGGTTGCGCGCACATGACGATCCTTTCGACATGCCTGACAATGCCTTCCGAAGGCACTTCAGACTGTCGAAGGGGCTTGTACGCCGGCTATGCGAAGAGCTAAAACCCCACCTTGGCCCGAGGAAAAGCGCGCTCACAACAGAGCGGAAAGTACTCTGCGCGCTGCGATTCTTCGCTACCGGAGGCTTCCAGGCGGCAGTCGGCAGCGAGGCAACTATATGGCTCCCGCAGTCATCGGTGAGCCAGACGATTTTGGTCGTCGCTCAGCCAATCGTGCGTGTCGGCACGGAGAAAAACTGGGTGTCGTTTCCTTCGGAGAAAAACTGGGTGTCGTTTCCTTCGGCTCCCAAGGAGAAGGCCTGCGCCAAGGCAGAGCAACCAAGATGGGACCGCCCAGCAAAGCCGATTGGCTATTCCCAGTGTTCATCCCACCCTTCTCCCCCCGATGCCTACGTCAAATTGACGTCACGGCAAAGCGAACGCGTTCCAAAGCGAACTCTTTCGTGGATTTGGCCCTGGTGCATGACCACATGACTAACTGACCACTTGGCCTCTCACTTTAAAAGGTGACTGATATTCAACACCAGAGACATGTGACAGGTGTGCACAATATCAGCTGAACACGTGGCATTAGCAAAATCAAGCAAAATAGGGGCTCTCTGTGAAGTTCATGCTCTCACTGAAGATGGCAAAGAGGTAAGTTTTAGACACTCTTCGTGGCTTTGTCGCAGAGAACAAGCCCCTCATTTTTCCTACATTTGTTTTCAAATAAAATCTAGCATTACCACTTGCAAACAGAGTGGGAGAAGTGGCAAAGCGCGCCTTTGAGGCAAATTTTGCAAAAAAAAAAAAAAAAGAAGTAACTTGCTTTTTGCAGTTCATGTTTTTTTTCAGATCGATTATTTGGACCGTGTTCCAGATCCCACACAGGCTGATAAAATTGGCCGGTGACTGTACATGCCTGGCCCTTAATTTATGGCTCACGCTCCCGTGGTAAATGAGAAAAGCTGATGGGCGTGAAAAGTTTTTGTGCCTGGCGGTCTGTTTCCTACCACCGGCTGTGACTGTTATAGCAAGGAAACAATAGACACAGCCACAACAATGGCGCCAGTTCAGCCTCATCCACTGTTCCTAAATATGAAGGTATTTTCGAAACTCGCTCTGTTGTGGCACTCCATGGTCAGGATGATGCTGGGCCCACAGGGGAAAGGTGCCCAACCATGAGGTAATAATGCCCCCTTTCAGGACGTGTGCTTTGAGTTGTATGCGATTACATGGTGACACGTTAAACACACAGTTGTGGGCACTTTGAACTCTCTGAATGCAACTGATCTACCTGTCCGTGCGTGTAATGATACAGAAGGACAAAGTATAATGAGCGAGTAAACAAATGCAAAGGCAGAGACAACTCTGCAATCTGTGTTTGCACGCCAACCACACGAACCGTTATGACCCCCTAAAAAGGAAAAGAGGAAGGAATCTCTCACACGCACACACACAACAGACACACACAACAGCCACAAGGACGCGCCGAAGAAAAACGGCTGGTGTGGGGGGATGTACCTGAGTGAGCGCAGCTTGGCAGCGTGGTTTATGTCCGACAAGGAGGATCCGCTCTGCTCGAGGCCCGACATGACGCGGCTGTACTCGGGGTGCTGTGGGTTCAGCACCAGCTTCGGGTGGTTGCACACCTTGCGCAGGTACTGCAGGGCCTGCACACACATAAGGTACGCTCAGTGGTTCGCACAACTAGCTGCATAGTTCCTGGAGAGCAGTTGCGGACCTCTGCCTACCACTAGGAGAGAAACTCCACCCTATGCCCTAGTGCCAAACGCCGCCACCAAAGCACTCTTGAACCCCCGACAAACCATTCCATGCATGACTGTGAAGCGAGTTATGCAGTGTAACATCTTAAAGCGACTCAAAGGCTCCAAAAAATTTGACCATCTGGGGCTCTTTGAACCCGGAAAAAAAGGAAGTTATTAGATGGAGTAGGTAATGTTCTCTTTGCATTTAACAGAGCATTATGTTTAAAAAAAACGGCTGGTGTGGGGGACTGCACTTGAGTGAGTGCCGCCATCAAAGCACTCTTGAACCCCCGACAAACCATTCCATGCGCGTAACTCCCCTGAATTATCTAGACTCTCTATTACAAAAAATTTATAACAATAAAGAAAAAAATGTATAACAATGTCAATGTTTTTCCACGCAGGTAATGCACAAATAGTTAAAACATATGCTTGATTTGCAGGAGAGACTTGTGAATTACATCACTTAATATCCACATTTTATGCAAAATGTCTGTATTATGTCAGAGGGTGTTCTATAGTGAAAATCGTGCTAGTGGGCAAAGCAATACCGAGATCGACATCCGGTGGTCTTGTAGCAGAAAATATAACTTTCCGAGCAGCTATCAGCAAGTGATGGTTCCTGAAACACGCAGACACTATGCAAATAAGAACTGTGACCTTCAGAGCACGCAGGATGCCTTTAGATCAGCGTGTGGCAGCCAATAAATGCCTATTGGTGTGCTGAATCCCTATGACACAGTTCAACTGCCTGTGCTAAAACCCGATGAACTGATGTCTTCCCAGTCATTGCTCCTGTCACTGTACAAAAACTTGCCTGTGACTGAATGAAACACTGAGGAAACGCACCGCAGGGCAACAGTGAGCAACTTTGACTCCATGATGTAAACAACAAAAATCTATTACCTGATCCAACATTGGAGGGGTTTTAAATCTCACCGCACAACGGGAACTGATGAGAGGATGGTTCCTATATTACAAACTGAATGGCTCTAGCTGTCCCGGAGAGCTTGCACAGTGGGAAACTACGGCTTCGAAACCATTGAAAGCCGGCTATCGATGGAAGTAGGTGTGGGCTTTTTAAAAGGTGTTCACATGCGCTAGCGTCCGTCACACGATATATGGGCTGCTTACGTTTCGCCTGCACTAAACGTGACTGCTTCAACGCAGACTGGGGCTGGGTCTCTAAATCAGCAGTCAAGCTTCCCAACCACTCAAATGCCACAGCGGGGCGTCCCCTTGCTGGGACAACAGTGTTACTGCCATGGCACCGAAGTTCACACTGTCTATGTTCTGATTGCTTACCTATGTTCTGTCTATGTTCTGACTGCTTAGGCAGAGCTGCTGCTCTGTTTCCTGTCACCGCTGCACTAAATCTGTGCTTTGCAATGTTCTCGGCACAACTAAGAATATTTGGTTAATTTGGACAGCCAGCAAATTAGAAAAGCCAAAACGATGCTGGCCCATGCATACATAAGTCTACAGTCTATGAGGGTCAAATGGTTGGTAACTGCAGACATGACCGCAATGCCAAGTGGTCGTTCAAATTTCTCTCCACAAGCCTGAACTGCATGGTTCATTGTTGGTGGCACATCTCCGATGTACGCCTAAGCTGCACCCAAGATGGCACACTGACGCATGCACCCACCTGGAACACGTGGGCCGTGGCATGAGAGTTGACGGGCTGGTCTTCTGCCGTAGCCCCAGTAACCGAGTCATCGACGGTCTTCTTGGCTCGGCTCCTGGCAAAGTCCTCGTACAGCTGGACCTGTGGGCCACACAAGGACACGAGGTTCGGGCATAGGAACAAGATAAGCGCACTGTGTCCCAGAGTGTGCGTGTGGCACATCCACTTGGGAAGCATTTGTCACGTGTCTTGTGATTTGTCAAGTTGGTCGATCAGCCGAAGCAGCATGGCAAATGCTGCTGGTAAGGAACGTAGTCATCCATCATTCATGAAATGGGGCTCAGGACGTGATCTAAGTGGCAATCCTAACATAATAAAAGCAAGGACATGCCTGGAGTGGGCTGAGTTCGCAGTAGTAGTCCTGGATGATCTTGGGGGGCAGGTCTTGCAGGACGTCGTCCTTGATGCGCCGCAATAGGAAAGGGAGCACCTGCCGATGCAGGCTCTCCATGGCCAGCACACCTGCGACACCACCACACACACTGCTCACATACTTCTCTCTCTTTTGGGGTTATATTGCGTGTGGATGCACCATGGACTCAAGATAGGCACCATCCACACTGCTGTACAGTATGTTATCGGCACCGGACAGTGCATCCAGAAATTCAAACCCCCGGCTCTAGAACAAGGCTTTTTTACGCCGAATGCAATATCGTCCCAGCTAATGTGAAATTCAAATCAGCACGAAAACACAAAATTCCGCCACTTCACATGCTGCCCATATACCGTATTTACCTGAATGTAACATAACTTCGACTTGGGAACAAGAAACGGGGGGAAAAAGAGAAGAACATGAATGTGACGTGATGAATGAGGCCACAGTATATGGAAAAGAGAGGGAAGAGTTTACGAATGTGACTAGTACCTAAAAAAAAATTGGGCTACATTATCACGCCTGCGTACTGCAACATTCTGCAATATAGCAGTTTGTGGAATGTTGCTCCTTTGTGCCTCTGCCATCGCAGCGCAGAAGCAGGGTTTTCTCAATTTCGCCGTAGCATGACACATGCCACTGCACATTGCGGATGCTATGAACCTCAGTTAGTTTGTGGAAGTGCTATTGATCAAAACGTGGTGCTCACTTAGGTTGCCAGTGAAGCATCACTCCGATTTCCTCCTCGCCTTCTCTCGCACTTCATTTTTCTGTGTGAATGCCACCAACACCACAGAACCGGGAAATGTGCCTTTAAGCACTGTCGCACTAGGCGAGCCGCCTTGGCTCATCTTCACGTAAAGCCAAAGTAGCCTTTGGGCATAAACACAGTACAGCAGTTGCGACCTCCGTTATCAAGCGAAAGTTTCACATATCCCTTCTTTCTGAATAAACCTGGGAAAAAGATTATTAGGCAGGACCTATACAACATGTACAGAATCCTGTCCCACTGTTACTACATCAACTGCATGCTTACAGGCCTCATAGTGAAACTAGAACTTATTCCAGTAGCTTAACCATACAACGAGCAATGCCGCCCGAACACTGGCGACCATTCTTAGCAATGTTCAAACAAGTCTGTTTCTCGAGCTTGGAGGGAGGTTGTATGAAATTGCGTGGCAGCATGCAAGCTTGATGCATGCGCTTCCAAAACTGATATCAAGGAAAGCGGTGAGAGCACCTCTTTACATGCACTGTGCTGCTGTCAACACTGAACGTGTCTTTGGCACTTAAGCAAAAAGAAAAAAAAAAAAGGGGGTCTTAACATCTTATAAGTAATGCCATATTTTCCAGAGGCGATACATGGAGTACATGCCTAAACTACAAAGTGTGCCATCTCCAATGACAAGTTTCTCAATGCCCTACCACCGCTTTGATACGTGGCACACTGTGCCGGGCCCCTCAGTTAATTATTTAGGGTTTGGGATTCAGCTGGACCAATACAACATTCTAAATTATTATTTATTTTCTTTCCGTTCCTTTTCAGAGTTTCTCCAGTTCAGGTGCCAGCCTGCATGACGCATCAACCAATACGCAAGTAAATAAAACCTAGTGGTCCTTAGTCTCAAAATATTTGATTACACCACGTGAAGGGCAACTTCCCCTACATTTTCAGTAGGCTTACAATCGAGTAAATGTGGTATATTTGCCCAGCTAACCAGCCAGCCAATGTCTTGTGTAGAGTTTGCCCTCTCCACCTTTCCCCATCCCTGTCCCCAACCCCCGGTATTGAAACTCCATACTTGTGACTGCCACTGACCGCTGCACTGCGGACACTGGACATCACAGCCCATTTTTTATTGTGGAAACGTATGAACCGCAAAATGGAAGAGTGTTGTAGGTGTGCGGGTTGGACAGATGGTGCCTGCTGTATGCCAATCTCCTGGAGGTGACCGCGGAGTTGAAGCTGGGCTGGCAAAGTCGGACGGTGTCACAATATGAAAAAATATGTTAGCCCAAGTTAGTTTACAATTTCTAGAATTCTCCACTGGTGGTCCCACAAAACAAAAATTGAGAAGGGTGAACGAGACTTCAACGGTTGTAAACAAAGCTGCATTACTGCATCCGTGGTGGTTTGTTCAACATACAGATTTCATTTATTCTCCAACGACGGGAATCTCTGGCGACACCCTGCGTGATTTGTACCATTAAAACTTTACCTACAGAAATAAGCCTGTGACCAAAGAGGAAGAAAGCGTGTGGGCGGGTACCCACCAGCCTCCTGCTCCCGTGACGAGGACTTGGCATCACGCGACTGCAGGATGGGTCGGCTGAAGCGTTGGGCGAACTGGCGCTCGGTGCCCAGGAAACCCGGCATGAGGAAGTCGAACAGGGACCACAGGTCCAGCACCTGGTTCTGGATGGGCGTGCCCGTCAGGATGAGCCGGTGGTTGGCCTGCAGCTGCTTCAGGGCCCGCGCCAGCTTGGTACGGCCGTTCTTGATGATGTGCCCCTCGTCCAGGATGCAGTAGTTCCACCGGATGTTGGCAAAGAAGTCAATGTCGTTGCGCACTATGTCGTACGAGGCCACGACCAGGTTATGCTTGCGCACCTTCTCCTGCAGTCTGCACATCACCAGGAACGAGAAAAAGAAGAAAAGTCTCTTTGGTACTCAAAATCAGCAAAACCTGCTCGGCTTTTCAATAAAGGAGCACATTGTTTGCTGTGTAGGTGTCCTCGCCAACTGGACACTGCGACGGCCGCGGTGGGGAAGACGCGACAAAATATTAACCCAAATGTTTTCCACAAAATGCACCCCATGTTCTTTGCATTCCTTCAATCTTGAGAGACATTTCTTCAAAGCAGTCCTCTGAAGTATCCAGCATGAGTGCATTAATTTATGCTTTCGAAATGATTATACTTATAATTCGTCTGCGAGCTATTATACATCACACAAAGCACAGTAAACATGCTCTTAGCTATGCATAGAGCATAAGCGCCTTGTGAAGGGACAAAGAAAATGGTTCGAAGTTTGCTGGTAAATGCATTCAATGCATAGAAACAAATGCTTTTGATGCTTCGCCCCCAAAGAACATCAATTTAGAATGGAGCCAACAAATTTACTAATGTAATAATTTACTAATTATTACCAATTCGAGTTTTCTGGAATTCGCGGGCCAATGGATTGGTCAGAAAGTTGTGGTAGCTTCAGGAACTACCGTGAAAAAACTGCATATATTACGGACCTGCATAAATACAGGGTGTAATTTTGGGGTGGCAAAACCTTGAAGAACAAAAATTTCATCCGCGTATAATGCGAGTGAAGAAAATTAACCGAAAGCATTTATTTGCACCGCATTTCAAGGCTGCCCTTCTGACACCACGCTGCCGCGCCAAGCACCGTACAGTGCCATGCATTTTCATGTGCCAGTGTTGACGCACTCCAAATGCCTGATCACAGAATTTGACGCACCACGATGAGAACAACGGCTCCTGTTCGCCCTGACAACTGTGGAAGTGGCACGGTCTTACGGTTGCTGCAAGGCAGTAAGCTGCATTCAGCTCGGGCGTGCGGCCCGGAAGCATGCGTCGCGCTCGTGCCAGTTCGCGTTTAGCTGCCCGCAGCAATGTGTGCACCCAGGAACAGTCCTCGGATTCAGCGCATTATGTGTCCTTTCCTGAAACCACCTTTCCGTAGAGGCTTACCTTCGGTACCTCTAAATACATTCAGTATTGTGCATTACCCGAAGGCGCGAACTAGGGGCACCGTGGGAACGTGAGTGAAGCGTCCATGTGCAATCTGCCTGTAGAAAGTAGCCAGCATGGCTATGAGAGGCCTGTGAGAGAGACCCGTACAAAATGGCGAGTGCTCTAGCACTGAATAATAAGTGCGAATATAGTCTGAAAAATGTTCAGATTCGTATATACAGTAAAACCTTGTTAATCCGGATTTCGAGAGACTGGCAAAAATGTCAGAGTTAATCAAATACCGGATTATTGAATTTACCATGGAAACAACAAAAATATATACTGGGCATACACATACCTTCATTTCATAATAAAACTGCATTGGTTTAGTTTGTTTCTTTGTCAGAATTCGCACTGTAACATTTTTTTCCCCAGTCCCATCAAGTGGTGTTGCGTGACCCAATGCAAAATTCCTCCAGCACAGCGAGAGCCTCGGCGGCCTCTTGTACAACATCTCGGCACCGGCTGCTCATGACTTTCATCGTCGGAACAATTTCCGCTTTAGAACCTCTGATAATATTGTTGCGAAGAAGATCGGCAGTGGCGCGAGAGGAGCCCTCGCGCTAGGCTAGACATTAAATCATCGTTCATCCTGTCGCCATGTTGTGCCATCTCTTTGCTTGTCACCACGTAACAATATGTTGTCATCGGTCAGCATGCCAGCGATGGTAGCATCGTCGTCTACTGCGATGTACACCTGAAGCTGCACTCCAACTGCCTGACACAGGATAGCAGTGACAGCCATGTGACAGCATGGCCAAGACCCAGACGATGATGAAGGCGATGATGCACGTTCTCCCTTTGAAGCGTGTGGCTGGCGCCCCCTTAGTCACTGCTCACATGATCCGTTATCATTTCTTGCCCTTGGCGATGTTTTTTTGTTTTTGCCGAGCAGCGCACAGACAGACTCGCCTTGTTTAGGTTTCCTTTGCCCGGCAGCTGCGGATGCACATCCGTGCTGTACCGCAAGGTAATGCAAGAGAGCCGGTAGCTCTCATCGGAGTTCTCCGAGTTAACCGATGTGTGGGTAAATGCCTCCGAGATAATGAGCGTCTGCCACCACTGCACAGTCTTGCCGGGACTGCGCAGAGAAACCGAGTTAACTGAATTTCCGAGTTAATGAGATCCGGATAGTAATACAAGGCAGAAACCAGATCGATTCCGTTGGTGCCTGTCATGCTTAGAGCTCGTGTCAATTATTGCGGACAATGAATTTGCAGGAGGGAGAAAACTCGCGTTCGGGAGAGCGGGCACGACTGCCAGAAGGTGACAAACCGAACATAAACTGATGATGCGTTCATAAACTGGATGACACCCATCCAGGAGGGCATACACGTTTGTTGAATGGAAAACAAAGATGTTAGTTAATGGTTAGCGCTTGCTTTCTATCTCATCATCACTGCAGCTGCGCTGTTTTAAACACGCTTATGGGGCTGTGGAAGAAGTCCTGACATACCTGGCGCGCTCCATGGGTGGCCCCGTGTAGTGCAGTGGCCGCAGGTACCGGCTCGAGACAAACTTCTCCACCTCGTACACCCAGTGGCCGGTCAGGGTAGGCGGGCACACCACCAGTGATGGCAGTGGCTTGGCATCCGCACGCTGAGACTCCTGCAAGCACACGGATACTGCCTTGAACCACTCTTCCAACATGACCGAGCCAAGCAGGCAGCTTCATTTGACTATACACATTTACTGATATGTGGACAAAGAGAAAGGCCACACAAGATCAAAGAATTTTGTAGGCTACCACAAGGTACTCAGCAGCAGGGGAAATTGAACCCCATACCTCCTGCATATAAGGCAACCATTAATTAAACTACCAGGCCAATGCTGCAGTTAATGAACTATGGCTTGAGATCCCAACTCCCTTTTCCTGCTATGTCTACTTGGATGTTACCTCTCCCACTGAGAAAAAGCCCTAGTGTTAGGGCGCAGTACCTTGTACAGTTGCTCCCTCTGGTGGTGGTCAGAGGCGAGGATGCAGATGGACTGCAGTGTCTTGCCCAGCCCCATGTCATCACACAGGATGCCGTGCAGCCGGTACTTGTTCAGGAAGGCCAACCAGTTGACACCCTCCTGGAATGGCAAAGGTGGGGGGCATCAGCTGATGTCAGGGGTGGTTTGGCTCGACAGTGATTGGCAGCAGCCTCCACCAATAGTACTAATCACTAAGACAGGGCATAAACTGATACAGCTGAACCCCACTATTACATCTGTGCATGAGTGCATGCTTCGGCACTTTTTCGTCCTATACAAGTCTCATTTCTTGCGAAACTGGAATTGCATTTTTAAGCTGCAGGCAGCAAGGCAAATGCAGACAACAAAAACAACAAAAAACATGCCTCGAAACCAACTTGCCCAACCATGTCTCATGCTGCGCTACCCGCCTGTGCAGCGTGGCGGCATAGTTTCAGTTTTTCCCGACCGCTAACGGTTTGGCCTAGCACCCTTTCTACCAAGCATTTCATCCCAGAAGAACTATAAACAATAAGCTAAGTACAAGTTTGTCACCGTAAGGTTGGTACTTGCCAGCGCTGGGGATCGCTACACACCACAGTATACTGAACGAGACCTTTTCAACTGGATGAACTTCTTGTTCCCGTCTGCTTGTGCTATTCCCTCATCTACTGTGAAAGAACTTTTATAGCATGCCTCGTGCGTAAAAAAAATGTCTGTCAGCCTGTCTTCTACAATATGGCTGTCGGAAAAGGTTGCCCAGCTCAGCCAAAGTCCCGCAGATGGGATGCAAGCACAGAAAAGGGTAAAGGAGGCAGCAGCAGCCCAGACCTGCTGGTAGGAGCGAAGCTGTGCATTGATGGGCACGCTCAGCTCATAGTTGTCGGCATGCCGCGCATTCATAAGCTGTTCCAGGAAGTGGCGCTCAGTCGCGCGGCGCTCCCGCAACTCCGCCGAAAGAGGGCCCCCGGCGTCATCGATCCCACCGCCCTGCCAAAGAAGAGGAGACACAATGTTGGCGGCTCGTGCCTTTTCCTCAAGATGCAACTCAACAATGGTCTACCAAGTTATACATGTTGCATTTTTTCCTGTACCAGGTGCACTGTGGGCGTCGAGCAATACTCGGTGACACCGACAGACAAACCAGACAAGAAAAAATACCTCATGGCTGCATTAGTGAAGCCCGAGCATGTTGTCCTAGCAGCTTAAAGTTTGATCACGACAGCTCAGGACGACCTGCGCTGGTGTAAACGAAATGCAGCAATTATTGTACAGTATGATGGCGAGCTCGGTTATTTGAGCAAGGTTTATTTCAAACGAAAAAACACTGCACAAAGACAAAGCATAAACGTTAAGAAATACACAGCATACTAATATTTCATTCAGAAGGACACAACATATATCACCTATGAACATGGTGCATGTCCAGAAAACATGAGAAGTAATCAACACGAGATGCAACAACTCCCCGGACACTCATTCCTATGACTTGCGACCCCCCCCCCACATCAGGAGTGATCTAAAAAATGTTCACTCATCCAAAAAATGATCCTTCTGGTATTTTGATTATCAACGGCGAAACAGTACCGCAGTTCCTTCAAACATTGGCTTCCAATCCTTTCATTCGTAGGAGGCACTCGTGTATTAGCAGTATATCTGTATTATCAAGATTCTACTATAGTCTCCTCTATCAGATCCAGGTTGCTCCGTTATTACAGGGTGATACGTCGAGCGCCTTAAAGACACGCAGAAAATCACTTGTCTACACGTTCCTACACCGCTGCAACAATTCCTCTAGGAAGGCGTCAGCTTTAATGCTATCCAATGCTGGCTCAACTTCCGCGAATCTGCCGATGCTCCAATGACTGTGCGCAACACCTTTTCCGGTAAACAAATCTTTCGATTTCGCCAGTGCGGTTTTCAAGCAGTCACAAAGGAATTGACCTTCGAGCCGAATTCCGATAATTCGAACACGAATTTAATATGTTTGTTATTCGATTTATATTGACAAAAAGTGATATTTAGAATTTTAGAATATTTGACGATGTTCGAATTTACCACAGTTTCAACGCACTGTGCTCTTCACTGCAATTGTTGACTGCGTGTACTTGCAGTGCCAAGAAAGCACTCGTCATAAAATGGCCCCGTCGTGTTTTGGGGGTGCTTCACTGCAATGTCTGAGCGCGTTGACTGTGCAGCAAAGCAACCCCAAAAACGCAATGAGGCCATCTTGTGCGTTGCCCCGCCGCGGTGGTGTAGTTGTAAGACGCCAAACTACTATGGCGGAGTACCCGAGTTTTATCCCGACCGCCGGCGACTGCGTTTCGATGGACGCAAACCGAAGTGGCGTCCGTGTGCTGTGTGATGTCAGTGCACGTTAAAAGTCCCCAGGTAGTCGAAATCCCTCTGGAGCCCTTCATCATGACCCTCTTTCTCTCTTTCCGCTTTCACTCCCACCTTCCCCCTTCCCTAACAGCGTAGTTCAGGTGTCAACAGAGCAAGTGTGACAAATACTGCGCCTTTCCTTTCCTGTGAACCAACTATTATTATTATTATTATTATTATTATTATTATTATTATTATTATTA
>JAJIZL010019220.1:676699-690834 GCA_023969395.1 Amblyomma maculatum | reverse complement strand
TATTATTATTATTATTATTATTATTATTATTATTATTATTATTATTATTATTACCTTGTGAAGAGCGGCTTTCGGACAGAGTGCACGAAGTGGAGACCTTCCGAAAACTGGGAACAAATGTCATTCTCAGATAAAATTACTAACACTTTTCGGCAGTTTTTGCAGGCCCATTCGATGAAATCTTTTTTTTCTGGTACCACAATGGCTGAATTAGCAAAAGTTAGCTGAATTCAGTTGCAATATGACAGCTCCGCCCAGTTTCACACAAGTACTTCCTCTACAGAAAACGAGTTCACAGACTTCTGTAATAATTTATATTGGAATTTTTCAGTAGAGTATACACTTGTGTGCAATTGTGCTCTAATTTTATTGGCAAATATGTGAAGTCTGAAACAAACAAGCAATGTTTGCTATTTTTTAAATTTCCATTTTTTTTTTTATTGATCAGATATTCCACATCCGAAAGCATTTTTTTCCATATTCCTATTTAATTTGTATTCAGATATTTCAATACACACACACCCCTATCTACACAGTTTAATGACTCAAAGTAACATCGACTACGAGGAATGCCACAATGAACTGCATGGCTTTGGATACTTTCGCGACCTAGGGTTCTTGCCGCTGACGTTGCACAATACACGTGCCCTGCATTTTTTCTCCATCGAAACGCGACCACAGTGGCCGGGAATCGAATATGCATCCTCAGCACTCTGTGTCGTGCTGTCATTATCTCCGCATCTGTCGGTATCTGCAGAGCACCTGTTGCGGCTCGCACTGGAATGTGTTCATCTCATGCAGCATTGAGAGAAACTCACGTCTAGAGGCATCAGTCGGACAAGGGCTGCGAAGCAGTGGGTAGCCATGAGGCGCACGGCTTCATCCTGGTCACTCATGCGCCCCAGCACGGGCACCACCAGGAACACCAGGTAGGGCACCACACCCAGCGACAGGCCCTCAATGACGCCTGTTGCCAGCCACCAGTCACAGTCAAGGAGAAAACACCTCTGGGGTCACTTTTTTTTAGCCCGTTTTTACATCAGAAAACAGTGTCCATGCATATCAACAATGCCACTGCAGCCTGGCACTTTTAGTGTACCCTATTTTCCGGTATATAAGAAGTTTTCTTTTTTTTTTTTTTAATTTTACCAGTGCATCCCATACAATGGTGCCTCTTATATATATGTCTCCTTTGTTTTCCGCAACATTCCTAGGTAAAACGCAGGTACAGAGCAAACAGCTTCGAAGCTGTTCAAATCTGTTTAAAACATCTTCAATCCAGTACAAAAGCCTCTAGACATGAGGGGAGCGTCTTATACGTCGGAAAATACAGTGAACGGTTCTCATAATTACACAAGTGGAGCCATTCACAGCAATATGTACTGTAACCACAAAAACAGCTGACCAAGTGGGACTGTCAAAGGCAATGAATGTGGCAAAGAAACCAAAGGATACAGGCAATGGCCTCGACAGCTCCGCGCCGCTGAATGTCGTCGTCGGAGGCCCCAAGCTTGGCGAGAACCTGGTCAACAACGAGCGCCATGGTGGGCTCGGTGCGCACACGTGCCATCATTCCAAGGCAACGTGAGGCCAGGTGGCGGACCACCGGGGACGGGTCGTCTAGCGCAGAACACAGTGGCAACAGCGTGGCATCCAGCTGCACGACCGAAAAGTACCCTTGATCAGGCACCAGCAAGCAGAAGCTCCAACTTAATAACTAGGTTCAAGAGTAATATAATAGTTTTCACAGCTGCAGAGTTAATGACCAAATTCAAGGGTAATGACATCAGTTTTCACAGCTGCAGAACTTAGTAACCAGGTTCAAGAGCAATGGCATTAATTTTCACAGCTGCATAACAATGACTAGGTTCAAGGGTAATAATATCAGTTTTCACAGCTGCAGAAATTAATGACCAAATTCAAGGGTAATGACACCGGTTCGCACAGCTGCAGAACTTAATAACCACGTTCGAGGGTAAACACCTTGCCACCTGGCAGTGGCCACTGCTGCCCACCTGGGAGTGAAGCTTAGGGTGCAGGTGAGGCCCAATCACCTCCAGTGCTTGCAGAGTCATCACCAGCTCTTGGGTGTCCGGCGATGCGGCGTGACTCTCGCCTTCACCATTGTGGGTGGCAGCACTGCCTGCATGACAGCACCCGAGCACACTATCAGCCAAGGTTCTTCCAACAGTGCACAGAACTCGCCAGCGACAACGAGTGCGAGGAGAGCAGCTCTACCAGTCTAAGCCCAAATAGCGTTCTCTGCCTAAAACTCGTGCTCTGCCTAAAACTCACACTGAAATGCCTGACAGTGCTGAAGAAGCACATATTTTTCTTTTTTAAACCACATATTCTATACTCAACTTATACTGTATGCTCTCTTCAATCTTCTGACCGTATGTCATAAATGCTGCAACTTGGGGGCACTTTCGCACAATGAAAGTTAACTTTGAAATTTCCCACTGCACTTCAATTGAAGTGATTTTGCAAAGTATTTTCCCATTGATGTTCATTTTCTGCTTCCTGAATGACTAAGCTTTATGCTTGCCAGTAATTTCGATCGTATATTAAACACTGCTAGGGCTCTCACCCGCCTGACTAAAAACTTGCAGCACACAAGAGAGTTTTTCGATATTATCGATGACATTATTTGTTGGCCTCTCATGACTGCATTTCTAGTTGGCAGCTTTTAGTTTATAGCTGTATTGATCATTATTTTGAAAAGTCACTCATTGTGACTGAGGGGGGATGGTCAAGAAACATGCAATGGTCAACTCCAAATGACTAGGAAACTTCTGGGGTTGCTCTTTAAAGCACAGGCCTTTTGCACTGTTAAGCTGAAACACTTCAGGTACCAAAGCTTAGCTTGACAAAAATTCAATTCCAAACAACAACAACAACAACAACAACAACAAAAAGCCCTTTATTTTAGCACAATCAGACTCTTGAAGTACTTGGAAAAGTCATATTAACATCTGCCTCAACAGTACAAAAAACCCTCTTAAACACCCAACGCAAAGGTAAAGCGCTACAATGTGTCTATACTAACATGAACACTTTTGGAAGTGGCACAACTAACGATGTCCCAGTCAAGCATGGAGCCGTGTTACCAAGCAGTCTCCAAGAGGAAAAGGCATACACAAGGGGGGCATTCAATATCTTTTGCTTCCTTAATAGCGACCCATAAACAAGAAATAAACTTGCCAAACTGATCAGTGTAACAGACTTTAAAACTGCGCATTCAGAAACGTTTTATTTTCTTCACAATTAATTTTCATCATTCCATTTCTTTCCGAGAAGAAATTTGATATTTTCACACTTCTCCTCTGAATGTCCAACTTCCGCAGTGCGACCGTATTTCTACAATACTACAGCACAAAAGGGAGTTTCAGCACTCAAAAAATATAATGGCAGGCAATACTGGTGCTTTTCATTACCCCATTTGAATCTAAAGTCAACTCTGGTCACGTACGAGTGCCACCATTTTTGAAAATCCAGCTGCATAGACAGCTGCAGTGTTGAAGTTGAATGCGGACCACTGCAGCTTTCACTGATGCTGACCGTTAATGAAGAGGCAAGAAATAAAAAATTCGAGAGGACACTTTGGACCACTAAAGTGCGATGAGGCGAAAGCCATTATAGCGTGGTGGATCGTAGCCCTCCACTACAACACCTCTATCTCCCTCTCTTCTTTCACTCCCAGCTTTCTCCCTTCCTCTACAGCGTGGTACATGTGTCCGCGGAGAATTGTGACAGATACTGCGCCTTTTCTATTCTGTAAGTCAATTTCAAACGCCACTAATGCCTGCTGTACTAACACCTCCTAGACATCTGGGTCTGCTTCCGTTTGCCGTGTGGTACGGCATTCGAGGAATCAGCAAATGAAAGACGCCGCACGGATGCCTGGATCGGAAGCCCAGCGGGGTCAGCTTCATATATGCATGAATCGCCTGGTGACGTCATGACCTGTCGCTACGGTACATCGCGCGCCCCTTGTCGAACATAATCAGCATTTCATTAACGCATCAAAGTTCACCGGCGTTGTATAATTTCGTTTACAGGAAAGGAAAGATGTATCTGTCACTCGCAGAACCCCGCCATCATCCTCACGGTAGACAAGGAGAATTATGAGGAACATTTCACGATCCAGGGCGTGGCGCAGTTGGTAAAGCACTGGGCTGGGGATCTAAGGGATGGAGGTTCAATTCCTGGTGGAGACAAGGTTCAATAATTTATTTTAACTCTCGCTCTCGAAAGCGTGACGCCTCTGTTGACAACATTCTGTCGACAACGATGAGGCATTAATGGCTTCGCCTTTAAAAAAAAAAAAAAAAAAAAAACTTTTAGCATTGCATTCCTCAGTCATCCTAATGTCTATATAAACTTCAAATACATTTTTTTTTTTACTGGGGCCAATTCTTAGCCGCTACAACTGCAAACAGTACAAGGAGATTTTTTTCAAGTGACGCTGAACTAAACGAGCCTAACTAAACAGCACATATAAAAAGCACGAGAAAGCCTAGTGCCGAGACTCCTACCTGTGGACACCACCTCGGCAGCAGAGTTGGTGCCGTTCCCTCTCCGCAGCAAGGGCTCCACGGTGGCCCCCCAGAGGCTGGGCAGCCGCTCAGGTAGGGCCGCACCAAAGTGCTCCGCAGCCAACGAGAGAACCTGTGCGGCGCCTCTTCGCTGAATCTCGTTCTGCCGCTGCGCACTCTGCACGGGAGAAGAGAGGGAAAGAGCACTTCTCAACCTTGGGAATACAGTAAAAGCTCGTTAATTCGAACTTCACGGGACCGGGAAAAAAGTTCGAATTATTCGATGTTCAAATTATTGAATGGCCTAGAAAAAACTGACAAGAACCTTTTGTATTACAGTAAATGTACTGTATTTAGTCGCGTAACGAACTCGCTGGCATAATGAGCCCACCCAGCCTTGATTTATGCCTACAAATCTAAAAAAAAAACAAAAAAAAAAAAAACAATGAAGGCCGCAGTCATTAGCGCGTCCCTCCGTTTCGTTTTTCATTTCGTGCCGTCATGGTCCACAACACATTTCTTGGCAGCGCGCCAAGATGCTGCGCAGCGATAACGGCGTGTGTAACGGTGTGTTTATCTTTTGACTTTAGCTCCAGCAGGGGGGAGGGGGGAAGCGAACTTTGCAAAGTGCCAGCTCTTGTTCGTTTGTGCAAGCCCCCTTTTAAGTATGTTCGCTTTATCATGCTATGAGTGACTGGGGCGGGAGTCGGCTACTGCCACCCACTCCAATCATCGGAAGGCGCGATAGCAGCAAGCGGCTTCTAAAGTGAATGGTGCTAAAAGCTGGCATTATGATCGCGGCTGACTCGCGTGCTTCCGTTGACAACTAATGGGTGGAAAGTTGGACGACTGTCGCAAAAAGAAAAAAAAAAAAAAGAGTTTAACTCATAGTGCCCGTCTGAGATCATAGCCTTTCATGGGCATTGGTTGGGGCCGTGCCGACAGTATTTATATCCGTATTTACAAATTAACAGGGTTGGAATTAACGAGTATTTAGTTGCAAGCTACGGAGGTTGCGCAGAAGAGAGAGCAGGCAGCCGCTGCCACGGCCATGCACTGACCTTGCTGCAGCCGCCGTCCCCTCCCTCCAATGCCGCCGACCGCCGCGCCAGTCATGGCGCTGTTTAAGTTTTACCTGGTTCCATCTTCTGCCCTTGTTTTGGACGTGCGCAGCCTCTAATTATGCCTTCCGATCGCAGAGGTGTATTACTTTTTTTTTTCGCTTGATGTGCGCCAAGCCACACATACGCAGTGGCGCGTAGTTCGAATTCTCCGTAGCGGAACCAACTCGCATTCGAATTAACGGGCCTTTTTATACACCGATCTTTATCGAGCTTGGCCGGACCAAGAGTGTAGTTCGAATTATCGAGGTTTCAATTAACGAGCTTTCACTGTAATAACGCTGTCCGCAGCAGGATGTACAACGGCAACAGCACACACGAAGGGGTGGCAACAAGTGCTCAGTCCTGCAAGCTCTCTTCTGTAGAAGCCTCACCAGGAAATCCTATGAGCATACTGTATAAACCAGAATACAAGTCGAAATGTTTTCTTAAAAAAAAAAAAAAAAAAAAAAAAAAACACACGCAAGCTAAAGTTATCTCTTGTTTTACACAGAAGTCTTTAGCAGAATTTCAGGCACAGTCTGGCAACAAGTGGCATGTCTGCTCGTGTACGGACAGCCGTATCGACATCCTGCAGTTGCTGGCATTTTCTTTTTTTCCCATCAGAAGCGCATTTATCTTCGAGTGTGCTCTTTCGTTCGACCTATGAGAGTATAAAATGCCTCTTTAGTAAATAATAACGGCATGTGAAGGCAGTCTGCAAGTGGCTTCCCAGAAAAAGTGATGTTTGCGAAGCAACCGGCAACATGGCCGCTCTCTCAGCGACAGTTCAGCGGATCGGCATGTGGTGCCGTGGACAAGATCAGCTATTTGTATGCAGCCTATCAAGGAATGCTGCGTAAGCAACACGTTTGATGGAACTAGATGACACACTCTGGGAGGTGGTGAGCAGCATGAATCGTCTTCCGACAATGCTGCTGACAGTTTGAAGTGAGATCGTAGCTCTGGTGATGCCGGAACACAGCCAATGTAAATGCGTGCACTTCTCCACTTTTTTTTCTTGTAGAGTTCTTTTTCTTTTTTTTTTTTCTCTTCAAGGTAAGGGGGTCGACCTATATTGCCAATCCACCTATAATACGGTTCATACGGCACTACTGCCACTCCCATAATTGGCCCCTGACATCACTCCTGCATTAACTGCCTCGTGACCGCCCTCGTAAGCTCCTTTGTTACGAAGAAGTCAGTGCGCATACAGTAAACCCTCATTATCACGAACTCACATAACTCAAAAATTCGATTAAATCGAAAATTTTTCACACCGTGCCTTTACCTCCCATATGTGCTATGTATTAGCTCCCGTTCATCTCATTTTTCAGGCATAATGCGGATATCTCGAAATTTTGACGAAGGCAGAAGTCATTACCGTAAGGTGATAGGGGCTCCGAGCGAGCGCCTTGTTAAGTGCTGAATGCGGTCACGTTCAAAGAGCGAATACAAAATTTCCGCGGACTCAGCAGTTTTTCACCTTGGGAGCAGTCACGTGGGCGACGGTTGCGCGCGGGGGCTGATGGGTCTTAACGGGCAGTCAGTTCAGCCGGTTCAGCCAGTTCAGCGTGGTTCGGTCAGCTGCCCTTCACAAGTGCATAGCGGCAAGAGCGTTTAGTGATTGTGTGGTTCTGTTTCATAGCGCTATGTGCACGAAGCGTTGACTTTTATTTTTGTTGTGTATGTGGTGTCCGCAATGCTTGCTCCGCAACAAAGTTGAATGCAGCGGCGGCGACCAATGGCTTATGTGATGCGTTCAAAAGCTCGAGGACGCTTTTGTCGGGCCGAATGCCAACACGAGGCAGGCAAGCATTATCCAGTTCTTCCTTCTGTAAAATAATAAAATGCAGTTTTCCCCAAGAATTCTTTTAGGTTTATTACAAAAGCTGCGGTGTACACCAGCAGCAACGACAGGCATTGGCGGCGGTGTCGCGTGACAGATTGCCAGGGACTGTCACCAGAAACTTTTGGCATTTTGCTTATCTCGAAACTCCGCTTACCTCGAAATTTTCCCCGAATTTTACAACTTCGAGTTAACGAGGGTTTACTGTGTTTAGTTCACCAGATTCCAATCGTATGACGGTCATTGATTAATCACATGTGCATCGTGGCACACAACATCAGAAGCCTTTGCAGTGCGCTATAGAAGCACACAACACTGCCACATATCAATCGCCCTTCTCAGGGCCTTGGTGAGGGTTCTGACGAAAACATGAGCGGCCTAAGTGAAATGCTTGGCATTACAAATTATTGGCAATGAAGTAAAGCGCTTGATCAATAAACATCCCAATCACAAGTTCCACTGAACTGCCTTTTGGACATGGATGGAGCAAAGCGAATAAATCAGAGTCTTGACAATACTCTGACGGATGACCCGAACTTCGGATTATGAATTCGAAAGTGTCAGGATATGCCATTTTGGGATTTGTGGGGCTCTACACCTCTCTTGGCTTTTTAAACTGCCCTGTCGCGAGCCTCAAAGGCATGCTTGGCATCACAGCAGTGTCCGAAGTTGTATCGTTGCAAGGCACTTTTTGTTGACCTGGAATAAATCGGTAATTTTTACAAGCTATTGATTTGAGACTCGTCGGGCGAGGTCATGGCTCGCGGAGCCGTTCTGCAGAAGGCAGGGCCTTCAAATAACACGAGCAGTTTTCCTGGTGCCGCAAACTGTACGAATCTCAGAATGGCAAACAAACTGCGTTTCATTTTCGTGTTCCATTTGGCTCGTTTAGGTTCATCACGTTCTAGGATGATACTAATACCTTCCAGGGTCCTAAGGAATTTGTAAAAAAATTCTGCTGCAGCTCTGCCAACAACGTATCACTATGCGGCCTGTCTCTCCCCCGAAATCTCAGTAAGGCAGAACAAGGTGCACACTGTTTCTAGTCACACTATTTGAGTCCTAGTACAACCCATGCTTATTTGTATTGTGGGCCTATGACTATCCTCCAAGCATTGCGTGATATGTAGGGAACAGAGTACAGGCGCCCAAATCTTTAACTGGCGTGCGCGAGCGGCGACTTTTCTGTGCGTCAGCGCCCTATGACGGAGCGAAGTTGGAAACAGGATGAGGCTAAGCGCATGCTCACAAAGCACGCTCAACTGGACGGAACAGCCTGGCAGACGACGCGTCCAGCTGAGCGTGCTTTGTGACCATGCGCTTAGCCTCATCCTGTTTCCAACTTCGCTCCGTCATAGGGCGCTGACGCACAGAAAAGTCGCCACTCGCGCACGCCAGTTAAAGATTTGGGCGCCTGTACAGCTTGGAGGCATGTGGAAAGTTTCTGGCTGCAAACTGCCAGGGCAGCTTTCGGGAAGCACACGATCGCACAGTGGTAACAGATGCAAACATGACGACGGTGACAACAAAACAACCGCGGCTACTTTCACCCTCGTTATTGCCAGAGTCTGTACATCACCAAGCTTCCTTTGGCCTAAGCACAGCACATAGGCAGACATAAGTCTTCACATTAAAAAAAGGACAGAGCCTTTACAGGAAATGAAGGTATCAATAAGCAGCACGAACTATGCTTTGTGCTCACACCCGAGTCACATTTTTTTCGAAATATTCCAGAATATGCTAGTTCTTCACAGTTTTCTGTAGGATCACCAAAGAGTTCTTTTTCTTTTACTGCTAATGCTGATAATGCTGTTATGTTTAACGATTCACGCAGGCAGGCAGGAAGAAAAATGAATACGCAAGCACCGGGACAGACCTCGTCGTCAAGGCCATTGGAGTCGTCCAGCGATTCGGTGGACTGCGACGCCTGCAGGGACCCCTTGCGGTAGCCACCAGACACCGAACCAGAGCGCCGCACTGAAGCCCTCTCAGCCATCTGCACCAGAAAAGACACAGAAGGACACTCAGATGAGGGAACCAGCCTGCTGGCCTCTGCTGTCTTGTTTATTTCTTCTCACAGAGTGGTTGCAGTTTTACATCGGTTTCCACTTTGCTGCATCTGAAAGCTGCATAAGCTGGACAGATTTTCTAAGTAGCCAGACGGCTGCACTTCGGTAGACACCAATGGGTGCAATATATGCCCATGTAAAGGCTGCACCCCCCCCCCCCTGGCAGCCAGTAATTAGAAAAAAAAAAAAAAAAAGTAAACTTAGAAGAATTGCTTTAGGTTGCCATATTTTGGCTGCGCAGTAAATTTTGCAGGGAGCTAACACACAATGACAACTGACTGTAACACTCATTGGAATCATGGACATGTCATCCTGCGCGCCAGACTCCACCCGGAACTGTAAACAAAGGGCGTTCCAATGCCAACTGTCTTACATACTCAGTGTTCGAACTGCCAAGGTCACGGAGGCCAGAGTGTTATCCCATCCAAACGCCAGAATGGGATACAGCTACGCTAGCAGTGCGTTTTCTCGGGGCGCCATCCTGCCCACCAGCATAACACGTTAGTGGTACTGCACTGTTTGCCCAGTATAGCTAGGTACAGGGTGCTCTGAATCTAGTTAATCATGAAAAGTCTAACACCGCTACCAGTTAACTGCCAGCCAAGCCCTTCACATCATAATGAGCATGTAACTGATATCCACACGTCCGGGACTCTCGATCATGTGCCCTTGCGTTCGGCAGCAGAATGAAAGTGGAAGGTGGCACGCACCTTTTGCATGTTGACCAGGGTGAGGATGGCAGCCAGCTGGGGTGGTGCAGTGGACGCAGCTACTAGGCTGGGGTCTGAACAGAGGTAGGTGAGCAGGTTGCGCACGATCTTGCCATTGGGGCAGGGGACACGATCCACGCAGCTGTCCATCAGTCGCACCAGGCTATGGGCTGAGTCCTCCTGCACCACAGACGCAAAAAAAGGTTATCAGAGTTTTATGTGCCAAGCCCGACAGCTGACTGGTCACTAGAATACTGCCCGCTTAATGTCACCTTGGCTATTCGCGTCACAAGTCTTGATCACAGGCAAAATAAACGAACTCGACTGAACCAAGTGGACATTATGAGCGCTTCACTTGGCCACGAAGAGCCAAATTATGCGGTATGTCATTCCATCGCAAGGCAGTTGACATATGCTACTTTAGAAGTGACCTTGGCTTGGTATGAACTGTTCCAGACAATAGGGGAAACACAGCCACTGCTTTTGGCACAAGGGTTGCCAGAGTTACTAAAGATGAGCCCTGCAGCAACAAAAACCCCAACTACGAATTTTGTGGGGGATGAAACATTTCAGAGGCCCTGACCGTTGTTCATAAGATTCAATGCATCTTGGTTACTCTCAATGATGGAGCGCTGTCACACTTAAGCCCCACGAAGGTTTCTGAAGTGGCAGTCCACAAGTTCTCGTTGTGCGGGAGCCAGGAAAAGAAAGTAAGTAAATGCACTGACATGCATTTCACACCTTATTAAAATTTTACACCTCTCCACGTTGCCAAAAATGAAATTCTCAAAATGGCGGCACCCAAACGAGACTCAAAAGTGGCACGAAATACTGAGTCACATCATCGCTCTTGTTTTCGTCGTCTTCCTTGGTTTTACGAAACAAAGCTGGTGAGCTACATTATCAAACACGACCAAACAAAGCGCTTCATGGAATGAATTAAACATGCACAGAAAATAAGCCCTCTCTGATGTATCCTCACGAGTTCCTGCGCTGTGACATCGCTTCCATTGGACCATTTCTCAGAAGCTGCGCGAGTGCTGGGCTTTAAACTTTCCATCCTGGTGGTAAACAACATCGCGAACATTCCTTGCCAGTTCAAGGTACTGGCGAGGGATGTTCGCGATTAAGTGGCAGCCCACCTGGAGCAGGCGGCTCTCCTCCCGGCGGATGGACTCCATCAGGGGACGGATCACAGGATTCAGCTTGTCTGGCAGACGCCGCAGCCGCACCAGGAAGGTGGCCAGTGAAGAATGCACCCTGCGTAGACAACATGTGACTTCACTCTTAATCTGGAGAGCTCGGGCACTGGGCTAACCGGGAAATTCGTTTAACAAAAGGAACAAAAATCTGTATGCAAAGGCATAAGAAAGGCAGACCTATTTATGGCTGAGTGAATTTAGTATTTATGGCCGCACGACATCCCCAAATGTGCAGCACTAACTGCTCTTTGCACGTACAGCACGACTACCGCGAATGTTTTCAAGAGACTTCATTTACATTCATGCTTTTTTACACTGGTTTCCATTCTGAATTGATTTGACTGATGGGGTTCAAAGTCACCAAAGCAACAAGGTAATAAGAGATGCCCTGTGGAGTGCCCTGGGTGATCACAAATGCGGTCGTTATGGCTGGGATTTATCCCGCGTCCGTGGAGGTCAGCAGCCAAGCACCCTTACCACAGACTTCCCTTCAAAGAAATTGCAAAAACAACACTCGCCTTGTGCTGAGAGTGACCTGGTCCTTCTGTATCTGCTGGGCTGCCCTCAGCAGGCCCCTGCGCTTCTCCTCCAGGCTCTGCAACAACACACAGCCACACGCTGCACTCTTGCACTCTTCACTTCAGGGATCACAAGTCCCCTCCTTCTGAATGACCTTAGAAACGTTTTATCTCCATCAGCTTCAGTCTCAATTAATTCGAGCATTACCAAACCCTCCGGGTGCTTAGGCATTAATTCGGCCCCTAAAGAAGCACAACTCCAGTTTGATCGAAAAGACAGAGAGCACAATTTACCTCGGCCACCTTTGGTTTGAGGCGCACTTGCTGCACTAGTCCTTGGAACACGGTGGTGACTAGGTCAATCACTTGGTCCACCGTCAGGACAACACTGGAAGAAAAGAAACGACAGTTGGTGCCAAGACAATTTTTCGCAAGGCTGTTGTTGAGTTGGGTTTTGGGACATGTAAGCAGCCAAGCAAATGGTTAGAAAAGTGTTTGTTGTATCTACTGAACTGCAGTTCTTCAAATTTACACTCCGTTCAAGATATCTGCTTCATTTCAAAAATTAAAAATACAGGAAAGGCCAACAAGGGTATTCTCACCTATAGCCAACACGAGATGAAAAGAGATGCGCTGACCGCAGGAGAGTATAAAGTGTTCTTTTCCTCGGTGGTTAAAATTTTCTCCTTCAAAATAAAGCCCAGTTTACAATGATGCCTCCACATGCATCCCATAGTGGTTTGTCTTGCTTTCTCAGTATGATGTTGTGTGTAAGGTATGTATGTCTTATGCGGAGATTGCATGAAATCACTTCTTCGAGATGTTCCTCGTTTCCTCGTGTTTACATGACTTCGACTCACCCAACACCTGCTTCGTTCACCACATGGAGTTTGTTATTTTCTTCAGTGTTCCAAGTTGACTGTCATTTACCCCTTCGCTTGCAATGCACTAGCTTCATGCAGTTAATTTACTTGCTTGCCTTATTTGTCGCAAGCCTGTGAAGTACACATGTCTGCACCATCAAACATGACTCAAACCTAACATGACTCATGAAATTCAAACATGACTCAGGACCCAGAAAAATTTTATGATATGCCCTTCAGCAGTGGCTGCGGTCAGTACAGTGAATGATGTTCCCTAGCAGTGCTGAACTGCATTTCTGATGTGAACGGCTGTGAGTACACTAAGGGAGTCTGTATAAAATTATACTAGTACCTGCAATGACTTTGTTTACTATTTTTTCCACAGTGCTAGTGATCACGTCAGCTTTCACCAGTGAATACATATGGACGCATACGGCGGAAGACGAGTTATTTACCCTCATCTTCCTCATACCCTCGCACACTAATGTAAAATGCTGTTTCTAAACCCCTGCCATAGAAGCCTGCAGAGCTGCTACTTTTCAGAGTCCACAGAATTTTTGGAAGATATGCTCTGGTGGGGTTTCCGTTTTACGAAATTTCATAAGAGTAAGATCACATATTTCAGAGGTATGTAGTAACATGCATCCAGTGGGCTACGCCTTTGAGTGATGCCCGGTAAAGTGTCCATTACTCTGAGATCTCGACACACCTCTTCAAATCACAGTAGCATTGGCCTGAAGGCTTGAGGTTTGTTGATAAATGTTATTCTAGAGGGACACCTAGTTACAAATAGCTTATGTGCTTTGGTAGCAATTTCAAGGATACGTGCACAAGTAAGTGCGATTCTCCTATTTTCAAGAGGGGGTTCATTCATATCTGCAAGTGGGCTGGGTACAGGGGATGTCCTGTAAGCTCCGCATGAAAGGCGCTCTCACAAGTTGTGCACTACGCCTAATTTTCTCAGGTGCGATGGTTTTGTTGAACTGTACACCATGCAAACAGTGTAACCTAACAAAAAGGCAAAAATATGCAGAGGACATGTCCGACCAGATCGTCAGTGCGTCCGTGAGAGTATCTGGAATGTGTTTTGAGATTACTATGCAATTTAGGATCCAGGTAGAACGAGAGGAAGAAGATAGTTTGCACGGTATGAAGAAGAACTGAACAAGGGTAAATGGGGTACGCCTCAGTTCGCAGATGAGCCAACGTTTCGACAAGTGGACTTGTCTTCGTCTGGGCTACAGTATCTACAGTACAGTAGCTACAGTATCATAGACGATGGATGT
>JAJIZL010019220.1:637975-676299 GCA_023969395.1 Amblyomma maculatum | reverse complement strand
CTTGTCTTCGTCTGGACGAAGACAAGTTCACTTGTCGAAACGTTGGCTCACCTGCGAACGGAGGCGTACCCCATTTAACCTTGTTCAGTTCTTCTTCATACCGTGCAATTTAGGGTTATTTATGTGTGGGAGTTTTTTTCTCAAATGATAGGCCTAAAAATTTAGGGTCTGCTCTACAGACAATACGGTTTTTTTCAGGCATAGTGGGGTCAAACCTGGAGGACTCCTTTTGCTGGTGCAAGGTCTGACAAGCCACCTTTCTGGTGCTGACAGGCTGCTGGCAGCATTTAGTACATCCAAGGTATGGAAGTTACTTTGCAGTGCATTCAGTTCAGGGATGAAAAACATTTACTTAAAACTCTGTTTTTGAGAACTGGCGAGGAGATGGCTGGGGTAGGATCTCTTCTTAAGCAAAAAACATTTTAACACCTATTGTGAATAAGCTCGGGTGGTCATCATATGGCAACCGTGACAACCCAGAGAAAGATCAAAAGGAACTCTAAACAACTTCCTATTCGAACAGCATATATGCCTACCTGGCCAGATCCAAATTCGGGAGATTTTTACCAAAGGAAGGGTGCCTAGTGAGTCATTACGCAATAGACTTTGCTAGCTTAAAAAAAAATCTGCTGCAGTAGTTTTCCTCAAAGCATGGTCCAGAATGGCGGCTATCCCCGAGCAGCAGACGTGGGATGGTTGGATGGTTAGCTAGGCACATAGGCAGCCCACCTAACCCTGCACATACACATAAGCTGCTGCAATAGCAAACATGAAATGTAAACAATGCACAACTACTTTAGGTTTGGCTTGATTAGGCTTTGACTGGCTGCTTAACCAATGATGTTGATGGTGGTAGTGTGGCTGTTGATGGTGATAGTGACGACTACACTGCAACTGCAGATCTCACGGTGCCAGTTTCGCAAATGCCATCTTTGTTTGGGCAAAGGAAACTTAGGAGATTCAAGGCAGTGCTCATACAACTCGAAAGTTCAGTTAAAAAATAGGAAATCTCCCTGGTAGTTAGGGAGGGTTAGCAGGTATGGCGCTTCACCGCAGCACGACACCTATGCACTGTGGAGAAGCTGCAGCAACTAAAAACCGCAGCTGCAGTTCGTACATTGTTGCTCTCTTGTATCGCCTACTAGTATGTTACCGTAGAATCTGCTGCCCACTAAGACCGATCCCGGTCATCTTTCTCAAGCACAAAATTTGCTCTCGACTAGGCACCCATCTGGTTACCAATATCGCACGTGTCAATACGTGAATGAAGCCAGCAACTCTGTACACCTTGTACAGCTTGCACAGATCCCTGGGGGCAGGGTAGAAGGGGATACTCACGTGGGCTGGAAGCGGGAATCCAGGGGCAGTCCAAAATGGCGCAACAACGCAATGAAGTCCCTGGCGTCCTGCTGCAGCCGCGTGAAGCCGCTTGCCATCTCGTCAAAGTACAGGGTCTCCCCCAGGCACTCGAGCACCCGGTCGCGCACAGACGCTGGACACAGGTGGTCCTGGGGGGGTCGAGCGAATGCACACTGAAGGAAGGGCAGCAGCCAACCATGCTGCACTTACGTAGGTGCGTATACTCCACATTGTACACGGATCACATATTGAACGAGTTAACAGTTCTCTAATGACTGATCAAATGCTTAAACCAGTGGTGTTGGAGGCCCAGCGTGGACAGGCAGAAGTGATGGTTCCCTTGCAGCGTGAAACGGTGCCTTTTACTACTGCCTGGCAAAGAATGGTCATAAAAGAGCGCCACGTCACTTCAGTCTGAACAGCCTGTCAGTAACTGGTGCAGTCAAGCTTAGACAAAGCTGCATGCCTGCAGCCAAACCCACCTTGTTTGTGTATTTGCTTTTCAAGTAAACATGCCTGGAAGAAGCATGCTCACGTACATATCCTCTAGAAAACAGCCTTACAGCCATCTCGTGCAGAAGGGGAAATTCTTCAGTTATCATGACACCTTAACACATGCAGAAAAAGACAGAGAATGAGTACACACACACAACTGCACTGATTAGCACTGCTGCATGCGCGAGTCCTTCAAAAAGACGTTTGCTATCACGCTTTCCACGCTTGATGTGGCAGTGGACAGCGCAAGCCTCAATCCACCATACCTGAAAACCAGGCTTGCGCAACTGGACAAAGTGGGGAAAGCCACTACCGGCACATCTGTCAAGGGCGCTGGCACTCTGCCAAGTTCACCTCCTACCCCAATCCACCCACAACGCAGGAGTTAACATTAATGTTATTGCCACGAAGCATCTTAGCGCACTGTCAAGAATTGCACTGTGGATGGCAATGGCGAAACGCGCCGACTAGAGCTTTTTTTTTTTTTTTCAATTCACAATGGCAAAAGTGCAGGGTGAGTTCATTACGAAACTAGATACAGTAATCGAGATGCCCGTTAACCCTCCAAGCCGCGGCGCACCATTTAAATAAACGTCGTAGGTCGATGTTGTGTGCTGTCACCCAGTCAAGGGCAAGGTGCAAGAGTGCTTACGTTGCTAGACATGCACTTCCACTGCTATCAGTGGGAGATGTTTTGAGGCCACGACCAGGCAGGAGAGGGGCAAAGAGGGCGCACCGCTGCCTTCTGCCCGGCTAGTGCCTTGATGAAGTGCCGAGAATATCCACGACTACTCGTTGCAGTGAAGCATGCCTTCATCTCTGCAGGGGCACACTTCGGCGGTCGGCAAACCACACGAAAGAGCGCTTTTCTCTTTTGGGAGGTCTCGGATTGGGACGTACGGCATATTAAGCATAAGCATAGTTTTGCGGTGCCACTTCGCAGCTCCGAGGTGCTGATGCTTCATTGGTTGCAAACAAAATTTAGAATGAGCATTCTAGGAAAGCACCAAAAACCTAATTAACAGGGCAGGTGTAGGCCGCTGCTTCGAAAGTTTATGGTTAAACTTACATTAGAAATTACGGGACCGCAGAAATTGTTTGAATTATGAGAGTCCGAATTATCAAAATTTAGTGTATTTAAATGTACCTGATGCAGGTGGAAATGCTTGCCACTGCAGAATCACAGTGTGATAATGCATGAACACTTAAAATAAGATGTAAACGTGCTAGTAAACAGACTAAAAGGATCCAAGAGGGGTGCACCCCCGTCAACACACTTTAGAACATAACAATAAAGCATCTCGGACTGCAGCTTAAAAGGTGTCGCTCATAGAGTGAGGCAGCAGAAGCAGGGCAGACTGACCACTGGATGCAGGGTGACCCAGTGTGCCATGACCGCGGCCGTCATCATGCGCTGCAGGGCGCTCTTGGAGGCCAGGTGGAAGAGCACCAGGCGGGCATAGCTCTCCACGGGGCTCTCCACAGGGGGAACCTCCAGGCCGGGCATGGGCTGCGTCACCAGGCCCGACAGCAGGCCCAGGAGCCTACGATACACACACACCACAGTTTAAACAAAAGGAAAGCACCTCAAACACTTTACATGGACCGAAGGCTGTTCGAGCCGTATAGAAGACTGGAAAAGTAAGGAGAACATGGGGGGATCACTTCCTAAAGCAAGATGATGAAGAAGCGCAAACACACAAGGGCAGAGAGAAGTAGAAGAAACCAGCGCTATCTCGTCTACTTCTCTCTGTCCTTGTGTGTTTGTGCTTTGTCTTCATCATCATGTCCAAATACCAACAAGCCCAAATCACAACGCTTTTGGATTACATTCCTAATACAATCTCGAAACAACTGACTTCGATTGCCCTATCCATCACAACAATCAAGTCAGCCTTTTATTAAAAGCTTTGTGTGGACCTATAACCAACAAGAGTGACACCTCCTCGCATGCTTCTTGCTGCTCCTGGCCCCCAACGTAAAGCATGAAATTTGGGCAAGCCTTCTCATAGGGCCGGCACAAGTGACATGGGTGGGACGGGCGGGATGTCGTCCCAGTCACATTCGTTTATCCCCTCCCCCTCCTCTGCACATTAGAATGTATATGTTGAGTGGGGAGACGAGAAGCACATCCTGAATGAAACTAATTCTGAAATGCCTGCGATGCAGTGATGAGCGATGTAATACAGTCGAGCCTGGATATACTGAATTCTGATTACTGTATTTTCAAGATCGTAAGTCACTCTAACAAATCGCATGTTCCCACCCCCATAAAAAAAAGTGTACAGGTAGGCACTTTCCGAAACAAAACTTTATTGCCATGTTGGGTAACCCATCCCCTCTTCGGATCACATATTTTGGCGATATATACGCCGCAAGCTCGGTCTCGAGCTCTGGAGAGCGTTCCGACTGTGGTCCGAGGAAGCCTCTTCGCTTGCCATCACAATAGAAAGTTTTCCTTCGCTGCTGCCGCCAACTCACACATAATCCATTTGAAAGTTTAGAACTTGCGGCCCGTGCACAGTCGTTTGTTTTTTTTTTTCCCTAAATCATGGCCGACCACTTGAACGCTGCAGTGAACGAGCACCAAATGCTTTTCAGGTATGAACAGCTCGCGACAAAGCACGTGGCTGGCCATCAATTACTTGCCAATCAATCAATGCACCAAATCCAGGCAGCACTAAAGAAGGAAACCTAAGTATGAATGATCGGTGTCGGCTCCTCCATTAACCATCGACACTCTCCAGAAGCATTGCTGTGCAAAAAGCAAGTGTCTCAAAGATTGGAACAGCGGGCGTTTCATCAACTATCAACCCTTCCGTATACAGTCAAACCCGAATATAACGAACTCGGATAGAGCGAATTATGTTTTATATCGAACACTCGAATTTCCGCTAGCATTATGCATATAAAATGTATTTTTTATAACGAACTACACATCGGATATAGCGAACTCAGCGCGCGCGATCGGTCGCCAAACGCCCGCCAACGGGCGAACCTTTGTGCCGGCTCAGAGTTCTCTCCGGGCAGCCCACGCTGCCGGGCCGCAATACTTCTAGCGCATGCCGTTGTCAGATGGGAGGGGGATTGGCGACGGCTCCGTTCCCCAAGGTCTCACACAGCGCATACAGTTGAATCCCGCCACAACGAATACCGCCACAACGAAATTTCCGCGACAACGAATAATTTTTTATTCCCCGCGAGTATCCTATAAGAATTAATGGCCTAAATTTCTCTGCACAACGAACCATTTTTGCAGAGCGTTTCCACTTCAACGAAATTTTCGCGTTCAAAATCGAAACCGAAACTAGTTTTATTGGCGAGAAGTCCAAGTCAAATCCAAAGCCACATTAAGCATGAAATCACGTGATTGCAGTTCCGCCATTTTGGCTTTGTGTCGTGGTCGCGTTGTTCACTCGCTGCCTTTCTCTTCGACAACGACGAGTTTTCATCCGCAGGACACGATGGCAACGCAAGTGAAAAAACGCAAAACTCTTTCCCTTGAGCAAAAAGCTCAAATAATCGCCCAAGCAGAAAGCGGAAGGAAGAAAGTGGCAATTGCTGAAGACTTCGGAATTCCTGCAAGTTCGCTGTCAACGATTCTAGGCAATAAGGACAGCGTGAGAATGGCACTTGCTTCAGGCACATCCTCGAAGCACAAAAAGGTGACGCGGCCCCTCCATGAAGAGTTGGACAAAGCAGTGCATGCGTGGTTTGTGGAAGCACGAGCCAGCAATGTCCCCCTGTCCGGAAGCATCGTCCCAGAAAGCCTTGAACTATGAATGCCTACTTGGCATTGATGATTTTAAAGCCAGCATTGGCTGGCTAAACCGTTTCAAGGCCCGCCATAACATCGTTGGAAAAGTGTTGTGCGGCGAGTCAATGTCAGCAGACGTGGACGGAGCAGCTGCTTGGAAGGCGAGTAACATGGCCGGAATTTTAAGCAACTTCGCGCCTGCAGACATTTACAACGCCGACGAGACCGGGCTATTCTACGAGATGTTGCTGGCTAGGACGCTCGACTTCAAGGGGCAGCGCTGTCACGGCGGCAAACACAGCAAAAAACGCATCACAGTGCTGCTTTGCACAAACATGGATGGCTCGGACAAGCGTCTGCCGTTAGTCATAGGCAAAAGTGCCAAGCCGCGCTGTTTTAAGGGAACTCGTAGCCTACATGTGCTGTACAAGGCGAACAACAAGTCATGGATGACCCGCGCTATTTTCACCGAGTGGATGATGGCATTCGACCGCGACATGAAGCGGCAGGGCCGTAAAGTTTGCTTGCTTTTGGACAATTGTTCAGCGCATCACTCCGACGAAGTCAAGCTCACTAACACGGAGCTGAGGTTTTTCCCTCCCAATTGCACGTCTGTCTTACAGCCTCTCGATCAGGGCGTGATTCTTAGCCTGAAGCGCGCTTACCGCGGGAGGTTAATTCAGCGGCTGCTTTTTAACACTGAAACCGGCCGAGACACGAAGGTGGACTTGTACGTGGCACTGCAGATTATGTCTGCTGCCTGGAGCACACTGGGGCGCTCAGTAATTGTGAACTGTTTCAGGCACGCCGGATTTGCCGAAGGTCGACCCGTACACTCTGCTGGCCTAACACCAGGCGTTACAGACGACGACGAAGAGGCGTCACCGGCTCCGGGGATCGCGGCCGCCTGGAAAACGCTGGGAGAAATAGGAACCGTGCCGCCTAATCTCGAGCTCGACGAATACATCGGCGCTGACGCTTGTGTTGTTGTTCACGAAGATGTGAGTGATGAGCAGATCATAAAAGCTGCCCGGAATGATAAGGACTCTTCCGATGAAGAAGACGACGACGTACAGGAAGCGCCGGCTGCGGCAACCGCCGTACAGGTGATGGACGCTTTTGATGTCATCAGGAATTTCGTTGCTGTCCGAGACGACGATGTTGCAATGGGTTTGCTGACCGAGTGCGAAAATCGCGTGACGGCGTTGCTCGCCGTGAAGCGTAAGCAAACCAAGCTTACAGATTTTTGGCATTAAACGCCTTTGCTGCTGCTTGGGCAATTCTTTCTGCGTTTCACGTCAAATTTTTGCGATAACGAAGTTCCGCGAGAACGAATTTTTTTTCGTGCACCGTGAATTTCGTTATAACGGGATTCAACTGTACGTCATCACGCGCCCGCTAGGGTGCTTCTGCTGCTTCTGCGCCGATGCCACGCTTCCGTAAAACGCAGGAGGGGCTCTCTACAGCAGCTTCCACGAGGGACCCTCCTGTACGCATGCGTGGCCGTCGCCCGGAGTAGCATGAGTAGCCTTTAAAATCTGCGCCATCGGCCAGCCTCTCTTTGCAGCGCTCCTATTTGGCAGCTGCCTACCATGTGATCAAAGACGTTCAAGCAGCTCCGGACCTATTGCACTTCGAGAAAGAAGCAACACTGGCCAGAACTGGTTTCAAGTTTGGGCGAAGGGAAGGCAGCCTCCGAACAACGAACGCGTCAGTGGTGAACTTTCCCGCATCCTCGGTGCTTTCTTTGTTCGCGTTTGCAAGTCGTGCTGCTGCTATCCTCACGATTCCGGACGTGCCTACGTTGCTGCTGGCTTGCATTCCGGCGCTACATCCTGCAAGATGACGACGAAGCAGCGGCGTGCCTTACCGCTTTCCGACAAGCTGGAGATAATTCGCCGCGTTGGCCGCGGCAAAAAGAAGTCTGACGTTGCCGCGCATTTCAAGATTCCGCGGAGCACGTTAAGCACCATTTTGAAAAACCAGTCGGCCATCAGAGGCAATGCACAGGAACGACCAAATGGTGACGGCTTTCGCCACCGCAAGCCGGCTTACGACCAAGTAGAGAAAGCGCTGTACCAATGGTTCTTGGACGTTCGCGCGCGAAATCTGCCGGTCGAGGGGTTTACAGCGGGCAGTGGTTGGCTCCAACGATTTAAAGACCGCTACTCCACCACCGGGAAGGTGGTTGCAGGAGAAAGCCAAGGAGTGGACGCTGAGAGTGCTGAAAAGTGGGTGCAAGACGTGTGGCGTGCTGTCACGGAGATACGAACCGTGCAATATTTTTAACACCGACGAGACTGCCTTGTTTCGACAACTGCTGCCGAGCAGAACCTTGGCGCTAAAGAATGAGAAGTGCCATGGCGGCAAATTGAATAAGGCCCGAGTCACCGTTCTTCTCACGACAAACATGGACGGTTCATCAAAGCTGCGGCCGCTTGTCATAGGCAAGTTCAAGTCTCCTATGTGCCTGCGAGGATGCACTTCACTCCCAGTCACATACAATTCAAATTCTAAGGCCCGGATGACCAGAACGTTGTTCGAAGCGTGGCTGCATGGCTGGGACGAGGAACTTGCAACGAGCGGGCGAAAGATTTGCCTCCTCCTCGATAACTGTTCTGCGCACCACTGCGGCGTCACGCTCAAGAACATCGAGCTTTGTTTCCTGCCACCGAACGCAACAACGGTTTTGCAGCCCCTCGATCAGGGGATCATCCGCGCTTTCAAGCTGGGCTACAGGAAACGCGTCGTTGAGCGGCTGTTGGTGAAATTGCGGGTTAACGACGAGCTCAAGATTAATTTGCTGGCCGCAATAGAAATGATTAACCGTGCCTGGCAAGACGTGACGTAATCCACAATCCGCAACTGCTTCCACCATGCTGGACTATGTCGAGAGGATGCAGAAGCTGCTAGTGAAGCGCGCACTGTGCAAGATGACAGCGATGTTGCCACGCTGTGGGAAGAACTCGCTGATGTTCCGGACGCTGTGCCCGAAGAAGTTGCCCTGGAGGATTTTCTCACTGTTGACGACAACGTAGCCGTGACAGTGAGCCCGTTGGACTCGGAAATTGTTGCCGACAAGCTGGCATCTGGTGCGAACGAGAAGACCGAGGAGCCGCCGCCGGAGGACGATCGCCCTCGCCCGACGTTGCAAGAAGCCCTCGCTGCTACCGATCTGCTGCGCTGATACTGCTCCGGAATACAGGGAAGCGGACTGGAGTTTGTGGAAATGATGTCGCGTGTGGAAAGTGCGATTCTCGCTGATAGAGTTAAATGCAGTGTTCAGGCGAAGATCACTGCCTACTGCAAATAAGTGAGCATTTATCTGCAATAAATTTCTTTTGTAGATTCATGGTGAGCAGCACGGTTTTTTTTTAGTTAGTGCGTTTTCACTGCGCTGTCTGGACATCGTGTATAACGAATTTGGTACTGAAGTTCGTTATAAACGGGTTTGGTTATAGCGAAATACTTTATATAGCGAACAAATTGCGTTGTATTACGCAGTTCGTTATAACCGGGTTTGACTGTAGTATCTCCCGAGAAGCGTGCGTAATAACTGAAATCTACTTAGAGCTATGGAGCAAACTTGCCGTTGCGTCCCTGATGGTACATTGTTTATCTTGCTATTATTGAAAGCGCCATGCTATGGTTTAGAGTCAACCCCCTACTTCGGAGTAAAGAAAAAAACGGGTCAACTTACAATCGTGTAAATAAAGTTTCTCGAACTCCCCCTTGAAAGTCCCATGTAAAAGTATAGAAAAGTTGTATCATATGTTGAACTGCAATTTTACTGGCTTTTTTTTTTTTTTTTCGTGTATCGAACTCCACACTGCTCACTGGAAGCTGCGCCTTCCCAAAAGACGATCACATCACACTCTGACGTTTGCCGCGTGACATCGCGTGACATTTGCAAGCCATGTGTGGAAGGAACGAGAGAGAACCAATACCGCGACGGCCTGTCTAGAGCAGCCCAGGCCCTGGAAGCTATGTTTTCTCCAGAGACGCGCACATCTTAAGTGATAGTTTGGTGAGCTTCACCATGCGACGTTTGCAAGCCATGAGAAGGAACCAGAGAAGGAATGAAGCCGATGGAGCCTTATTGTTGAGGCAAGGGGAAACAACGCGAAAGAACACAGCCCAAAGGTGTGCACATTCTTTCCTTCTTCCATGAGTGTGCAAGAGCATAGAGGAAGAAAAAATTCTGCCGAGCTTGCTTTTTTTCCTGCCTTCACGGATAATGCGCATTATAAAACCTATGTCAGCACATGACAGACGTAATCCACAGAGAATTGAAATATTCCTGCCCTTTTGCACATGGGCACGCCAGAGCAACAAGGACCACCCCTCACTTGGCAGCTGTGCAGCGACACCGGAGCACCAGGAGCTCGCGCTCGGCGGGGCTCTCGTTGAGGGACTCTGCCCCAGCCAGGTACACCTCGCCCCCAAGCAGGGGACTGCCCCCGGGGGCGGCAGTGGGCGCCTCCTGCGGAGCGACAGCACCAGGGCCCCTCCGGATCCTCTTGTCCGGCTGGAAGAGGGTCGGGACAGACACGGGATCAGGAGCAGGAACACTTGCGGGTTTGTGGAACACTTCTACATTGTTCTAATCCTGCACGCCAACATGGTGCCCGCGATTACAGCAAAGCAAGAAAAAATGACCTCTTGCCCAAATTTCGTTATTATATTTGAGCAAATGGCAAAAATATTCTGAAAACTTTTACTCAGTGTGAAAAATAACTGCCCAAATTCAACAAACTAAAGACGTGAAAATAAAGTGTTCAGGTAGTATTTCTCGGTTTTCTTTAACGGTTCTAAAAGGCATGAAGTGGTGTGCTGTCCGGCAAAACAGAACAACAGGACAGCTGATGAAATGAGAAGAGAAATAAGATATGAGAAGCAGCATCCTTCCATATTTACTATATTATCTTCTGCAATGCCAGCAGAGCAGTGCTGGCCAACAAATTATGCCCAAACAGGAGAAAAAGCATAATCGTTACACTATACATAGCCCTGTAATGAACACGAGACTATTCCCGCATTTGTATGACAAATGCACCACTTCTGGCAATGACACTTTCACCTCAGCCCATCGTCGACAACAATTAATTGATCTAGACCTTTTTTTTGGAAGTTAGTCCTGCAATAAAGCTTCGAACTTGCAGCCCACAGCGCTGTTGCTTCGGCATAAATGATAGCCACCTCCTTGAACACTGCACAGAACAAGCGCCGAGTGCTTTTTGGACTGGAGGGCTCGTGACGAAGCACGTAGCCGGTCATAAAGTCAAAAGTGCGAACGCCCAATGAGTGCAAACTCAACAAATTATCGGTGTCAGCTCTTCCATCAACCATCGACCCTCCCTGAAAGTGCCACGTCACGTGACCAGACGCGACTGACGTGCAAAACAGGAGTGTCGCCACAATTCTAACAGCAGCTCTTCCGTAAACTATCGACACTCCCGCAGGTGCAGTTTGCGCTGCACCTGCAAAAAATTCTTTCCGAGAAGCACACACAGTAACAGTTACTGAATTTGTTTGCTCTGCGGCTTTAAGGACAGCATACAGTTACTGAGCAACTGAATGTTGTCCTTAAAGCCGCAGAGCAAACAAATTTGCCGTAGCCTCCCTGATATGGTTTTTGTCTTGCTCTTGTTAAGAGTGACACGTGTTGGTTTCAATTGTAGGTCGACCTCCCAACTTCGAATTTTCGAATTAAAAAAAAAAAAAAAAGAAAAGAAAAAGAAGAAGGGTCTACTTACAATCGTGTAAATACGGTAATGGCCAATTAAAAAGAACTGGCGGTTTTCATAATTTTTTCAGGAGTTAAATTGGTGGCAAAAGAGAAGAGTGAGACCCTAGATTACGCACAACGCTTTGCACGAAGCTGGGACTGCAGCTTCACTTTTTTACCTTTTCTAGCTAGCAAAATTCTTTTTCCCCCAGTGAAAGTAGCTTCTTTGTTTCTAGAGTGCATCGGCCTACCGACAGAGGCCAATTTCTATTTGTCCTTAGGGTCCGTGTAACATTTCAAACCCAAAGATGAGGATGGATGGGGTACAGACAAGTGCTGTGTTCAAATGAGAATAGTACCAGCATCTTGCCCTCACCTCTGGTTTCTGCAGTGTTCATCTTGGTATGTAAAACGAAGAAACCCAAGTGGCTGTTCCAGTGAAACTTAGTGAGCCGCTACTGGGGCCCAAATATCAGAACACTCCACAGAATACAGTCAGCTATCAGCGAATGCACATTCTCTCACGTGCTCCACTCACCTTGAGGTTAGGGGGAAGAACCAGCCACTGCAGAGCCACGACGTCAACCTGCACGTGTTGAGCACTTGGTAAGTAAAAAACCACATGTTCTCTTACTGTCCCCATCAGAGATGGCAGAATGCGACATCACCTGCAGGTGGGCTGGGTGCATGAGGAGGCAGAGCCAGGAGCTCATGTGTGGGCAGGCAGCCGTCAGCAGCGGACCCAGAGGGGCACCAAGCACCACCTTCTCCCACACCTGCAACAGACATTCACCGGTAAGCACCCACACCAAAGGCGCAAGCAGCAATCTTTCTTGCCTGCTGCTAGGTCACCCTGCTTTGTCAAAGTGACACACTGCTGCCACTTTTTAAGCAAATCTTTCACATAAAATACAAATGCAAGGAATGACAGTGTTTGTTTAGTGAAAAGTGCACCTGTCTGGAGTTTTTGCATAGCTCGTACAGTCATCCCAATGCGAGCATCTGATCACACTACTGACAAAGTCCCCACTGCCACGACTTCATGGGAAAGGGGCAGACAAATGAAGAAAGGCTGTCAGTGATGGTGGTGGCCTTTCAAGCTGCGATCCAAGCTGGCTTTCTCCCCTTTCTCTGTTTTTGAGAGTGAAAAAAGAGCCCACAAATCAACAGCCCAAGATGTCTTATTTAATTTGATTCACGTCCAAAGTTCCCCATCTGAATGCCCTTGCTCAAAATAGAGAAGCAAAAAGAGAAAAACTTCCTGAATTCGCGTGTACACAGAGACACCAATTTATGTGCACCTTTACGCACATTTCAGAGCTGCAAGTGCTATAGTGGCCAAAACGATTGAGAAGAAAGAGAAGACACACCTGGTAGATGAGGTTGAGGACCTCCGTCGACGTCTCCAGCAGGCAGCGCTGGTAGAGCAGCCGCAGCATGCAAGGCAGCAGCGGAGGAATCCACTCGCTCAGGGGCTGCAACAAGGGGCACACCACCAGACGGTCGGGGAAAAACAGTAGCCACACCTCTGCCGACCAGACACCGACGCCGACATAGCCGTCTGGCCCGGACTGTGCTCCTTGTTCGAATTATCCAAATTCCCAAATTAACGAGACTTACAAGCCTGATGCAAAATGTATAGGATAATTTGAGAGCTCGTTATTCAATTCATATTTGGTCATTTGAATGTTTCCGCGCTGATCTTGGAGATGTGAAGTGCTGAAAACTGGAAGGGCAATGGGTGTCGGTGGTGTAGCATATTCTTAAAAAACATTTGGCCTCCAAAACCAACGACCTGTCATGCTTGTTCTGCTGCTTTGTCACTGATTGTATGAAATCTATCTTTGAAAGAAGACTAATCAAGAAGGAAGTGAAAAAAGAACTGCGCGTCCATCCTGTTGAGAAAACCACGTGCAGGGACAAAAGGAAGAGGTGGGAAGCAGGCACTAATAATATGGCACTATGAGCTCGGCACAGCAAACATATCATGTAAAGGTAACATGTCCACAGTGCTTTGTTCTGTTCTATCACACCAATGTTATGCATGACGAACAAACTAGGCCAGCTCCACATCCTCTCGACAATTAGGCGTTCTAGCCTTTGTGGATATTGCTCAGGAAGCATACAGCACCTCAAAAGCACATGTACACATTCACGACCAAAAGGAGAGACATTCCCCCATAGCGGTGAAGCTGTGATGTTGAAACCTCTGCTCACCTGTGGCGCCCCTTCGTCGGAGGTGAGGATGAGCAGCGACCGCAGCACTGAAAGGCGGACAGCCGCCGAGTTGTGCCCCAGGAAGGGCCATAGCCGAGGCACCCACTGGGCCAGGGGGGCATTGTCACTGCCACCGTTCCCATCACTAGTGAGCCCCGTCCCGTCCACAATGCTCGTCCTCTGCTCTTCTCCATCTTGCACTGGTGGTGCCGCACCACCACTGGACACACATAAAAAAAAGGGAACTCTGCTGCAAACCAGGCGAAGAGCACCACTTGCAGCAACATGAGTTGTCGTAGGCAAATTAAAAGCGTTTCCAATATCAAAGTGCACAAGTCACAAACAGAAGCAATTTTTCAGACTAACTAAAACAGTATGGTGCGGTATGCAGGGCTCAATGTCTTGAAGCGACTTGAGCTACGAGAGATGCCACAGTGGAGGGCGGATCAACTTTGGCCACCTGGGATAGGGGGGGGAAGGGGGGGGAATGGGGGGGCTGACCACTGAGTCACTACAGCAGGTTAAAGACTAAGTCTACAAGACTACGGGAATGTGTTTGTCTTAGAACAAGTACCCAAAGAAAGCCTATGCCAAGATGCAAGGTCTGCCCAAATACCTGTTGCATGAGAACAATGCACAAAATTACTTTGCAGTGGGACAGTAACCGCAAACACAACATCTACAGCCCTATTTATACGGTGAAACAATAAGGGTATGGAAACAAGGTCATGTAATTCCACCTGAAAGTGGTACTGGTCTATTGTCGGCTTTGTTTCTTGTCATTTCCCTTCCCCCTTTTAGCACCAGGTTTAACTTATGTTTTTTCTTCTATAGTTTCCCTCCTGCTCCTAGCCACCTGATGGTGGACCATCTGGCCTTACCAATTCTACGAGCTGGTGCACACAACATGACTTTCCACTCATCACAGGCAACATGCAGATAGCACTGACATTTCGCTGAGATGTCTGCACTAAAAATGCGTGCCATGATGCAGCAGGAGTGGAAAAACAGCCCAAGCACCAAGTCAATGAGCAGGTGCACCCTGAGCCCTTTTGACTGTGAGGGACACAGCATGGCGCGTGACTAGCAAGACGCAGAGATGTGGCCAGATCAGGTCTCTTCCGCTGAGCACAGGCATTGATAATGGCACCTTGCCTTAACGGGAGAGGCCAGCAAGAAAGCCCGACTAAAAGAATGTTAGCCTGTGAAACAAAACTTCACAGTGAACATGTGGGCAAGCTTCCTTGTGTGGGTGTGCTTACGAGTTGGGAAGTGATCTTTGCTTATCTCAAAAGCGAGTAATGGAAGCCCTGCTGCGAGTACTACTGCGAAGAGTGCCTAGCTCTGCAGGGATGCACAGCAGCTAACCTTAAGGGGGGACACGGCTCTTTGGCACCGAAAATCGGCCTGAAAATCGGATTTTCAATTTTTTCATTTTCGTATTCCTCGCACCATTCCGCATCTGCACGCAAATTTTCATCCTTATACCCCGCTTATTTATGAAGTTATAGCGATTAAAAAATGCAGTACCACACCCACTGCCCTTTAAATTGTGGACAAACGACACCCAATTTCGATCGCCCGGCGCATGAGAACTACGCGCTCCACCGCGGCGATTTTGGTCTCGTTCGAAAGCGCGCGCTTTCGGCTTATTTTTTCTTTCGGAAAGCAACCCTGTGCGCTCCCCTTCCCCATAAAAAACAAGCAAAAAGATAGCATGCAGCGCGCGCTACTATTGGCCGGTTAAGGCACGTGATCAAAATGGTGTCGTTTGGTTGGTTCCAGCAAGCTAGCCCTGAAATGCGGACTCCCAGTGACGCCATTTCTGCCGACCACGCTAGTGCAACGCGAGAGTCATGCCAGGCGCGAAGAAGTACCGCTCTTTGCACAAGTTCGGGCGAAAGCAACCAAAGAAACGCGTTAAGAATGCGACTTCGTTGCATACTGTGCAAGAAGCAAGTGCCAGTGCTGCGGGATTGTGTGACGATCACGTTGCGGGCGGCGACGCTTCTCCGATTCCGCTGGACAACGGCGCCGTTCTTCGTGCCGACTGCAGTCGTGTACGTATTGATACCGCGCCTGTCACTAACAGTGACATAACTCAAGTGAGTGCCCGTGAGCAGGCTACGCTTGATAGACTGGTATCGACGCCGGCGACGGCACGAAAGACCGCGCTGTTCGCCGATGCAAGTGGTGCGTCCGCAGAGTCAGATGCGGACGGAACAGCCTCCTATGCGGTAATTGACCTCAGCATTGTGAATATCCTTCTGTATGCCGTGCGGTGCAAAACGTGTCGTGGATGCGTGCGTTTAATTACCAGCGACCGGAGCTATGGCCTCGCCGTAAAACTGATCGTGCTGTGCGACAACTGCGGTGAGATTGCGGCCGAGTGGAACTCGCGGAGGGTTGACGGCGAGAAAAGGTGCAATCCTTTTGAGCTGAATATTCTGGCTAGTCGAGCAATGCTGTCGACCGGTAACGGCCAGACAGCAATGAACGATATCTTTTCGGCGATGGGGTTGTCGCGGCGCGGGATGCACAACAAGACGTTTCAACGGCATCTGAAGAACACACTGCAACCCGCTGCTACCCGAGCCGCCACGACCGCTATGGCACAAGCCGCGCAGGCAGTGGCGAAGGTCTACGATGACTTGTGTTTTGGGCATAGGGGGAACATTGCCGTGTGCTACGACGGCACATGGATGACGCGCGGACACTCATCACATATAGGCGTCGGTGCCGTGGTGGAACTCTTCACTGGTTATGTGCTTGATTATGTGGTGTTGTCAAACTTTTGTCTGGGCTGCGAAATTGGTCCCAAGCCAAACACTGACGGCTACGAACTTTGGAAATCACGCCACCAGTGCCAAAAAAACACCAACTCCAAGGCTGGTCAAATGGAAGTAGAGGCTGGCAAAATTCTGTTTGAAAGATCTCTGCAGCGCCACAACATGCGCTACACAACCATGCTATGCGATGGGGACAGTCGCACGTTCAGTGCTCTTAAAGATGCTGCAATCTATGGCTACATTGAAATAGTCAAAGAGGACTGCATAAATCACGTGCACAAGCGTATGGGAGCAGCTTTGCGCAACCTCTTGCAGAGACACAAGGGTGCAGGGAAGCAAAGTCTTGGCGGCAGAGGAAGGCTGACAACTGATCTAGTTGACAAGCTGGCAATATATTATGGCCGAGCGCTTCGATCAAATGTAGGTGATGTGGATGCCATGCAGCGAGCTGTGATGGCGACATATTACCACATCACATCTACTGATGACTGCCCCAAACACAGTTTGTGTCCTACCGGTGAGAAGTCATGGTGCCGCCACAACGCTGCAAAGGCAAAAGAGGAGCCTGCACCAAAGCACAATTACAGTCTGCCAAGAGATGTGGCTGATGCTCTTTTGCCTGTTTATAGTCGTTTATCAGAGAAGAGCCTGCTGCAGAGGTGCATTCGGGGGAAGACCCAGAACTCGAACGAAAGCTTCCACTCGGTCATCTGGACCTTGATCCACAAAGAGCGGCACTCATCACTGTTTGCTGTGGAAGCAGCCACAGCAGAAGCTGTGCTGCGCTTCAATGCCGGCTGCAAGCATACAGCAGCAGCAATTCTGCAAGAATGCAGTACAAATGTGACAGCAACTGGGTCCAGGAGAGCTGAAGAAAAGGACTTGCACCGTAGCGTACGTTCTGCAAAGAAGCGGGCGGCTTCGCTTGGCGTTGCTAAAACAGAAAAAAGAAAACACCGCGACAGCATGCACCCCGACTATGCTCCTGGTGCATTTTAATAGCATGAGGTCTTTGGGGTTGCCCTTCCTGATTAAATGCCGTGAGGCTTGAGTGCTTCCGACAATCCCCCAATTTTGGTAGTGTTGCATTTTTTAAAGATCAATATCTCTGGTCCTGTTCTTGCTATTGCTTTAAAAAATTTTTTTCTAGAAAGGGAATCCTGCGAGTCTCATGAAACCAAGGTAAATGCAGTGACGACAAAAGAAAATTTGCTGAGAAGGTTATGTTGTCTTCGATACCCAAATGGAATTTTCCTTTCAAGCGTTTCCTATTGCGTAACTTTGGCTCAAATTGGCATAGGCCATTAATTTTCGCTTCAGATCACTTTCCACCTGTTTCTGATCTTGTTGACATATCAATCATTGACATAATTTACACCTACATGCTGTGAAGTGTTTTTCCTCGTTTTCTCAAAACTGCAATTTTGAGGGTGCTGCAATTTTGGAGGAGAGATATCTCTTAGTCTATTTGTGCTATAGCTCTCATTCTTGTCTTGTTAGAAAGAGAAAACCTTCGACAGTGCCGTAGGACAAAAATATGTACAGTTATTATGCGGCAACATTTACAGAATTAATTATCAATCTTAGGTGCCAACCTGGTCTTTTATTCATAAAAGTTTGACTTATTGTAACTTTGGTTCAAATTCTTCTACCACGTTAATTCATGACTAGCGGCACTCTATGATGCTTCTAGATCACTCTGGCAGGGCTATTCTCCTCATGCCATAAAGTGTTTAGTAATTAACTCACCTCCAAACGAAGAACATGAATTAGGGATTATTTTGAAAGCTATTTCATCTACAAGAAAACTAATCAGATATTTGAAATCAGCATGCAAAAGTACATTAATGGTGCGAGTTTCAGTCAGATCCACCCATAAATAAGGAAAAAAGTTTTAAGAGGGGTGTCCCCCCTTAAGCGGACATCTTTTTTTTCTAATGTGCTCCCTAGGAACTACACCAGATATGCTTGCACTTGTCCAAGCACTTGATGAACGTAAGTTTACCCTACGGGAATCTGCCATACATCAGTTTCTTCTCAGGCCTGCGTTTTGTGAAAATGCATTTCACTAGCCCCATTTCTGTCGGGAACTATCCGAGAAATGTTCTCTTTGGAACCATCTTCACTACTTGTACTCACTTATGAACAAAAATGTTACATTGATGCACCTAACTACCTACATGAAGGGCTTGCCCTACTAATTCATCGCGAAAATGGGGGTCAAACCTTTGGCATGCCCCTAAGGAAGTTCAACAAGCTGGACGTAAAAATACCAATTCTACACAAGAGCCAAACCCCATCAGAAGAACGAAGGAAAGGCATACTACACAAATGTTTAGTAATTTACACATCCTGACAGTGTGCGCGCCGTAATCAGCGATCACTTCAAATCCGCACTACTGGATCAAACCGTAGGTGACTCCTCTGCCAGTTCAACATACTGCAAACCATCCAGCGCATGTAGATTTTCAACTTCTACGGCAAAGCATGAAATTTGCAGGTTTTGCGCAACGATCACGTGCTGCAACAGAACAGCACGTGCCATGCTCCTGAGTATATGACACTAAAAACCTGAATGCAGGGCAGCCTGAACACAGTGCAAGACTCTTTCTGCTTCACTCACCTCTTGGCAGGGGCATTCTGCAAACGGGATACTTGGGTGAAGTGGGACAGCAGAGCGGCCAGCAGCATGAGGATGCTGCTCGTCGACGAGGTGAGGTCGTCCAGCTCGAGCAGCGCGTCCCACAGCGTCCTCACCACCCGTGGAACCTGAGAGGGAAGAAGGAAAAGGGGAAGCACTATGAGCGGTCACACGTTGGAACTCCCCGAAATGCCAGCAAGGCAGGGCGAATATGTCGAAATTTCAAATAGTTTTCCTTGAGGAGTATTTGCTACTCGATTTGATTCACACTGTGGTGTGAATCTTCCCTATCTGACCCATCCAAGCTTCCTAAACGTTCAGAAATTACGTATGTTTCAAGCCGATCTAAACTGGCACCGAAACACTGACATTTCTAAATGGCAGTGTCTTGAAGCGACTAGCAGCATGCACCAAAGGCCAGTGCAATAATATGCTGACGGCCATCAAAAACCACTACCTTACAGCTACTATGTGCTCGCAAGTAGGAACACAAAATGCAGCACCATACAGAATGTCACCGTCTAGCCACTATGTAGTAGACAATTGACTGTGAGCCCGATTGGCACTTTTTTTTTTTAGATCACAATATGGACGCAAGCGGAAGTAGCCCAGCTAAGCTAGGGCCTGCATGGACTGCTGCTGCTGCTTCGCAGCGACCACTTTGACTGTTCGCTACTTTTGTCAGAAATCTGAACATTATGCACCTCTGACCAGAGAGGTCAAGAGAAAGAAATGGTACGTCAGAAATGTTGACCTCAAAGTCAGGCCGTGTGATTGGACAGCATACTACAGTGTACGGTCGCCAACCGATTTTTCGGAAAATGGTTCAAATAATCAAACATCCCGAAATATCAGCGAGATTAAAAAAAAAAAAAAAAAACATTTCATGAAAAATCGGCTTAAATCACAAACCTCAGGACTCCCCATGTTTTGTTTGTATAGTGTGATAACCAGCCATAGTACCGCACGGTTCATTGTCATGATCTGCTTCTGCACCCTGCCTGACAGTGCGCACGGGCTAATGTTACCTAATACGGCGGGTGGCCAGTGCGCATGGTCCCCATGCAGCAGGCGTGTGAGCCACCGGGAAGCACATGACACCATGCGCGTGTGCACCATAGTACCATGAAAACAAATCAAGCAGTGCTATGTCCAATTATTACATCATCTCAGCCACAGCTTTCTCATCTCAGCTTTCGTTATGTCCGCACCCCTTCATCTGAGATAGTGCGATACAGCTGCCACCATGATGCGAATGAATGCACATACCGCACTAACATGTGTGCTACTTCCATGCTACTTCCTTGGGCAACGATGGTCTCAAAGATCGCGAGACGAAACACATGGAGAGAAAGCGAGTGGAAACTGCACCTCCTAATGCATCCCCCGGCCCACCCTTCTCCATGCCCAGCTAGCGGCAGCATCATCAAAGCCATGGCGGACGCTGCGTCTGTCCCGTTTTAAATGCTATCGCGCACCGTCTGTGGGCCACCTCGATGACAACGAAGAGTGTACCATCACTGGCACTACCTCAAATAGCAACTATGGCCAAGCTAGTCCATTCCGAACGACTCCGTTTAAATCCAAGATGGCACCTTTCACAGAGTATAGAACCGGATTGCTGTGACAGCGATACCCACTCGCGCCTATGCCATGCTGAAATAAACGAGCTTCCGGCCGAAAAAAGATCTCCACAGTAATGCCGACGGCCATTTTGGTATGAAAAATCAAGCATTAAGACTCCACAGAGTTCGAAAATATTGGTTGTGGATATGTACAGGCGCCCAAATCTTTAGCTGCCGTGCACGAGCAGCGACTTTTCCGTGCGTCAGCGCCGTATGACGGGGCGAGGCTGAAAACAGGCTAAGCGCACGTTGACAAATCGCGCTCAACTGGGCCTGTCGTCTGCTAAGCTGTTCCTTCTTAAGGACGTCACTCCACATTATCACACCTCAGACGAACAGGCAGAGCGAGTAGGTGAATGATTTTGCTCAGGTTTTATCTTTCGATGATCAGCGTCGCAGCAGCCAAGTTGACAGCAAAATATAAAAATACACCGAACACGCTCCATCATGCGAAAAAACAAAGAACGCGTATCGCTAATTTGTTTTCATCTTTAGAAAGAAAGGGTAGTTATCAGTACGCTGCATGTTGATAACTACCCTTTCTTTCTAGAGATGAAAAGAGCCTTTACGCCAGAAAGTAAAAAATCAACGACATGCGTTCTTCGCCTTTTCGCACGATTGAGCGTGTTCGGCTACATGATTCCTGCTTTCTTATTTTCTGCCTTGCACACCTTACAAGCGTAGAAAACTGCGCTCACAATGGGCGTTTTTTGTAACAACTGTTCCTCTTCACAAGTGTATTTTGCAGAAAAACAATTCTCTATTTTCAACTACCTATACCAATTTTCCAAATTAATAACCGATATTCTATTTGAATTTGCTTCACACACAAAATTTTAACACTCGCACAGCTCTATGAGAAGGTGAGCCTGCCTGCTGGGGACAGAACACTCTTTGGGATTTATGCCGCCGCCCTCTCATCAGCCCTTTCTTTTCTTGTTTTTTTGCAGGAACCAAAAATGAGGGAGACCAACTGCTTGAGGTTCTTGGCTCTGCTGTCCAGTCGCCTGCGCTTCTTAAGTGGGACAGAGTGGGCGGCAACACTGACCTGATGGGGTAGCGTCCTGACCAGCTCCTCTGTGACGGGGACCAGAGCCGAAGCCGCCACGGCGCTCACATCATCGTTCTGGTCCTGCAGGCCCTGGAACACGGGCTCAAACACGGCTGGGATCAGCACAGACGTCAGGTCCTGTGCGGGGGAGGGGGGGAAATCACTCTGCTTCAGGCTCAGGGCTCTTCTTTTTTATATTTTATTCTAGTAAAAAGAACACCCAAGCGAATCCCAACCAACTTTCATTCAGAGCTATCTTATCCACTGAGTCTTCATGCGAAAAGTGGAAGCAACGAAAACCTAGAACAAAAAAATCGCGACCTTTTCTATGTTTTGCTAAATCAATGCATAACTATAACACAGCTGTGCTGGAAACTATGTCAAACAGTGCAGCACTTCCAATTTTTTCCTTGCATAATTAACATACTTGTGAAGTGCGCACTTTTTCATTTCATTTTCCTTGACAAATAGCAATGCATCGAAGCGCACATGAAACCATTGTCTAGTAGAGAGGGCGCAGCCCGCGTCAAGCCACTGTCTGGCTTTCTGACAGTGCCCTCACCATTAATGATGTTGAATAAAGATTGATTCGATTAGAGTAGAAATAAAGCCACATAACTAGGCTTGCCAGTGCCTTTAACGTCGTGCAGACAAAACCAGTGTCGGGATGCAGAACTTGTGTGCACAAATACCTGAACCCGAACCAATGTAAGCCAAATGGGCTAGCCCCCTTGTCAAAAAGAGGAGGAGCCTTTTCCATCAGAGTCTCTGTGAACCCACCTTGCGGACGGCCAGCAGGTACTTGATGCCCAGTAGGCCCCCGTGTCGGGCCTCCCACTCGGGGCGCCGCAGCAGCTGCAGCAGAGCCCTCAGCACGCCCCACACACCACCACATCGACTGGGCCCCTCCTTGTCACAGCCCATCAGGTGCAGGATGTGGCCTAGGGTCTGGGCACATGTCTCCCGGACAGGTGCCACCACCTGTGATGAACAACCAGGGTAATGCAATGTCCAGTGGCATCTCAGGTACAGCCAGATTCAGAGAGAGAGAGAGAGAGTCAGGCTGGCTTCTCATCACCTGGTCGGACACAAAGTCTCCAAACTTGTCCAGAGCGAGAACGCACAGCAGACGCAGGGACAGGTCTTCCAGGAAGAGCTGGTTGGAAGCTTCCATCTGTGGCAAAGGGGAAAAAAAAAAAAAAAAAGATACCGACCTCGCTAACTGTCCCCTAAGTCAGGCTATCCCAGGGATACATGCAATGAAAGTATGCACGCATCCTGCAATCAAAATTGTATGCGGCAACTAACCAAGAAACACTCACTTCTCGGTGATAGGAACCTAGTAGCTTAGTCTGAGTCTGGAATGTCACCAACTGACGGCTAATGTTGGCAGACTGTGACAGGCCTGACACAATTGTGCATCACACTGCTGCAAATGTGCACACTTTGTGCCCTTCCATTGAACTTTGGTCCCCATCCATTGCACCATAACAATTTTTTCCATGCCACGATCACCAATGCAAACTTAACACGTCGTCTGCAGTTTGCCTTAGCTAAATCAATCGCACTGCTGCAAACCTATGCAATGTTTATTCGTTCAAGCTGAGTGTCGCTGGTGCGCGGCTGTATTACTTTGGCTCTGATGAGAGATGCAACTAAATTTGTATGTAAAATGATTGCAGCTGCATGCATGCAAAGATATTTAAGGCAAATGCTGGTTAGGAGCAAAAGCTTTTGAGGGGCAACATGTCCATTTGGCATGGGTCAACAACGCGCCAGCGGTTATCTCACAAACATGAAGACAAGCTTTTCAATTTCAAAAAGTAAGCGATCACCATGCGGCAGCAAAATCAATAGAGTTAATCGCAAATTGGCAATGCGCATCAAACTCCAGAGTGGTTCAATTGCCTGGAAGGGTGCATGGATCGATTTAAGGGGGCAATAGTGTCAATATGCGCACAATTGGTGCACAGCGACAGCGACGTAGAGTAACGCCGTGCGTTAAGGCGGAGGCGCGAAAATTGCCACTGTACATTACCTTCAAGCACAGCTGTTCAAGTAAGCAGTTCTTGGAGGCCCGATCGACAGTGTGCAAGAAACGGGCATGACAACCTCAAATTCGATTGAATTCGGATCGTGTCGAACAAGCATCCCAACGCCATGCCCGATAAAAATTTCCTACTGTGGGCACTTGATTTAGAAGGTGAAGAGCTTCATGATGCAAAAACAAACATCTCTCATGCTTAGAGAATCCTTCATGGACCCTAACTGTGAAGCTCAGCAGGCATTTTTTTACACTGCAGCAGCCAGGGCTTTTTGTCACTATCCCAGGTCCAACAGATGCCAATTGCTAATCACTGCACTGTAACTGGCGAACTCAACCAACCTCTCGGCCAAAGTCTCTATTACTGTGTACTGCCACGGGAATGCCAAGCCATCTGGTAGGAAGAAATGTTTTGTGACGACATCGCCCACCAATTGAAGACCCCCTGCATAGACCCTGGGCTGGTGCGTTCTAGCATACACCAGCTTCACGGCCCTTAAAGCGTTACAATGCATGCGCTTTTTTTGCCACATGATGGCAAAATTGCCTATATGCAACCTACAACTAATTGACCTGCTCTGTGCCGGTGTGGGTTTGAATCCGCTAACAACTGTTATGCCAGTGTGAGAGGACAAAGGCAGAAAGACAGGAATGGCAACAACAGCTTTTACTCTCCCCATCCTCAGTCTTTACATGATATGGTTCTAATAACTTCCCCAGCTCATTACTTTTGCAGTTCAACTTCAGCTTGCAAAAGGTGTTCTTGCGTTCCATATCAATACGTTCCCGACAACAATTCTGGCATCAGTGTTTGGCATCTACTTTACAGCCCCCCTGGGATGAGGAGTGGCAGACATTGCATGCAGCGAGCAAGCTCACCTGTGCAGCGGGTGTGCTGATCGATCGGCCGCCCCCGCGGCCATGCAGTCGCACCACCTCGCGGAGGGCCGTGGCCGCACCGTGGCGCACCTCCCAGGCAGCATTGAACAGGTCCTGGCACAAGGTCTCCACAAACGCCTCCAGCGGCCACTCGCCTGAACACTGCTGTGAAGGCAGCCAATAGGAAAAAATGACGTCCATCAGATACTGCTGCTCAGCTGCCAAGAGCCCCATGCAGCAGCAGCAATTAATTAATTAATTCATTCATTCATTCAAAGCAAAATTAAACATGAAGCAGTATCTGCAGTAACACATAATACATTATACAGTAGACGGGCAATAATTCAAACTCTGATAATTGGTACTTTCAGTTAAAGGAAACAAAATTCGAATTTTTGGTTGGCTCGCTATGTTTTCAAGTACAGTCGTGAGCAAAAGTGTTATACAACACTCAGCTGGAGGCGGAGCTCCGGAAAATTGCATTCCAAGTTCGTCTGGCAACAGCTATCCGAGACTGAGAGGCAATAGTGGCGGTGCCCAATTTTATCCACAAGCATGTGTCGCAATCGCTGTCCCCTACGTTGTCGCTGGATGGCATTTCGATGCAGTATTCCAGAGCACTGTCAGCGACTGGGTGTTGCCGGATCCACTTATAACATTATTCAAGTGCCCCGAAAATTCCATTCTTCAACCAATACTTGCTATAAACGCGTTGCACGAAAAAAAGTATAACTGCATGGGGATCACGGATGGCAAGTGACATATGAGCTCTGCCGAGGCATTGTTTTCGTGGCCCCGAAAGCGGGCTTATAAAAAACACGAGAGGGTTGCCACGGCCGTTCGCGACGACCGCCTCATCGGTGAGAAGTTCTGGTGTTACTAATGCGTCGTCCGCATGCAGAAACTCTGAGTTGTGAAGCATCCTTATCGACTGCGGACCAAAGTTCTGGCATCACTTCATTGATGGGAACTTTGCAGGCTTCGTCTAAATCGCACTGAGTTGTGAAGCATCCTGCGGACCAAAGTTCTGGCATCGCTGGGAACTTCACAGGCTTCGTCTATATCACTCTGAGTCATGAAGCATCCGCATTGACTGCAGAACAAAGTTCTGGCATCACTTCGTCGATGGAAACTTCGCAGGCCTCGTCTAAATCACACTGAGTCATGAAGCATCCTGCGGACCAAAGTTCTGGCATCACTTCATTGATGGGAACTTCCCAGGCTTCGTTTAGATCACTCTGAGTCGTGAAGCATCCGCATCGACTGCAGAACAACGTTCTGGCATCACTTCGTCGATGGGAACTCAGCAGGCTTCGTCTAAATCATTCCTGCCTCAGACAAAGCACGCTTTCCTAAAGCAGTTCCGCCCCGTCGAAGCGCCAACTTCGGACCATGCACCAAGTATAAACTACATGGCTATCAGCAGATTAATTTTATAGTCTGGTTGCTCCCTGCGTAGCCATGTTCATCAACAAGACTAACTTGCTCAGGATGCTTCGATGATACATCACCTTAAAATTGGCGACCACGCCGGTGTCCATGGGCTGCAAGCCTGCTGCCGTGTTTGGAGGCAGGAAAAAAACTTCCACGTTTGAGAGCTTAGGCACGAAGTGGTGGGCACTACAACTATCCAGGACAAGAGCCACATTCCTCTGATCGCTGGATGTGCTGATAAAACTCTAACAGCCACTCGCGAGAAAGTTCTCAAGTCATCCATGCCTTGCGATAGTTACGGTAGCGTACTGGTATCCTGGCAGCACCGTGGAAGCAGTGGGGATTTTTTTTACTTCCCAATGACCAATGTGAGGCACTTGTCGCTCCCGTCCATGTTGGCACATAAAAACACAGTGAGGCGCAGCTTGCTGTTCTTGTCGCCCTTTCAGTGCTTGCGTCTTGGAGGGCAACATCTGGAAAAACAGCCCCGTTTTGTCACCATAGTACCCGTCGGCGTCAACATAGTTTTCGAGGATGCGGGTCTGCGTTTCCTGCAGCCACTTCTCCTTCGCCTCCATGTCACGCAAAGCTCCCTCACTGGTGACGGCTTTGTAGACAATGCCGTGCCTCTCCTTGAAGCACTGTATCCAGCCGCCACTTGGCTGGAGGTCCACATTGTTAATCAGCAAGACAAACTGTTTCGCCTTTGTGGCCAGAATCGGCATGGTGATAGGGCATGGGCACCAAGGAACCACTCGTGGAGGGCCTCCTCCACCTCCGCATAGGCACCTTGCCGAATGCGTTTGCGCCCACTGTCAGTGAGCACTTTTCTTTCTCGAACTACTCAGTGGAGCGGATGAGCATCGACACCGTCAGTTGCGATAGTGCCTACTTCTTAACAAAGTCAAACACTTTATCATCTTTGTAGTTATTCACTAAACTGCACTTCGTCTCCAAATCGGTAGCCGAGCACTTTCTGTTCACCAGCAACGTCTTCCGATAATCAGCAGGCGGATCAGCAATCTTCCGTTTCGGCGGCGATTCAAACGAGACGGAGAAACCAAGTGGTCAGGAACGACTTCGATGCAATCAACTAACACAAACAACCAAATCCGTTGGCAGAACTGCGCAGAATGAGGGGCGAGGGAGCAGATCAGCGCTGTCGGCGCGCTGGCGAGGTCCCTTTGTGTTTCAGAGGGTAGCACAGTGTAGAGCTATGGGCGCAGCCCATTTGTGTTTGGAGGGGTGGAAGGGCAGCGGGAGAGAAGTGTGCGAGGCTGGTGATGTGGAGAAGGCCAGAAAACAGGTTCTATTGTATGAACGCACGGCAAGGAGGAAGTAGCGGCTGGAAATGTTTTTCTTTGGATTTCACATTCCACTACCATCTGGCACGAGCACACGGGAGCCAGACTTCATTGTTATAACCGATAATGTGGCATGAGGGCATTGTAGTAAGCAGGCTATTTTACTATAAAAATCATACCGAAGTGGACGGCGCAGCAGCTTTTCACTGTTGTAACCGATATATTGTTAAATCCGGCATCGTTACAAGTCGGTTTGACTGTATACCACTTTTGGTCACGACTGTAGGTAGTGTTAGATACAATCTCCGAGGCCATCTAGAAACCCAACAGAAGAAGGCCTGTTTAGAAGTTTTTGTACTCAGTGCTGCTCTGCACTTTAACATTCCTTTTTGCTTCAACTGGGATGTTTAATTCCTCCCCCTTGTCATCATGCTGAACTTCTAAAATGCAACTGAAGAGTCAATAAACAAACTAATAATAGGTGAGCAAGCGGTCGAAATGCCCAGTGTTGCCTTGCCTCTTCCCAGAGGTTGTCCGTGGCTCCGTCGACACCGTCGTGTGGTGGTTCGCCCTTTATGGTGTTTCTGCAAGGTCTCTTGGATGGCCCCGATCCCTCCCTGGCAAGACTGGCCCTCCGCTTGGGGCCGCGGAAGAGGCCCGACGCTGGTGCGGTGACGCTGCTCACTGTCGCAGCTGCCGTCGTGATGGGCATGGAGGGGGGCAGAGATGACGCAAGAGGGACAGGTGGAATGCCCCCACCCACCTGGCCACCCTGAAGAGAAAACAGCAAAACAGGCAGCAGGAGAGCGCGAGTAAACAGCGTGAACAGCACCAAACTGAACAGAGAGAAACAGGCAAGTGTTCACTAGAAAAGAAAGCTTTGAGCGACAACATGCAACAGTTCCACTGCATGGCTGGCTCAGTCACTGTCAGACCTAACATGATACAGGCAGGAAAATGCACCATTGGCCGAAATACGAAGTATTATATTTCGTTGAAGGACAGCTTTCAATGATGTAAGCCTCCTGCCGCCGTGCCACATTGGGGCACCCACAGGTGTTGGAATTTGGGCACTCTTTTTCCCCTGGCCTGGTGGAAACGCTTGCATGATGGATCTCTGACCTTACCCTATATCAAGAAAAATGCACTGTACCACAGCACCCTGTGTCAAAAAGCTGCCCTTGCACCAATGAGGTCCTATCATTATCATCCCCTGGACAGCTACGACGCAGCTGTCAGAGCAAACCGCAACAGCTGTGCCAGGTTTCACAAGATGTTTTTAACCCACTTCTGCAGTTACTCTTCCTGTCAACAGTCCACATTCACAACCAATACTTTGGACTCCCTAGAGACCAACAGTTGCATTTTTCGTTCTTCACATCGGACTGGCCACGAGCGACTACTATGTAATGCCTCAGCAATCTCTCTAATCCTGGCTGTTTCAGAGGATGCCAACTTTGATTTAAAATCTCAGTAAGTAAGTGAACCGGCCCACACTGCTCATTTATTCAAGGCAGCACATGGCCCCAGAAACGGTGCTTGAACGTATTGATAACGCTGTGCCAGAGCCTTTTGCACCTTCCAATTGCACGCTCTCTCTTTGCCTGGCCAACGTTGCCCTAGTAAATGAACTATGCCTGCTTGGCACGTCATGCCTGGGCAAGCCATGCCCGAAATGCATGTACGGGGCAGCGAAGGAGGGCATTCACTGTGGCAACATACATTATTCATTTATTAGTGGGATGAGTGGCTCGAGATGGAGGGGTCAGGAAAACAGTAATGATGTGCACAGTGAGCTGGGCTTGAGAAAAGCATAGCTGTGACTCTTAAATGGAAGCTTTCACTGCCACCTGCAGGCAGCACAAGGCCGAGAGATAGAAAAAAACTTATTTTAAGGCAAAAGCCTTTCTTGGCTCACGGGCAACAAAAATTTTCGCTAAAACTGGCACTAAAGAAAAAAAAAATGTCTTCACTAGGAATCGAACCACTATCCCTCCGATCCCCAGCCGAGCGTGCAAACCACTACTCCACTCCAGCTAGTGAGAAATCGATTGCAATTCTCCCTACCTTGAGGACCATAGTAGCGATCACAATGACGGTGTATTTCGTTGATAATGATGGCAGTAGCGATAGCTATGAGGATGACAGTGGCGATGACAATGACAATCCAGTTAGTGAAAACAGTCCTGTAAAGTGGCTTTTGCCATTGTGCTCTTAAGCAGACTTAAGAATAACCCTGTATTTTTTTTTTTTATTGTTCACATTATCTCAGTAAATTAACATTTGCAATTGGTCTTCGGAGTGTCAGATCATTTCAACTATTCCTCGAGTACCCTTGAGATTGATCACCACATGCCTTTTCAAACATCGGATGATATATCCAAGCATGCTCATCAAGGTGGTCACTGCAATGCTGGTCTTAAATAGTTGTGGGAAACGTGCTCGACCACCTTCATGTTCTAACAGAAATAATAAATCTGAAAGCTGTTTTAACCAGCGCATTCACTTCCCTGTGAGTCTTTGTCAGAAACAGATGAGGCACTCAAGGAATGCGAGTCAAGGCAGTGACAACGTATTGCAGCAGTCCAGAGCAAAATTTGTTCCCCTTTCTATTTCATAGAAGGATCATAGGAGACACTGAAATGCTTGTACTTTCACTGGGAAACACAGACAGGAGTAAAGTGAGGCAATCACTGCGTGCACATGAAGGTTATAACGGACCTCGGACGCTACACCAGAGTGCCGTCTCGCCTACGTCTCCATCCTTCCAGGCAGGAAATCCAAACGAGCTCACCAGTGCAGCAGAGTACTCCTGCTTGACTAGAGGCATGACACTGTCGGGGGGCACCCACGTTCCTCCTCCTCCTGCGACAGCGGTGCCGCTGTTGCCATCGTAGGAGAGATCTTCAGCAGAGAAGAGGTCCGAGGTGTCGAAGCCCATGCGCTCCGCCATCTCCATGCCCAGCTGCCGATTGAGCAGCTTTCGCTGGTGCAGGAGCCGCTCCTTCGACATGGAGCCCCCTGTTGCACAGGAGAGGCAAAAATGGACAGGGCCAGCAACATTGGAAAGATCAGAATCATGTTTATTTGCCATCATAAAGATGCTGGCTGCGCCAAAAAATGCCACTACGAAGGCTTCGCAAGGCTGATACACGCTACGAAGTTTTGGCAGTGGTACACATGTGAATATGTAGAAAAAAACATCACAGTACTTTCACAACATCTGTCGCAAGAAATAGTAAGAAACGTAACAGAGTTGACACCATGTAGCTATATATTCCTTATTTATTGAATGCCGGAGAGCGTAGCACAACCTTTGGCAGCCATAATTTGTGGGGGTGTTTGGTACAAACCATTTCAATCTCGCTCGTGCAGAGTATTTAGGCTCTTTTCATTGTAAGCCCAGTAGCGGCAGCATAAAATGGCACCAAGCAAAGCCTTTCTTGAAACTCGAGGAATATGGGTGGCAAATGAGCAACTCTAGTTACTGTCACGATTAGTCTAAGTCACTTTGAAGTGTGCAGCACCGGCCGATGGCAGACGAGAACAAGGCAGAACCGCAACTATGCCGTCTGTTACTAGCAAGCTCACTGCCAAAGAACTTTGATGCCCACCCTTTGCACTCTAACACAAAGGCAGCCTGACAGGCCTCACATGCTGCCGTTAAAAGCACGGGGCCAGACAGCACGAAACGACAAAGAACAAAGATGAAGAACCTACTACCTTTCCTTAGAAGATGTACTGCTTGACCACTGCTACCTATCGTACACTTCCACTCCAAGATTGTTGAGAGCTTTCAGCATGTTATTTTTCAGACACTTTTCCATTCTGTCTGTCTAAGATATAAGTCATGCCTTTCAACCAGTACCCCGAGTTAATTAGCAAGGCAATCTTATCAACAAATTGCATATTATTTAGAAATTCCCAATTAACTCTTAATATCCGTTGACTATTGTCAACTCAAGGCTCTGAATATTTCTTGTAAGCAAACCATGATTAGCGATGGGGCGATTGTATCTCCTATTAGGGAGGGCTAGGCCACTATAGATATCTACCAGTATTTTTACATGGTTTGGTTTGTGGGGTTTAACGTCCCAAAGCAACTCAGGCTGCACTGACATCACACAGTACATGGGCACCTTGCTTTTCGCCTCCATCAAAAAGCGGCTGCCGAGGCCATGATTCGATCCCGCGTCCTTGGGAACAGTAGTCGAGTGCCGTAACCACTGTGCCACCCTGGCGGGGTCAGTATTTTCACATATGGTTCTTCTACTTCTGCAATACTAGCATGACTACTGATGTTTCTGACTACTTCCAAGGTTTTGAGGCACCCCATTGTCATCTGTCAAAAAGATATCTACATGTAAAACAGGCAAGAGTGTGCCTGTCTCTCATGCTTAAAAAATAGTCATCAGTTGACTGCTCCAAGCATGTTTTCTTTTACATTGCAGCTATGCGTCAAACACCTGTCAATTGCCAACATTCTCCTTGATCTCAGCCCAGCACACACATACCGAAGTAATTGTCGTCGAGGTCAAATTCAGAACCATCCGAGGCAAAGAGGAGGCCACCATGTTTGAGCACCTGGTCGATGTCAAAGTGCTCGAAGCGCATCCAGTGGCACGGGGACTTGGCACTGGCGGAAGTTCCGAAGTTCGCACACTCGCCATCCACTGCACACATAAAACAGAGGGTAGCCCTTAAACAGCCTGGTCTCTCACCAAGATAATGCCGAAGCCTTAAGAACACCGCGTGGTTAAGATAAAATCTCCTGGACTGGGTAAGGTGCCACGAAAGCTATGTCAACCCGAGCACAGAACAATACCATCCTACACTTCCAACTTACACGTGTTCAAGAAGCCCTACCACGAACTTGCAATACCAATACCAAACAAGCAGTACAGAAAAATCACTCACAGTAGAGAGGATGCAATCTGGTACCACGCCCTTTAAAGGCACACTGTCCACCCTCAGGTTGAAAATATTTCCTTCCCCGGTGACTATGAGACTTCACCCCCAGAACGCAAGGCCGCAAAATGTTTTTGAAAAGAGTAATTAATAATGCAGCTACAGCCACCACAATCACCCAATTCTATCGTGTTTTTCTCCTCCCGTTCCCTCGCCAAGGCTTTTCACTCTCCTACCCGGTCGTCTAGCCTCCGCAAGCCGAATTCCCCTTCCTTCTCAGAGTTTGGCAGGAGGTAGGGCGTGATCTTTGCGTGCGCGAAAAAAAGCTAGCAGGAGCGCGCGTTGCTGCATTTAGTCCGACCGTGGCGAAGGGAAAAGCGCGCAGCAAGCGGTGGACACAATTAGTGGTGTACACCAATCCTTCACCCATCAGTCAACGAGACGGACCAATGGACGTCGTTTGCGACTACGATGACATCCTTGTGGCTCGTAGAGAACGGGAAAGCTGGTTTCCCAATGGGAGGATGAGAGAGCTTTGATTTATATTTTTGCTTCTTTGTGGCGCATATCGCTGTAGCATTTTGCACAGACTATTTCCGGCACCTGATCTAAGCACTGGGCTCCTTTTCTTAAAAGGTCCTTTCCTGGACAGAGGGCTATTAAGTGACCCAGCAGATCCAACGACAGACAGATGACCCCGAAAAGTACCAGGTCAGGATAAGAAGTGAATGGGTAGGAGATGCCGCCAACCTTGTTCCTCTTTGGACAATCCCGGTGGGTCCCACTGGGGCACGTGTGATATGATGGCCTCCACGGCTTGGCTGGCAGCAATGCGAGTTTCCCAACAGGAGCTGTGCAAGTATTTGCGGACCTGTCGCCACACACCAGAGAGGAAAAGTGTGTCAAAAAGATGTTTTCCGAAGCTTTCATTCTGATGAACCAGCACAGGAAACGCAATGGACAAGAACAAGACAGGCAAGGAGAAGCAGATACTTTTGCGAATAAAATAAGCAACACGTTGCATTCTTAGGCTTGTCCTGGGAAATATGCAGCCAAAGTCTGGTGCACTCCTTGAAACACGTGACAAAGGAATAAAAATTTGTTGTGGCTTAGCTCTGGTAAACCCTAGTTGAATTGCGAAAGCAATGGCGGAAGCTTCTTTTGCCTGCTACACTTCCGCTATCACTTCTGATCAGTGTAAAGCTTCTACATTAATGGGGATACTTAAGCTCGTCATTTGAGGGTATGACGCGAGAGCGTAAGCTACCAGCCCACATATAAAGTCACGCTTCAACCAAGCCGTATGGACATACCTGCGTGTCGTAGGGGTAAAAGGAATGCAAACGGTTCTGGCAGGCTGATTCTGATATCGCGCTCCCATATGAAAGGAGCGACCCGAGTTGTCAGCTCTTGCCGTGGCATAGGGGTAATGTGAATTCAAATGTCATGGCAGGCTGATTTCTTTATGAGGAGACCGTAGCTACGCCTCTTCACAGAGTAGCTGCGCTCACCCGAGGTCTCGCTTTGGCTGTCATAGTATTGCTTTCGAAATAAAAGAAAGCATCGTGCCGAACAGGAACTTAGAGCGCAGAAATTAAATTGTGACACGATCGCAGTTAGAGCATATTTTTCCCTTTTTTTTTTTTTTACCGAGCTAAAAGCCTGGCTGGGTAGGACGTAACTAGACTGCTGCAGAGAACTCAAAAGCGACCTTTGTATGCGTCCACAGACCTGCAAGCTCCATGCAAGTCACTGTATTTTCACATCTTTACCTCTCCTTTCCAGTTTCTCTTTCTGTCCTTCCCTTTCCCTTAGTAAAGAGTAGCAGGCTGAAGACAGGCCTCTTCCCCCATTATGCTCTGTTAAGTTATGCTAGATTAAGGTATGTTGAAAAAAGCTGCCTTCCAAGCCCAGTGTAGAGCACATTAAGCCCATGCATTACCCACTGTACGAGCGACCAAGACAAAGCAATCTTCCCTTTGTCGACAACACTTCCTTTCCTCCTCACCCATAAGCACATCTATTGGGCTAATGCTACAGAAGCATTCTATTCAGAACCGAAGCTCTTCTTATTACTAATGCCACAAGCAACGCTGCCTCACCCCTGTCAGCATTGCTTTTCACAGGCAGACAACTTCTGCTTTTAGAAGCGCTTACATGCCACTTAGATGATTGCCAATACCGTGACTGTCATTGTCACGCTGTCCCCACTACTACAAACTGTTGATTACACAGCACACACTAAGTATGTCACAATGCCCTCCTTGCCTGCACAGCAGACAATTTGGGGTTGAGCAAGAATTAAAAAAGTGCCAATGGCAGCCACTGCTGCCCCAGTTGGACTGACCAAATTTCGCACCGCGGCCAGAAACTGCCGATGCAGGAAAAAGCCCCTAAATGTGTGAATACATGAAAATGCATGAAAGCAAACATCCGGCTTGTGACTAGTTTTTGGCTGCATAAAAGTTCAAAATTTGCGCAAGACTTGATCCAGTTCCCTGCACATAAAAACAGTGGTGCCAGGAAAATGCCGCTTCAGAGCGTGCACAAGCGTTGCCAAAAACAGAGAACAGTGCAGTGCGACAAAATGCAGCATGGGCTCGTAATACCTTCAGAAAGCTACGAAGAGAAAAGCATCCACAGCGGCAAAGGCTGCCTTGTTGGCAACTCATTCTGCATGTTGCCACCAGGTCCTGCTCTGCACCGCGCTTAGTTTAAGATGACCTTCTGGCAGTCAAAAGTAAGAGGCAAAGCAACCTTACTACCAGGCACAATAGGCACTGAAGCAACTGCCACGCAAAGAGCATAGGATATGGCATGCACGTACCCAAATGCTGCGAGTGGCAAAATTTCTAGATGGAGGCTTACCTTGGCCAGGAGGTTGTGCAGCTCGTGAGGGTGGAGCTTCTGCACCTCGCCCAATTGGACAGCAGCCGCCCGCCGTGTCACTGGCGACGAGCCCGTGTCCAGGAGGAAGAACAGCCGGTCGAGCCTGCGGCAACCAAAGAGCAGGAGTCACTGGACATTCTGAGCCACCTCACCCGCGACGAGATCCCAACACAAGAAAAGGCAACGTGCTTCTGCCACCTTTCAACATTTTTTTCTGAAGATTCAGAAATATAAATAATGGTGTTTAACACCCTGAAGTGAAATGTGCTACGCCACCACAGTGGAGGGCTCTGGATCGGTTTAAGAACATCTTCAGTTCTGTAGTATGCACTGACATCGCACAGTACATGGGTATTCAGGTATTGAAGCGAAAGCGTCCCCGTGGCATGTAAAGCCAAGGTGACCATACTGGGCGCAGGCCACAAATGCGTATGCGCCCATCTTCTTGATGGTGATGATCTGATGATCATGATCGTGATGTACCCAGTCATAATGGCACTTCTCACCTACTTCTTTTTCTCATCTTCTGTCTTCCTCTTTTTATCTTCCAAATATTCTTGCTTCCCATTCTTCCTTCTTCTGCCTTCTTTTTCTTGGCATCTTCCAAATCTTGCTCCATTTGACTGGCTTCTTCTTTAGTAAATAAAGATCTTTACCACATGTAACCATTAAAAATGAAGATTTCGCTTACACACTAGGCTTAATCAAGCTAAACCATCAGCAATTTTTTAAAGCGCAGCTCTTTGGAGCCGTTCCTGGGTTTCGCGTCGGCTTCGTCGGCCTTGTAACCAGCTCTGTCCCCCTTTCAGTCCCCCTCAGTTCGAGCCGGCGCTTCGGCAACTGGAGCCTTTTTGTCTCCACTAAAATACGGCCACTGCGGCTAGGATCAAATAGCCCACAGACATGGGACTAGCAACCAAACACCGAATACGAGGCACCATAGCTCAGTAAATGCTCAGCAGTCAGGGTTCAATATAGTATGCGCAGTTCTATATAACATCAGCTTGAATGCACGGCTTCAAAACCCAGTTGGGGCCTGGGGCACAGTGCAAATCAAACGCTATCAAGGTTTCAGACACCAGCAAGATACAAGCTATCAGGGGTGACACAAGTTCAAGAACCATTTTTCTGTGCTAACGGGAGTGTCAAGAGTGTCATTCGCAATAGTGTTATTTTTTGCACTTGACACGTTTAACACCCTTAAATGCAGCATCCTAAATATAGGACATTGCATTTTTTTCACAATAACTCTAAAACTTTACTGCCCAGAAGCTTGCACACTACCTAGCATAGGTTGAAGTTTCTCTACTATTTCTACTATTTCTGTACAACAGTTGCGCTCCTTAAAGCAAAAAATAGAATATAGAAAAAAATGCAATATTTGAATGCTGTCATGACAATACCACTACGCATGACCAGAAATGTGTCATTAGAGTTGCTGCAGAATGCTCGAGGATTTACAGCCCACAACAAAAGAGTATTTGTCTGGTGTAAAACACTGAAGTACAGTTATTAAATAGTGTTGGGAAATACTTCCAGCAATAAAAGCACAATTTAAATTCTGAAGTGCAAAAGAAAAAAAAAGTTAACTACACCATGGTAATGGTAACAGGTACGCTCTTAAAGCAGTGAATAGAATCTAGAAAAAAAAAAAAAGGCAATATTTGAAAGTTTCGCACTGCGCTTGAGGATGCGAGATCGTATTCCTGTCACGGCGCCCGCTTTTCACTGGAAGAGAAAAGCAAGGCGCCCATGTGCTGTGCGAAGTCTTTGCACATTAAAGAACCCCAGGTGGCCAAAATTTCCAGAGCCCTCCACTACGGTGTCTCTTATAGCCTGAGTCGCTTTGGGACGTTTAAACACCATAAACCAACCAAACAAAAATGTTTTATATCTAGGGCATATGCATTAGTTTTATTTCCTGAATTTTAGGCAAGTGTGAGTTAATCACCACTCATGACATGACACTCCAGACTTGCAAAGTGAATGGAGGGCCTTCCACGCCGAGGCAGGCTGGTTAGTGCAACATGCCCAAAGGCAGATGCTGCGCAAGACAGTCCTGCATGAAACATACAAAGACAGCTTGCCCGAGCAAAAATCTGTATCTGACAGACAGAGGCGTTATGCAGACCCCAATATGTCCTCCTTCTAGCAAATGCAGCAAAAATCGGTTAACAAATAGCAATTTTGTGCTGCCTGTTGCCTGCGCCAAGAATAATGCTTAACTGAGAGCAGCCCCTTTTAGAGGCATGCTATAAAGCAGCCTTTCGAAATTCTTCATGATCTGCCATACCCTTCTGCCCACAGACAGTGCAGGAACAGCTTTATCATTTTCATTTCTTCTTAACGGCTCAATGAAAAAGCGACAAACCACATCCTTTCACCAGAGCTTTCACAGGGGGTCATTCCTTGTCAAATGGCTCACACCTGGCACTACAGCGTCTTTTAGTTCCTGTAACAGAAATGCTGGTGAACAGCGCTACCGTGCTACACACCCTCCCACAGGGGTGGATGCAGGCTCTAGCTTTTTGGAGCAGGCACAGGAGCAGCAAAAGCTTTATTGTGGAGTAGCTTTGGAGCAGGAAAAGTCCCAATTTGTAGCTGGTTTGACTGTAGGCTATTGGAGCATTTCTGGAGCAGGCCGACAGGATTCAATGCAACTGAGTCCATTTTGTCTGACCTAGGCAAAAAGCTGCATAAAGATTGACGTTATCCTGCTGGCCTGAATTTTTAGAGGGCGTGCAAGGATTCCAAAGATTTTCGCTCGAGTTCATAAAGAAAAATCGACAAATGGCAGCGATTATACAAACAGTAGTTGCAATCGATTAGCTGCTAACTGCAGCTGAGAAATGTTCCTGCCACCAGCCTTTCATGAAAGCCACGGCGTTAACAGCTTTACGACAAGCACCAGGAGTATTGACCCCGAGTAACGCAAACTGCTGTGGATGTAGATGCGACTGCGTATACACTGCGTCCTTTTTTGCAGAAAGCACCCAGTGTTGCTCAGCCGATAACACTCAGCTTATTTGGCGTGGTGTACTTGCAATGGACAATTGTTGTGTAAACTGTCATTTAGGCACAACATGTCAAATTGACATAGAATGGCACAATAGGTGTAGCACCCCCCCCCCCCTACCCCCCCCCCCCCCCCCCCCCCCCCCCGGCCCGCCCCCCCCCCCCCGCCCCCCCCCCCCCCGCCACGCG
>JAJIZL010019220.1:561878-630267 GCA_023969395.1 Amblyomma maculatum | reverse complement strand
ACCACGCAATAAACAAGCACTTCTGCTTTCTGTCTTCACTGCACTTGCACAGCTATAAGTTGAGTACGCAAAACTACATGATAAAAAAATGCCATTGATACAGCTGCGAGGACGTTTTAAAACACCAAGGCGTCACGAGGTGTAAAAACTGAATGTTTAAACATCTACAGGTAGCGCAGTCTAGTTATGCTTGCATGTGACCTTTGCCATCCAGCTCTCGCAACGACAGGGATACTCAGAGACCTTATCACTATTCAAGACGGCGAGTGGTTAGTTACACCTGCCTCAGCTCCGCTCCTTGTGTTAACCCAAGTCGTTCACGTGTTGCTGCAATCGGAGCGCCTCTGTCAGCAGCTTTATTAATTGTCCAGCAGGGGCTCCACATAAGCACAGTCAGCAATTTACCAGCAATTTACCTCTCGCTCTATAGAAAAATGCAATCCCTTTCTCTCTTAGTGATTCTACCCTTGTAACACTTCAATTCCAGGTAAGGCTTCTGGTAAGTCCCACAATGATCGGGCATTGAAAATGAGAGATAAAATTTCTGAACTTCTAGGGTGTCATCTGTAATTGTCACTTGATTACAAAAAAAAAAAAAAGTTGCTTTGGAACGTTAAACCCCATAAACCAAACCAAACCATAAAACTAAAAAAGAGCTGAGAGATTAATAAAAGCTGATTACAGTGCAATTAAATATAAAATAAATTTAACAATTAATAAGAATATAAGAGTACACGAAATGCACACAAGCACATAAATACTCTCCCAAATGAAGCACAACTATTGGCCCAATATTGGCATTGTATTAGCAATGACCGGTTCAATATAGAACCAATGACTTGCCAACATAGTACTAATATTGGGCTAACAGTTTGCGCCGCCTGGGGAAGGCATATAGAGTAAATTAAGATAAAATCTGCTCTGCCAGTTACCAACGCAGCCTTGCGATGTGAGAAATGAAAATTATTTGCATTTTTACACTGTGTACAAGAGGTGACACATGCCAGACAAGGCTAAAGACATGGACAGCCTTTGCAGTTATCTTGGCAAGAGTATGATTGAGCTGACACGTGGCCAAACTGTGCAGTGCAGACAAAATAAAGGCAAAGGGGTGGGGAATCTGGAATGCATCTGACAGAATACATAGTCGCATTTGATGACAAAAACATAAACTGCATCACGATGCAAAAGTAAAGCCGTCTGACTGCTTCCATTCAGACACCTGGTCTCTATTATACTTCCGTGTGCTGACTGCCTTTTTCTGACAACCACACACTTTTTCTACTCAGGAATACAAAATGAGCACATGGAAAACAATAAAAACTGCATTATTATAGCTGTCCTTAAACTAAGGACGAGCAAGTGAAACCCTCAACCGCGCTTTTCGAGTAGATAAAAGTGCTTAGCAAAAGAAAAAAAAAAAATGAAGGCTGTTAGATCTGATCAACGGGTTGCCCTGTCAATGACTTGACAAAGAGTCGCAATGGCTGTCTTAGAGAATGGCAGCAGCCTGACGCCGGGATCAAACTTTAAAGCGGGAAACGCATGTGAGCGAAAAAGTGAGCGAAGCGACAAGGCGGCGCGGCGTAAGCGATCATGGTTCGCTCCGTCGCCTACTGGGGAAGACGCATGCACGCGACAGCGCGAACCGAGCGAAACGACGACAACGCTGGCATTTGGCTGGCTTAGTGGCTTAGTACACCGCAAAACTATTGCCAAATCTAACAAGAGTCATAACGATTGCAAGAATTGACGTTATTTTGCGACAACATGGCAAAGTAAAATGTATTTGCAGCAAACCGTATCGAATGTGCGTGAACTTGCACTGTAATCGGCACGAATAGTCACGTGACCCCTTGTTTCTACTGTTTCGGTTGCGATTAGACGCTCTTTGAATCCTTGGCTATCCACCATTGTTCGTACAAAGCGAAATGTTTACGCGGTAATGCACAATCACAATGCAACACGACAAAATAAAGAAAGCATGCGAAATGAGCGGCAGTGACGTACGGTTACTTCCGGGCGAACGAGCGAAATTTTCTATTTCGGCAGATCCGAGCGACGAGCCAAGCGACACATGCATTTCTGTTCGCGCGAAGGCTTCGCGCGACGCGTGCCGCCGTCGCGTTCGCGTTCGCGTGAGTTTTCGCGTGCATGCGATTCAGCCTTAAAGCCGACAGCACGTAGCAAGCTGGCAGCAGGAGTTGTTGGCCTGAATGCACGTCCCAGATCCCTATTAAACATAAACCACAAGTTCAACATGAACACACATCATCGAGAAAGAACAAGCAAGCCTTCACATTAGGCCAAGCATTCCCTCTTCAAATGAGAAGAGATTTTAAATTTCAACAGCATGCAATTTTCCCGTCATACTGCAGGTAAATAAAATCTTCTGAAAGGCTGCTTCTTTTTTTTTTTCTATTAATGCAGGCCGCATCACTACCACTGCCCCAACTATGGTAGCCTTCTATGAAGCTGACAGCTGAATGTGTACAAAAGTGAGAAGTGATTGCAGAAAAGCCACAAACAACCTAAAAAAAAAGGAATAGGATCTCTGGCACTAAGCATAAAACAGGGACACCAACAATTATTTTCCATTCAGTGCGCCAAAGAATCAGAAAAAGTGAGCCAGCTACTTTTCATACTCGTTCTTTTTTTTAGACAGGAACGTCCCCAGCCAAGAAGGACAATCTGACAGATCATGCGTTTCTAAACTGTTCGAATGGCCAGCTCGCAGAAGACCACAGATCATCCTTTTTTCCCGCACTATCATTCCGTCGCCGGCTGATCAACCAAATGGCATCAATCACCATCGTTCCGTCGCCGGATGATCAACCAGATGGCATCCGTCACAATATCCACGACGTGATACCACCCAAAGTGGTCAGTTGTCAGGTTTCCGCCACATATCACAATGCTCATCCATCACATTGTCGCTGCTCCATCACACATTAAAAAAAAAAAAAAAAAAAAAAAAAAAAAAAAAAAAAAAAAAAAAAAACGAAAATGCTGCTGCTTCTCGTCTGCGAACCTTGCCACTTCTTTCTGGAATGCGTGCTCCCTGCAATCTCGTAATACAAGACAAATGCCATTGTGTCACCCCCTCTCCCATTAAGGGAAAGACCCGCCAGTTCTAGCAGAGTATCGCCTGACGCCAGCCCCGTATGTTTGGTAGGAAAGAGACTATAGGAGCAACGACAGACCTCGTTTAGCATCGGACGACCTCTCGAAGACATGCACAGCTCGAACCTCTCAGGAGAGGGAGTAGGCACAACACACTAAAATCCCAACATGTAAGCCTGTGTGTCCAAATAAATGGGATGCCTACCAAGAATTCTACTTCCATGACTTTTGGAGCAAGCCTTTCATGTGACAACCCTCGGCCTTACACTCAAATAAAAAAGCGATTACACAACGGAGTAGATAAAACAAAACTGGCAAACAATTTTGACAGTTAAAATGTGGGCACAATTACACCAACAAACGATTGTTCACAGACTGCTCTAGCAGCATTAGCAGAGCCCACTGCTCCGAGATTGTTCACAACTGCTTTGACGGCAAAGACCACAGATGGCACGTGGCTGAGGATCGAGACGCTTCTGTAACAACCAAAGCTGCAAAACAACTTTACATTCAGCACAACAAAACCCTATGACGTAACGCATGGTTTGTCGAGCTTTTGCAGGAGCTTCAGAAACAAACTGATAACAGCTTCAGGAGGTAAAATGGAAAAGTGATGCCAGCTGGACCATTTAGAAATTCCTCATGTATAAAGCATAATATCCTCAGAGCTTCATAAAGCAAGACGTGCTGAGGCCTGAAAAATCACGAGTAGAAGAATATCAGGAAAGGTGCGCGAAATGAAGCAAAAACGCTGCCTTTAAAATGGACCCCTCAAAGATTTACTGTACCTCTGGTATAGGGAGATCCAGCTACACATTTTCATTTGTTTCTTTTGCGAGCATGAATGCTTTAAAGTCAGTGAAGGCAAGTGCAATTCAAACCTCAAAAAGCATAGAATATACGAAAACCCAGGCAAAAGGGCACATTTATTCAGCTTCTGCAGATTCTTTGCATGGTCCTAAAAAAAATTTGAAACTTCTTCCCCGCTAGATAATAACCGGCACGTAAACTCCGACGCCTAAATAGTCCGAGCACGTATAAGCAAAAAAAAAAAAATAAATAAATAAATAAAATAAAAAAATAAATAAATAAATAAAATAAGAAAATAAAATAAAGTTATGAGGTCGTGGCAAGATGAACCCAAGAAAGAACTGCTCCTGACTGCGCAAAATTATCCAGCCACCACCAATTTATCACAATTTGCAGTGTTGGCACCTCTTCAGGCAAATGAAGGAAGAAAAGCTGAGATTTGCGGCAGCCGCCGAGCAGCAGTTGAAGGTGGCTAAGAACAACACAAAAGGTCGTAAAATGGCAGCAAATAACCGACTGCTAGTGTTCTACTCTGATAACAAAATGCTATCCAGGGATTTTGCAACTGCAAACTCTGCACCTGCCTTCTATCACCACCTCTCTGCAGAGACTGCTTCCTGCACGATAAAGCTGAGGCGACCTCGCAGCAGCACCTGCACCCTCCGCTTGTGCAACGTATTGTCCCCCCCCCCTCTCCCCCATGTTTCACAGGGGTAATTAAATATGAACACAGACAAGAAACTGCGATTAATTAATTCGAAAGCTCAATGCTTGAAGTTCTATCATCCTATCGTTATTAAAGCTGGAAACGATCGTCAGAACACACGCCTAACCATGTTTCCTTCCCCCCGCCTGCACTTCCCGCCCATACCGAGAAATGTCAGTACCTACTGGGTAGGCATCCAAGTTAGCATAGAGCCCAGACCATTCATTATGCCCACTGAACATCACATGATTACACACGCAGATGTGCATTGTGCCAAGTTGGCATAGCAGCTTTCCTCATTGCTCTCCCTTATTGGTCCCAACGCCACTGACCCTGACCATACTTTTTCTCCCCCTCAACTGCCACCCTGAAAGGTGTAATTTACCAATGGTGCTTATCATTCAGGAGTATGCATGTATACAATGTCCAGCTGCCATATACCCCATCCTGGTAAACTTCCAGAGAATCCCTTCAGCTATGCAACACTGGATGCACACTCCATGACGGAAACGCCAGATGCACTCTCTTACTTCCCCTGTACCTCCATCTGGATCTGGCGAGCTCCCGGCCATGCTGAGATTGCAGCTAGCGCAAGAACAATTAAACCAGTCCCTCTGTCCAGGACCAATATCTCTTCCTATTATGACAGCTTATGTGAAGAGCAGGAAGACCGTTCCCACTCCACATTCTTTCCTATCTACTTCATCCGCAAGGCTCCTCAGCCCAGTTCAACTTATGTCCTGATGACACTGACATGAGCTTTCTTCCCAAGACGTCCGCTATCTCCCACATGCCACAACTGCTCCGAAACAGATTTCAGCGTGGCAAATAGTCTTCCAGAATGCCTCGTGGCCATTCTGTCGCCTCCCTCCCCACACCCTCTTCTGTGGAGTGCCTTGGCTTGCCTCGCATCTGCTGCAAGGCCAGCTCGCCCTTGTGCGCCATGTTCGCTCTCTTCATGGTGGTCAACTTTGTGCGACCAAACAAAATGGTCCTACAACGACTACTACTGCGAACTATCCGACTCAGTAATTCATACTGACGTTACCAGGCAGTTTTCACTGTCCTAAAGAGTGCTGGGTGGTTAGAAGTCTACAGCAAAAGCAACCCGATAGGGTCTGTATCTTGTATAAGGCACCTATTGTTGTTATGATGAGTAACAAATTCGAATTTCGTTGTACAGGGAATGTTGCTCACAAAATGCATTCCGGCTGGGCCTGGCTACTAGGAATGTGAGCACTTTTTTCATCCCAGCAGAGTGAATTGCAGGATAATGGTTTCAAGGAGATTTCAAATACCAGCTGTACTAGCTTAGTTAGAGATTTTATAAGGTGCACACCGGCAGAGGCAATAGGGCCATTTTTTTTAACCAACAACAGTTACGCTACTGTAGCAAAACACAATTGGAGGTACTGAAGATTTGCTACACTGGTGTAGCTGCTGTAGGTTACAAAAAATGGTCCTAGTGTCACACCCCGGTGCACCACGCATGGGAAGCAGAAAAGTAGAGAGAGCAAAACACTGGTGGTATGCGGGTGGAATGCATGCTGAACAAGAAAGCGGAGCGCAAGTACCAGTTCCCATGGCAACATAGCTTGAGAGCGGAGCGCATGTACCGGTTGCCATGGCAACACAGCTGGCCATCACGTAGCGCAGTACGTATGCAGCACATCTGAAATTTCACTGGCAGCGGCAATGAAGGAGCATGCGCTCACCGCTGCTTGCAAGTATTAGCCAATGTTGGTTTGAAGCTGAAGGATAACTCAATGACGCTGATGTGACAAGTATTTTGGTCGTGTTTCGTGCTGACGTAATAACGGAATTTTATTACCTCGGGTCATCCTCAAGACCTGAAGTCGAAAACTGACAAGTGGAAGCACACTCGTGGTTGCCATGTTTAGGAGTGTATTACCACAGCAAGAGAGGCTGCCAATTCAAAAAAAAAAAAAAAAATATATAGACATGATGCTGCAAAGAGATGACAGCATCATACAAAGCTCGACGCTCAGACATGTCAGCGGAGATGGCTTTGTGTCTGATTGGCTGGTCTTGTCCATAAAATGTGGAAATAAACCATTCAAACAAATCAGTACAAGGAGTGAACCAAAGGAAAGAAAATTTCTGATGCATACTATCAAAAGAGATTGTATCACTTTACGTCATGATTCCTGTACACTATTGCCTTGCGCACTAATTAAAAACTAAGTAAGACAACAGTGTACATGAATCAAGTGGAATTTACCTAAGCCAGACGAATAACTTGTATACAACATTTTTCTTTTGCAGTTTCTATTTAAGTTTCAGTTGCCAAATGACGGCTGTGATGTCACAGGTGCATTATGATCATGTAACTCATGAAGAAAACATATAATCGCTGCTTATTTACACACTGCAATCTCAATTTTTGGCCAAGCTTGAGTAAACAGTCATGCAAAGCTGGCAACCATATTCCAATTGTTGCACACCTGACACAGCGAAAACATGTCTGTGACATCATAGCCATTGTTAAGTGACTGAAACTAAAATTGAAACTGCATTGCATTGAGAGAGGCATTTCACGATCATTTGATTTGATTAATTTAATTATGCGATGCAGCAACAACCGTATAGCAACCGCGGCATCATTTTGGCAAAGCTTAACTGCTCCTAAAATTAAACTGCAGCCCGCGAGGACAACCTACATCACTAGCGCACATGAAAATTGTTACCAGAGGAGTACAATTTACCTCCAAGTAAAGATGTCGGTGATCTTTGCTTTGTAAGCAACGACCGCGCTGATTCTTCTCAAGTTTGAAGCGTATCCAGCCCGTTTTGTGTCCCCTTGTGTGTTCCAACAAACTGCCGGAGCAAAGGGCATCCCCCGCATAGCCCTTTATTAGTGAATGCAATTCAAAATTATAAACTTCGTTTTACACACCGCAGTTCGGTAAAAATTGGAGGAAGGCGTTCCGCACTGTTCCTGTTGGCCCGCAATAAATAGAATTTTGGGCTTTCTCTATAATAAAAACCAAAAATTAACACTTTCACCTTTATTTTCGGAACCTTCGTCAAAGTGGGACAGATCATGAAATTGTTTTGTTATTTCGAGTTAGCCAAAGCATAGCACCTTTTGGATGTGCGAGGAGGAATCAGGATATCTTTGCTGAATCGAGTTTTGTTAAATCAGGTTTCGTCAAATCCAATTTTGACTGTAGTTAAAAGTGCACTCGCTCAATTAATTTGCACCCTAATGTACATTTAAAGAAAAATATTTTACTATGTGGAACAGCACCCCTCTCCCTTCAAAAAGAAAAAAATATGTTCGGGGCTTCATGCCAAACAGTCATGTTGATTATGCGAGTAAGTACAGATTACCCTCTGGAGTCATATTAAAGATGCCAGCTTGAAAAACCTCGAACCTGCAGGTGTTCATTTGCTCTGATAAGTTGCCAAATGGAAATCAATAGCGAGGAAAGTGGGCCATTCAAACTGACGCAATCACCAGCTGAGAGAAGCTTCGGCATGTGCCAATGCTGCAGACACATTTTGCGCGAATGAGTGGCATATTTCAGTCGATACGCTTCTTCCACGCGATTCTTGTAGTATGTGCCAGGAAAGCCTCTTTAGTGGAATGCTTTTATGTATGAGGCCTAAGGCTATAATAATTCCGTAAGTATGCACTACTCTGTAAAAAGGAAATACCATTTCGATTGCGCAACACGCACACAGCAATAACAACCTATGGATGAACATGACATCCTGGATGCGCCTTGTTTTGAAGTGTAATTCTGGTCTCTCAACGGTTAGGTCCAGCAGCTTCTTTCTCTTCACCGATTGTATGTCAGTGATTTAAATGGCGATTCTGACGCAGAAATATCTCTGAATGCAACCTAAAGGTAACACACACACACACACACACACCCACTGAAGGTGAGACATAACTAAGGAAATTATTATGTAATCAAATATTGTGTGCAATGCCATAACCCAGCATTTCATATCGCCTCCCGGCTTGTTGTACAGCTACTGATAACCAAAAACAGCCCATAATGCAAGCTAAAAGGAACACACCCTATGGAATATGTTAACAATTCCTTTTATTGTTTCGAATTGTAAAAAAAGAAAAAGTGTAAAATGTTATAATAAATTCGAACCGCTGCCTTTGCATTCAAAATGCAGCGTTCATTCATTGTGCCATAGAAGAGACGAAAACAGCGGGTTTTAATAGTGGTTTTTAATCGTTTTTAAAAAACTTTCTGCAGTTTGTTGCCAGGTGTCGCTACTGAGAGGATCCTACTAGACTCTACTGTTGAGAGACCGGATTCATGCCGTTTTGAGTCCTTCCTGGTCTCGGTCGCTATCAGCTGCCCCTATGCAAATATACGGACTGCATTTCTGATAAAAAAAATTAAAAAGGAAATTCACATTAGCTTTTAAGATAAATGGACCACATTACCATTGAGTATCGTCAGCCATAGAGGTCCATCCTTTTATGCAGCTCTACAAACATCCTTAAACCCCGCAAACTCATTTCAACGCTTCTATCAGTTTCTTTCCTTAATCAATGCTGTGCTATATTTGTGATTTGTTCTCCATCTTAAATCTGGATAGACACCAGAGCGTTTCTTTTTTTTTTATTTGCCCAAACAAGCATAAACATCCAGTTTACTTTTATTTGGATACTCTGTCTTTCGTAATTATACGCCCTGTTATTTTTAAGGTGCATATCCCCCCCCCCCTTCCGATCACCCATTTCCCAAGCAAATTCTTAGTTCTGGGCCTTTAGAGTATGAAAAAAAAAAAGCACTGGGCACAAGTATCGCCTGTCCAGTCCCATATTCTGTGTGGTTTTACAAGAACTGTGCACTTTTTCCAGTAGCACCAAGTAAATTTCCTGGTGAACTGAATTCCATAACTGGCATTTGTTTTCCATAACACGCTTCTCTCTCCAACTCTCTCACGCTTATACCAGTAGTCATTTCTTTCACCACTGCTTGCTGTGCAAACATTGGCACTGCTTGCAAGTTGGCTTCCGAGTCTTGGGTCGTATGCGAGCATTGATGAGAACAAACAAATCTCAACCAAACAGCAGCACACCACCCCATTTTTGACATTCGTGATAAGCAGCACTGCCATGCATCTAAGCCAGGAAACTGAAATACCTGCATAAAGAACAGCCTTTTGCTCAGCTGTCTCAACAGCAATTGCAGCTGCGACTTTGCAGTAAACACGCAGATCAGCGTCGAAACTTGCATACTGTGTGCTACTTGTCGCATAACACTTGCGGGATGCACCAACCATGCTCTTTTGAGTAACTCTAACATTCTGACAATACGGAACAGTCAGATAATTGCGCTCCAACCCATCCTTGTTCCTCCCATTCCCTGTTACTCACAAGTGTTCCCTGGATATTTTACTCCAACCACCAGACTGCTACACAATATTTTTCTCTCAAACTCATTTTTTTATTTAAGTTTACCATTTTACATTGAATCCTACACTACCACTACCAGCTTCTACACGCCAGAAAAATGCAGCGATGTCCTAGAGGTTCACAAACTCTTCAAAACTTCATTGCAGCCTTCCATCTCTTTCAATGCTTTTGTAAACAGACAGTTCTTACCACAAGTTCCAAGTGCGCAACAACACATGCTGGAATTCTATATTAGGGTCAAGTTTGTCATCAAAACAACACTGCAAGAATACTTCAGACGCCAAAAGGTCATATGTATGAATGTAATACTAGCACTTCCTTTACATGTCATTATATAATGAAACTTATTGTCTGGTACTTTTCTTGTCTCTGGCCTACTTAAAAGGAAAGGGTTGTAGATGGAACGAGTATGTTGCAACTAATTTGTGTCAGTTTCTATATTACTATGACAACTGTGCTGAGACGAATAGTTGTCTAGAATTGTTCACCCATAAGCTGCTCTTTCATTTCAAAGACACATGCTGAAAGGTCAGTCAGCATTACTTTCATAAATCGACCTATACATGAAAAGAAACACTGCAAACAGAGCGAGGTGAACATGAAAGATGGAGACAGATTGTGGAGAGCAGAAAGTCGAAGCAGCTTCATTCCTTAATGACAGTACAAGATGACAACCTTCCCGACTCACACTGGCAGCTTCATGTTTTATGCTGAAGATGCATAAATGCCATTGAATGATTTCTGCAAAAATCTGGATCTCTCTAATCTTGGACCTTCCTTTATGCGTACCTTGTCTGCATAGTTTCATCACAAGCCCTGGCATTAGTCTTATCTGGAAGCATAGCAGTAAACTTCCGTGCAGTTGCTGTATGTTTAGGCATACTGTAAACACATGTACGTTATTCTCATTCATGTGCTGTCTCTTATACATACTACTGTCCAACGAAGAGGCTTCAGATCTGACTTGCTAAACAAAGGAAGAACATGAAAAGGTCGCCGAGTGAGAAAGGTGTTCAATTTGAATGTAAAGAGCTGACCTGCTCCGTTTCCAACCCCCCCCCCTCCCACCCCCCTACTTAGGATGCTCAATTTCAGTCGTGTTACGGCTTCTTATGGCTTCAAAACAACTCCGCATAGCAGCATACTATGCCAGGGGTGGAAGCAAGCTTGAGCATTTTGGAGCAGTGAAACAAGAGTTTTGGGGCATGTTTTTAGGATCGAATGACTTTAATAATTGCAATTTTCTATTCTTGACATACAAAATATTCATTTTGATTTTTTTTTTCCCTAAGTTCTATGCTTGGTTGGCTTGAGTGTGCATGCATCTCTGACAAGGCAAGACAAACAGCCAAAACATGTACAGATGCTTGAAATATCATAGCTGACCTGAGCAACAATTTGGAACAACACTAGCAAATGGAATGCTTTTTTTTCTACACTTCATGCTGAAAATCAAGTCTGATTAAAAGCTTTTGACCACTTTATAGACTCAAACATGGAGTTTAGCAAAGTACTTTGATGCACTCAAGCACCACCACTAGTTTGGAATTCACATCAATGAACAGCACATTTATGCTATCTTGTACACATCCTTCTCGATACTGTGCTTGTGTCGATAAATTACCGAGCACTGGTCAGTGCTGCCTGCAAGGAGGATTGACAGCACTCATGGGCAGCCTTTTCTCCTCTTCAGATTATTTACTTCGTAAGCTCCTGCCAGTAGCTCATGTTTTTGCTTTAGTGACATTGAGGCTACCTTAAGTTTAACACATTAAAGATATGCCCTGTACGGCTTTCCAACACTCTTGAGAAAATTTAGTGATTTGCAAACCATCGTGTCATCACCCTATAATGCTTCAAGTGAGCTTCTGCCTCATGTAGGTTTGGCACATTTGCTCTTAACAAGGAAGCTTGATGTGAAGTATACGGTTATTTTCACAACAGAAACATTATAACAACTCATGCAGTTTATTGCAGACCGTAAAGTTTCCTAGGTCCACCGAGCGGTAAAACCAGGTTCTGCTAAATTTGATGGGAAAACATTAAGGTTTGGAGAAATAGTGCATTTTGGAGCAGAATGGAGCAGCGTTTCCATCCCTGCTATGCCGAGGCTGCAGCCTGTTTCCAATAGCTGCCAACTTTGCCACGTGACAATGGAAAGTGGTATCACATAGCCTATAGTGCCTAGACATCTTTGGCAGACATTAGGTGTACATATACCACATGACAAAGATAACCAGAGAGATTGGCCAAGCACGTCTCCTGTGCCCTGTTGTATGTAGCAGGCTACAGATTCAGGCTAAGAGTCAAACTGAATGAACCACTTAAACAGCAGGTATTGTTGGTTACACCTGGTGCCAGGCTAGCTGGTTTTGGATACCTTGAGATGCACATTTGTCTTGAACCATGGCAGCAGTACAATGCATTTATCCTGCATTAAAATGCCACTTCACAAATGCCAGGGGAAAAAGAGTGCACTCAGTTTCCCACATTTAGAATGCAGTTTACACAACCAGTGAAAACAATGCTACAGGTGGAAGCATGCCTGCCATGCTAGCACTACGAAACTGTTAAGACAAATTGGAAGAAGTCCAGAAACGCTTCTTCCATAGTGTCCAAAAATAAACTGAACAGGTTTTCAACTCTCAGGTGCCCAACACCTTGCACTCGGTGTTGGGCACCTTCCCTGTAGGTGGGTTGCCAAAGCAACGATGACCAATATGGAATAAGTGCATGCAGGAACGTCACAGGAGCGAGACCAACGACGACAGAGATTAAACATGATCTTGAAAATCAGCTCACAGAAAAGGCTCCAGTGAGCTGTACGATGCCAGTGCCCGTTATAGATTCTCCAGTGGTATGAATGCGTCCCTAATATCCCGAGTTGCTTCGGGATGTTAGACCGCGCATACCCTAACAAAACGACAGTCTATTTCACAACAAAACCAAGACGAAATCAGGCATCCGCACATCGCGCATTCGAACACTCGTTGGGGGAAATGCGGCCGATTCTTCCGCTGCAAACGCGTCTCGCGCGTCGAAGGAATCGTCCGTTAATCGGCCAAGGGAGAGAGGCAATGGCCGAGTCGGGCAAGAGCGCGTTTATCGCGGATGTTTCAACACGCTGTTTACACCACAAACCCAGCACCTTCGGGAGCGGATGGTTGTTGTAGCTAGATGAGAAATCAAAACACGGACTCCAATATCGCCGCAACGAGTGTCTAGACGTGGTGCGCCGCCACCAGACAAAACAGCGCTCTTATTTTTGCCCGCTCTTCCGTCGGGGCATAGCTGAAAACTGGCCAGCAAGCATCCGGCGGTGGGTCATCGCGGTGACCCAACTATAGAACGGCCGCTCGGACGAGTATAACGAGATTAAACCGCGGCGCCGACGATCAAAGACGGAGCACAAGGAAGAAACACGGAAAGCTCGCGTATGCGGATGGTCGCTCGAAGGCCGCCGCGATGCGCTCAAGAACAATACTCAGAGAAATAATATCGCTTCTATTCTCTTTCGGTTAAGCGCCGTTCGCCGATCGTGGCGGTTGGGCAGCTAACGGAAACTTCCGTACCGACGTCCCTTCGCGAGCTGCGACTACGCTGGTCTATCAATTGCTTCGAAACTTTACACGTTTAAAACTTTCCAGCACAGCGCGCACTTGTGAGCAGACAGTACTTATGAAGCAAACCGTACCTGCTGGTCATGGTGCCGGTTGAGCGATATCAGGAGATCAGACGCGGGAGGGAACCACCGGAGCCTCCGTCATTGCTTCAGCGTCCGACGGGGTGCCTTCGTCGAGCGAGTCGACGCGAGCACACGGTTGCACTTTGCGGACACTCAAAGCAATGCGTTGCGACGCTAGACAGCTTCACGCAGTGGAGACGATGAACTAAGGCTTTTGGTTGGCACACCACACCAGCACACACTTTTGGACCTCGTCGCCGCTGTTTGTCAAAGCAGGAGCGCGTCGCTCGCCGCAGCACTCGCGGGACACAACAAACGCAGACACGATCGTGGTCGCTCCTGAGAGACGCCGCAGCCCAGCCGACGAGATACACGGTGGCAAGCTGCGCCTTCAGAGGCAGCAATTGAAAGCGGGCACGTAACGCTTCCCCGGGCCACGAAGAAACGCGTGCTCGTCACCTCGTGCAAATAATGGAGTCGATCCCTCCGAGCAGCAGCAACGAGCTGTCGTGCCGTCCTCGACTTTGGCCGCTGTTTTTTCAACGTTCCAGTTATGTCCGCGAGCCCCGGGGATGCCTAACCGACGTCCCACTGCACGTAGGTGAGGTTTCCGGCACAAAAATGCGGCGAAATACCATCAGTACGGTAATTAATCGAAGCTGATGTGGAAATAACCGATCTTATATTTATACTGAGAGCCATCTTGCTTCAAATGCCAGATATACCAGGAAGGGACACCCCCATTGGTCCATGCCCGGCATAGCCTCAAACGCAGGAAACCGCCACGCGTCGTAGGTGGCGCGAAACTCGGTCAGAAGCAGACGAATTTTTTGGCGCTAGTGTTTATCCTGCTTCAAGGCAAAGTTTTTAAAGGTGCGCAAATTTTTAGTGACCTTCACACAAATAAATACTTGCTACAAAATACAAGTGCATTTTATAACACAAATTTTTCTCAGTTCAGTTTTGTTATATATTTTCTCAGTAGGCGATTTTCTCCTGGACTTTTGGGTTCTAGGTGCGCTCACGGCTACGTCTAGCTACATCTGTCCACACAAGAATAACGCGGTCGCGTGGTGCAAGGTACTACATGGTATATGTACTCCATGCGTGGTGGTCACAGTTGACTGCTGCTGTGCACTGCGTTCTTTAGAGCTTAAACTGTTTTCTCTGTACGTTTAATTGAAAATATGAAAAAGAAAAAGCGATCGAAGCAGCCGCCCAAGAAAATACACTTGGTTTTCGATGAACGGGAGCGCCGGTGAGCGACGTTCATTTTCATCTCGAACCGTGGCAGGTAGCCGGCAAAGTCCATTTTGCACCGAGTTTATTTGATGATTCCACACGCGCATGCATATCGCTGACCCTCATTGCTTTGTATGTAGAGGCGTAGAGGCTCTGTGCGTGTGGAAGGTTGAGACGCTTTTCAATTCACAGCGTCAACGACAACTGTCGTTCATTGCTAGTTCAGCGGAACGTCGTAAGACACACATTTCGTAGTGCACTTGCGTAGCTAAAGCGCGCTTACAGAGCGAGCCATACGTGCCTGGGGCAACTGAGTGATGCGCTGCAAAGCAGTGCTTAGGATTGAGGTGCAGGATTGGTGGCTGGGGCTTTAAACTGTGCGCACTGCAAAAGTATGCGGTGGGTCGGTGTTTTAGTCGCCACCGCAGTAAAAGTGTAGTGCGAAATAGTGAGCACATAAAAGCAAATACGCATGATACCCACTCACGTAACAGACATAAAGTCATATTCAGTGCAAAACGTTCGAGTTCAGCCACTAGTAAACATAGAACGTTTATACAATGCCACTTTGGGATGAACCTGAGTGGACAGCACTCGATCGCTATGTTACTGCAGGAATTTGCGCTGCAGAAGCCAGTTAGAGCTTACAAATTAATGTTAATTTTAACGCGGCATCGCTAAAAGCCCCGTTCTCTAAAATATCCAGCGTTGGCTTTGCGAGCGAAACATCACCAGCATGCCGCTGGCATTTGGTAGTTGACGTGTGACATGACAAGGCCACATGACATGGCCAAGTTGGCAGGGGCTGCTAGCTTGGGTAACTTCTTTTTGACGAGATGGGCAGCGAATCCTTCAGGACTATTGAATCCCAAGTCAAGTCACACTACTCCTAATCTATGCAGGCAAATTAATATGGTTCCGTTAAAGCTGGTTGTGTTGTCTTTCAAATAATGTAGCTTTTGACTATGGTAACAAGTATTAGTGAGGTACAGAGGCACGAGTGAAGGGATTAGTGATCAAGCGAGTAATAAAGTGCACGTAAAAGAACAAGGAGTCACAGACAGGAGCCATTAACTTGCTGCATCGCACATTTAAAGGCAAACCTTAGATTGTCCCCAAATGTTTTGCATGTGTGCTGTGAAGCAAGAAGATTAGAAGTTGCGCAGATTCATTTAATGTAGAAACAAAAAGCAAAGGGCATGGTGCACATGCAAAGGGGATATAATGACATTAGAATGCAAAAAGCACAAATGAAGACATCGACATGAGAACTGGGCACAAACAGAACAGTATGCACAAGCACTGCTGCATACCGTTCTCTTCATGCCTAGCTGCAATGTCCACGTTGCCTTTTATAAACCTTGGTAGCAGCTTTTAAGAGCTGGCCTCATAACTGTAAACAGCATACTATATTTGGCATTCTGTCAGCCAAAGTGCTCCACTTATTACTGCAGTATCTGTAATTCCTTTTGTCATGCAGTTAGTCTATAGCCTGTCATCCTATTGCTCATAGGGTGAACCAAAGTGCTCAAGACGTGTCTCAATATTACCTGCAAAAGTGCTTGACTTTGTTAAGAACAAAACAAGTGCTGGTGAGCACGCCATCAAAAAGTTGAACTGTGTGAGTACAAGAGAAGATGGAAGCTGTTTCAGACAGGTTCTGATCAGACGCGTGGCTGCTTCCTGTACATCTGATGAGCTTTGTTCTTTAACTGTTTGTGCTCTCTAGTGTAACTAACTGGGCCTCCTGTTTTGTGTCCTCCCTCTCCTCAGGGAATTCCTGACTGGCTTCCAGAAGCGGAAAAGAGAGCGTCAGAAGAAGGCACAGGAGAAGCTCTTGCAAGAGGCCAGGGAAGAGAAGCGGCGACTCAAGGCGGAGGTATAATGCACCAGATAGTACAGGGCACACAGCTCACTGCTGTCATGCAGCTTATAATTGATATCCGTAGTACGAGTTATTCTTAGCTGGAAAAGTGAGAATCACACAATTTCTTGGTTTCTGTCAATTTTCTCTTTATCAAATTGCGTTTATACTACTTTCCCAAGTTCAGCAAAGCATCATAATTATATCTTGGTGTCAACTCCTCAGGCACCTTTCATATTGTGCCTTAGTAGTCTGGTGACATAGCGAATGACTGCTGGTGACTAGTGGTCTGCAAAAGTAAAGTGTCTGCATAAACGCAAAGTTAAAGTATGATGGTCATTTATAATTACTGTGCAGCTTTGATGACTTTGCAAGCTTGTAAAATCTTGTAACATATTCACAAACACACAGCTGCATTTATTAGGGAACTTAACCTACTTACATGCAACCTGCCACTCCTGTGGAGATAGGTACGGCCCGAATTGAGGAAAGCTCCTGATCATCTTGGATGACCCTGAGGCACGACATACAATGCAGGATTGCCATTGAATTCAGAAATCCATGCAGATAATTGTCTAGACTGGCATGTTCAAGCTTTGCACTTTGATCTTTAAATGGGCCATGAAGGGGTTGCGATGGCAATGTTCTAAAGCAACAGAACTATAGAGGTGGCCATTATGAGTATTTTGAATCATGCCCACTGTCCAGGGAATGACCTTTTAAGCAAAGGAGCCCAGTGCTTAGATCAGGTACTGGAGATAGTCTGTGCAAAATGCTACAGCGATACGCGCGCAAAGCAACAAAAATATAAATCAAAGCTCTCTCATCCTCCCCGTCGGGAAATCGGCTTCCCCGTTCTCTACGAGCCGCAAGGATGACGTCGTAGTCGCAGACAACATCCATTGGTCCATCTCGTTGACTGACGGGTGAAGGATAGGCGTACACCACTAATTGTGTCCACCGCTTGCTGCACGCTTTTCCCTCGCCATGGTTGGGCTGAATGCAGCAGCGCGCACTTCCGCGCCTGTTTTTTTTTTTTTTTTCGCGCATGTAGAGACCGCGCCCTACCTCCCAGCAAACTCTGAGAAGGAAGGGGAATTCGGCTTGCGGAGGCTAGACAACCGGGTAGGAGAGTGGAAAACCTTTACGAGGGAACGGGAGGAGAGAAATACGACAGAATTGGGTGATTGTAGTAGCTGTAACTGCGTTATCAATTACTCTTTTCAAAAACATTTTGCAGCCTTGCGTTCTAGGGGCGAAGTCTCATAGTCGCCGGGGAAGAAAATATTTTCGACCGGAGGGTGGACAGTGGACCTTTAAAAGGTGGTTTGCGTAGCTTATAAAAAATATTTGAGAATCGCTGCTTGCTACCAATTTGGGCGACACCTCACTTAGCCACCTTGCTGACGTAAAGTGGGGAATCTGGGCGGGCGTTTTCATTGGGTGTGCCCTAGTGGCATGGGTCGGACAGGGCACAGCGAAGTGCGACTGTGACCTGTTTTCTTTTTTTGGGTTAAAAATTTTTGTGATGCAGTCACAAATGATGGAATACCACTTGCTTGTGTATCCTTTCCGGTGTTAGTAAACATTGTTTAATGGTCTCGTTAACTTGTGCTACTCCTTGCTTGAGCTTGTGTAGTTGAGCGCAGCACGGTTACAACTTCTGTGTCCGACTCAGTGGGTGCTTCAATTTGAATTGCAGAAACGAGAAATCCTGCAGCGCCTTCTAGGAGACAAGCCGGTGCCCGGTGAGTGCATTTATGTGGTTTGTGATTGGCTTCGTGTGCGTGGTAGAAAGCAGGGAAGTGAATGCAATGAAAATCACTCTCTATATATTCCTAGTCAGAGCCCCAATTGATCCGTGCCTTGTAGCACCACTAAATGTGGTGGATGCATTTGATGTCATCCACAATTTTATTCGCACCTCTGCCAACATTTCACTGCAATTGCTCAGTGAGTGTGACAGTCGCACCATGGTGCTTGTCAGAAAAAAGAGAGAGAACCTGATGCAGCTGGCCAACTTTTTTGTAAATAGGTTATGTTTCTGGACTGCGTAGTCCAGTCTGACAGTGTTATTGGATCTGATTTCGCTTCATCGAAATCTTTAATGTGTCCCTTCAGTTTCGTTGCAGGGAGGTTCAGCTTTACTATGATTTTGTGGTCTTTTTGTGTGCACAGTGTACTATACAATGCATACAAAGATTGAAGTCTACATGCTTACCTAATGTCTCAGGGCCCCTTTAAAGTGTGCTCTCACTAGCGCTGTTTTCTTCTCTTCAGGTGAACTTAGCATCCCTCATCTTGCCAATAGGCATTATTGTGTTCCTAGTAATAAATGCAGCAAAATATATTTATCCAAATACAGTAAAACCTCGTTAATGGGTTTTATTTAAAAATAAATGCCGAAGAAGAAGTAAATTATCCGGGAAAACGTATGATCTAAACTGCCTGATATTAAAAAAAACTTAAGTGCTGAATGAGGTACAAACGCATTCAGAACTGAGACTTTCACTGCATAAAAATGTAGATTAGCATTTACAGACATGAAGTATGCTGAGCTCCTTTTTTTTAGCACTCCCAGAATTCTATATTTGCATTGTCCTAAGCACAGAAGAGATTTAGCAACAGATCTGATTCATAGGAGGAATGACGAGCCGGGATCACTTTCTTGGTTGTTTCGGGATGCTTCATTTCCTTACACCAGTGACATGTGGAGAAGTCATCGTGATGGCTTACAGTCGCCGCGCTTTTGCTCATGCTGCTTCTATCGCACCTGTTCTGTGGGAACGGGCGCCTCTTATGTTGGCTCGTCGGCTTTCTTTGAGGCTTCGTCCCATTCCACCTAGGTACTGCAGGAAAGCAACTGTGGCGGATGATTGTCACTGACCAGTTTGTCACGTCGCAAGTGCTCGTTAACGTATGTCCGCTTGATCGCAGAATGTATTGTACAACCACAGTGGGAACATATTAAACGGAAAAAAAATAGTGTAGCTCTGTGGGAGATGTTTTACTGCCCTTGATTTTGAGTGTATGAAACGGGAAATTGTGTGAACTGGGAACATGCCAACGAGGTTCTACTGTAGTGAACTTGGTGTCATGTTTTCCACCATTTTGTTGCTGACAGGTGTTTGCACTAGTAACAAGTGTCATTCTTTCTCTGGATTTGTGTACATTTGAAATACCAAATCATTTCACAATCTCTATACTGTTGAAGTCATAGATTTTGGTGTGTTAGTATGGTTCATTCTAAATATTTAAAGGTGCGGAAAACACAACAAACACAGTGAAAACGACGGAACAAAGTGCCATTAGTATTAGTTGCCAACAATTTTGACAGTTTATAATTAACATCTGATGTACTTGTAAAAAAAATTAAGCATTGGTGTTTTACATTGGAAAACTAGACATTTGCCTTTATTGATGCCTGGACGTGCTTTTTGTGCCAAAAATAACTCGTTTTCAATCAAGGTAGTGAATACTGTTTGTAGATTGTCTCGAATTTTGTTTGAATGCTTAGGACTTGCAGTTAAATCTCATTACAAGAGACACTGTTACAAGAGACACTCGGTTATGAGAGACATTTGAAAATGGTTTGGTTGGTTTTCCTATGTCTGCCATGTTAACAACATTGCATACAAGAGACATGGTTACAAGAGACACTCGGTTACTAAGGACAACTTTTTCAGATCCCTAGAGTAAATTCTTCGCTATTTAGAAGAGACAAAACCCAGGTGTGCTCATACAATGCAGCTGAAGTGTACCAACTCATACATGATGCACTTCAGATTGCCTTAGCTAAGTTCTGTTCCATATGGACTGCTGAGGTACCAGAATCTTTTGAGGAACCCGTATCTGCACATGTGGATCTTGTGTGCTCCCGAAGAGCTTGCAGAGTGTGCAATTCTCATGCAAGTAAATGGCACATGTGCCATACAGGATGACTAGGAGGACATTTCAGAGGAAAAGCGTCAGCATCTGAGGGTGACGAGCATGTAAGAGTGCTTCAAAGGTATTAGAGCAACAGGAAGGCTCGCAATGTGAAGAGCTTTACCTCCAGAATTTGGGAAGGAATACACTCTGCACTCACAAAAATACATACTAGTAGGAATAACTTCTTTAAGCTTTTCTGAACAATTTCCTGTTAATGCATGTGAATACATTTATATGCTAATGTGCAGTAAACTGATCAATACAGTGCTTTTAGAATCTTTGGTTACAAGAGACATCTTTTTTTGGTCCCTTGAGTGTCTCTTGTAACGAGGTTTTACTTCAGTTCTAAAGCATGGTTGGGATATCTTTTGCAGCGCTTCAGACTTTTGGCTGTGTGTTAGTAAGAGCCTTGCGTGGAGAAAACTCGCAGCAATTCTGAAGCACAGAGGAAATATTCATTTGCCTCACCATTCCAGTGTATGGATACATGTCTCGGTGGCAGAGCTGCATGGGCTGTTCAGAGCCTAATGGTTCTTTATTGCACATGAGCCCAGTGGCTTTTATTAGCCCCTGACTGCGAGACATGCTCACAATGACTCCCACTTTTTTAAAAGCCGCTCAAGACAGTCCTGGAGAAAGCTGAGGAAGTATTTTTTCATTCACCAAACACCCTTGCATGGCTACCTAGCCTGTGATTCCATTCTCCAGCTACATTAGACAAATACCTATCTTCCTATTGTAATCCCCGCCCCTCCACCGACTGAAAGGGATTTTACTGAGGGTTCAACAGGGAATATAGCGCTCTGTAAGCTTCACGGTGAACAGCACAAGAACACAGTCCATCTAGGCACAAAACAAGCGAGTTCAAGCAGCGCAGCGGCACTTTGTCATTCTCTTCTCATCTTCGTGATATCCGCACTTCGTCCACAACACTATCTGTAACCTATCTATAACAGTGTCTCTGAAAGATACAACTCACCTTGGCCTGTAACAGGTACAACCTGGCTGAACGACTTTAGCGTTTAATGCAATTTCTTTAGAGCCGATGGTAGTGAGCAACGGCTAATTGCAGGTGTGTGTTATATAATCTAGGCTATGGCTATGTTAAAGAACCCCAGGTGGTCGAAATTTCCGGAGTCCTCCACTACGGCGTCTCTCATAGCCCGAGTTGCTTTGGAACGTTAAACCCCACAAACCAAACCAAACTGCCGTGAGACAGACTTTTGTTGTGCACTTTTATGCAGCGTGTGTAAAACTATCGCCTGTCTGCATTTTGTCACTGGTCAGCATGTTTCAATGCTAATGCCATTTTTTTTTTCTTTTCTTGGAAAAGCAACATAAGCGCCATTTGGCATGCTGGTTGTAGTGTTCATGGTCTCACATTTTAGCCACGGCACTGACTGCTAAGCGCTGAGAAACATTGCTCTCTGCAAAAAGCAGGCTGATGCTTTGTGAGGTGTGGCAGGAAAGCAGTAAAAAGGCATTGTCTGCCGTGCAGTTGGTAGCATTTGGTGAACGGAGAAAGAAAGGGGGCAGGGTATGAGGCTGAAATGCCATGATGAAGGATCATGATGAAGTTGCAGTGGAAGAAGCTGCCATAGAGTAAGAAGTGCCATAGTGGAAAGCTCCGGAATGATTTCGACCATGTGGGGCCCACATTAGCTGACATCGCATAGCAAAGAGGCATGCTTTGCATTTCGTCTCCATCAAATCCAGGCCACGATGACTGGGATCGAACCTACATTCACGGGCTGAAGTAGGAGAAAGGGCCCTTATGGAAACATCAAGGGCAGTATGGTGGAGAGCGGTACAAGCGGCTGCGTAGGGAAACCACCCTGCTCCCCTTTAATGAGAGCCACGCAAAGGCACAGGTTTTGATGCAGGCATCTGACCTTGGAAGGTTGTTGCATTATCCAGCAACAAAGCAATCGGCGATTGATGCCTGCGGTGTGGGTTGAGGCTGCGTCACCTGCTGTGCTTCCATTGAAGTGTGTTTCCTTTTGTCCCACCTTTAATAGATTCCTAGGATCCTGTTGTGAAAGGCAGTGCAGGTGGCACTAACACCCAATGATTGTCCCAACCTTGGAGCATGTGACAACTGGGGCGATTGTGTGTGGCAGGTGTTCATTTTACAGTGTTAGCTGTTGGTGCTTGTGAGATCCTGCCTCCTTAGTTTGAGTGTTGTTAAACGTGGTTATTGTTTCAGAGAATCTCAGAGGATGCTGCATGGTTATGCTGCAAGAGCGCCTGTTTTGTGAGGTACAAGCTGCAGGCTCATTACCGCTGTTTTATGGTCGCCAATTTTCTTGCGTACTGTGCAGGTAGTGCAGCCGACGAGGGTAGCGAGGAGGAGCCCGTGACCTACGACCTGCCAGATCACACAGTTACTGTAACCAGCCTGGAATGCTCCGATCTTTACGGAGATGTCCGCATCGGCCAGAATCAAGGGGACGGTGATGAGGAAGAGGATGATGACAACGGCATTAGGGATGAGATTGAACGGGGCCGGACTACAGACACTGACAAGCAGAGGTTAGGAGGCAGAAACAGCCTTGCCACTCCTACTCAAAATTTGAGCCAGGCAGCACGTCTAAGTTCTCTTAACCAGATGATTCATCATCAGCAGTATTGTCAACAGAGGTTACACTTAACTCTGCACACCCACCTCCTTTTTTAAATCTTTCTCTTCCTTTCTGCCACACTTTTTTTTTGGGGCCACAGAGTCTGCTCACCATTTTCCTCAGTAGTGTTCCAAAAATCTCTCAAGGATGATGGGTGGTTCAATAATGTTACTTGTAGCATTTTCTTTTCTTCCTTTTGTGGTGGCATTCATTCATTCTAAGCCTGCTGCCTGGACTGAAAAAGAAAGTGGTTGGAAACACCCACAGCTGGGTTTAATTAGCCTTTCGTTAGTGCTCTCCTTCACACAGAGATGAGAAAGGGCATGCGAGTCAATTGGAATGTGCACTCTCTCAGATGGCACTTTATTTACAGAAACACATGGTGCCTATTAGAAGACACAAACAAGTCACTTGCTGCCCGACATAATTATAGGGGCCAGCTGGAAACATTAAAGTAATGAATTAAAATGCACAGAATTAAAATGATATAAGTATTGGCTGTACATTTAAAGTGATGTACCAAAAGCTGATATAAATCTGACCTGTGAGGCAGTACCTAACTGAACATTTTTAGCATGATTAGCACCTGTTCTAGTTTCCATTCCAGGCCGTTACGGCAAAGGAGCGTACACATCATTCATGAGGTTCAGTGGATCGTTGTTATCTGAGAGGCCATTGCCTTGTTTGCAATGCACAATGTTGATGCAGCCATGTTGCAAAACACACATCACCAGGACTCATCGGCAGGGTTTAAAGTCAGGAGGGTTTCGGGGGTCTGAGACTCCCCGCGTCGCGTTTGAAGGTATAAGGGCTGCATGAATACGAAGCAGTGTGTCATCTTTACATCTTGCCAGTGGTTGTCGGAACATTTCTCTGTTGTTTCGGCAATTTAGCAGTGAGTTTTATTAAAAGCTATTAGCATCTTCTATAACCTGTGACCGAGAAAATAATTTCTCCCAATCCGCCTGTGCGGGAATCAGTAGAGACCCCCCTCCGACGGTGCCAGCCTTTAAGCACTGTTCATCGGTATCTGTCTACAGACGGATACGATCGCTATTTTGTGTGCGTTGAACCTGCAGCAAGTGATGTGGGAACCTCACGTGTTGCATGCTTGAAAAACATAGCTGAGGTGGTTGGACTGCAGTGCAGCAGTGACAGCCGGTTTGTCCATGTGACTGCGACATGAATCTAAAGCATGCCGAGGATTTCATTGCTCCACTTAGTGGCTGGTGTTGTTCGCTTCTTCCGAAAACTGTGTCCAGCCCTGCCTGTCTCCTATGTTGAGCATTTGTACTCTGCGCGTGTTTGGTGCAGGCTGAAGGCGCTCGACCGGCAGATGGGCGACTGCAGTGTGCAGCTGCGCGCGGCCCTGCACAAGGACAAGAAAGAGCGAGGAAAGATGCGCCGCATCAAGCTGCGGACTACCAAGAGGGCCAAGCTGGCACGCAAGCACCGGCTGTGACCGTTTTCCTGCCGCCCACTTCTTTTCTGTGTGCATATGTACATAGTCACACCTACAACTAAGACCTTGCTGTTTTAATAAACACCCCCTCATCTGATGTCTGGATGCCTGAATGTAGTCGTGGTTGTTTTTATGCGACAACAACTGCAAGCCAGGAAGTCCACATTCAAGAACAAGGTGGTACGGCGAATGAATCGTCATAATGCAGAGTTGTTTGGTTTGGCTTATTGGGTTTAAGATGAGACGCACATGAAAAAAACGGCTATTTTCATTTTAAAAAACTGCTTTTTTTTGCTTATTTTTTATGACTGTCACAAATTTAAAACACGGCATCTACCACTTCTGTGGCATTGCAGGCAGGTAGAAAGAGCTTTTTGCATTTTGTGAGTCCTCGAGAAGTTTTCAAAAAGAGATTAGAAACAAGTTTATTTTTCTGTCCCCGATAGCTGCACCACCATCTCGAAAATGCCGCCGCCATTGGCTCAAAGGTACTGTACCGCGTGTCGTCAGGTCGTCGCACTGTGATTCATTTAGGGACACACAGAACTAGTGAGGCTAATCCCATCGTCACAACATGACTAAGGAAGCTAGCACCGAGGACACATTTCGGAATTAACGTGGGAGGATTTACATACCCTACAGGAGAATTCTAAGGGAACTGTACTTTCGACCTCCTTTAGCTGCACTTTCCAAAGTTTGTTGTAAAAAAGCATCATCTTCATTCACTAAATGTTAGTTGAAATTTTAAAACCCTCTTTTGTTATTTTCAAGCAACCTTACTGCTTGTGCAGGACGTTACTTTACCATTAAATGTTGTATCACTATGAAATTTTTTTTATGGACGTTTTTTAATATTTGTAAACTGCAGCTATGCCATTTTTGATTGCAATTTCTTGTTGTGAATCATAAATTTGCAAAAGCATCGTAATTCCACAAATAAAACTCAACTTGAGGAGTAGCATTTGGTTTAAGCCTTCGGAAAATTTATAGATGGAAGCCGTTATTCTCATTGTGTAAAGTGCATCACAGTGAAGGAAATGACATATTGCTCAATGCTTTGATATTTATAATGAGGCCAAAAAGGTGCACAATACACCCTTATATTTCAAATGGATGACTTCCAAAAATTTAACGAAACTAGATAGACGCAATTAACACCACATTAGGAAATGGCTCCTAAAAATTGACCTGTACCCATCTCGCCCTGGAACTTCGAAGCAGAACGTTGACTACCCCAATGACGGAGCCTACTTCATCGCACCTACATCCGCCAGTCACCTGCACAGGTTCCCTTCGCCAACGGGACCCCGCTACCTTCAGTGGAAGCAGCGATGACGACGTCGACGATTGGCTGTCCACTTACGAACGGGTCAGCCGCCACAATAACTGGGACGACAATCGTAAGCTTAATAATGTCATCTTTTACTTGAGCGACGTCGCTAATCTGTGGTTTCGAAACCACGAGTCCGACTTTACCACCTGGGCGCATTTCAAGACCAAATTTTCTGATGTCTTTGGCCGCCCCACCGTCCGAAAACTCCGCGCGGAACAGCGTCTTCGATCGCGACTACAGCTGCCCGGTGAATCGCTCACCAGTTACATTGAGGACATTGTTGATTTGTGTCGCCGCGTTGACCCGACCATGACCGAGGCCGTTAAAATACGTCATGTCCTCACAGGAGTTAATGACGGGCTTTCAACATGCTCGTCGCCAAAGGCCCCGCGGTCAAAGAAATATACGACCTCTGTCAAAGCTACGACGAACTCCGCAAGGAGCGTGTTTTGATTCGCCAGTCTCAAGCATCACTTGCTGAACTTGCCGCGGAGAGGGAACCATCTAGCCTCTCTGAAGACATCAAGGCTTTTGTACGGCAGGAGGTCGCGCGGCAGCTGTCTCTGCAGCCATATATTAAGGAGTCGACACCAACTGGCCTTGTTCCGGAGCTTCGCCGTGCAATCCAGCAGCATGTGTCTGAAGTCGTCCCTAATCCTGTTCCTCAATCAGCTCCGGTCGCACCCTCAATGCCGTACCCCACGCCCACAATGTCATCGTCCGGCGTTGCACCATCTGAGCTACGCTCCAGCATTCGCGCCGGCTCCTCCTCAAGTATTGCGTCGCACGTATGCCGAAGTCACTTCAAGTTCACCTCCTGAGCCAGCATATGCCTATGCTTCGCCCCCCGTGCGGTCGGCACCAACAGCTTTTGCTCCCCCCTTGCGTCAGACACCATCTCCATGGCGCACTGCAGACAACAGGCCTATTTGCTACCACTGCGGCATCCCTGGACACACTACACGCTACTGCCGGCGCCGAATAAATATGGCCTTTGCTGCACGGCCTGCGCCACCTTATTTGGCCCCCCAGTTCCCCGTTCCATCGGGTCCTCCAACAGCATCCCCCGATCCTCCGGACTTCCTGCCCCGTCGTTCGCCATCACCACGTCGCCGCTCCATTTCGCCAATGCGCCGACGACCCGCTACTCAGCCGGAAAACTAACCGCCGCAGTTCGCGAGGCACGAACTGCGTATTCGACAGAATTTCAAAGTCCTCGTCTTAATCCCGCGAATGTTACTGCTGTCATCGTTGAAGGTGTTTATACTCTTGCGCTCGTCGACACCGGTGCCGCTGTATCAGTTATCAGCCAAAAACTCTGCCGCTCCCTCCGAAAAGTGACTACGCCCCTCGAGGGACTATCGCTTCGTACCGCATCCGCTCACAGTATACAGCCGACAGCTGTCTGCACTGCTCGCGTCGTCATTGCTGCAGCCTTGTACATCATCGAATTCGTCGTCCTCCCCACATGTTCTCATGACGTCATTCTCGGCTGGGATTTCCTGTCCAAGCATCATGCTATCATTGACTGCGCCAGTCCTCAAGTAGAGCTCATTGAATCGAGTGATGCACCGTCTGATGCCCTGCTCCACGAGCCGCGTCCTCGTTTTGCGGCTAAACTCCTCGTAGCTCATGACACAACCGTCCCACCTGTTAGCGCTGTTCTGGTTCCCCTCACTGCCTCTTTTACTACCGCCGCGACAGTCCTCTTTGTGCCCTCTAACGTTGTCTGCCGCCGCCGCCACTTACCGCTGCCGTTTGCCGTCCTTGACATGAACAACGGCGCTAGCACACTTCTGGTAGCCAATCCTCTTGCGTCTCCCGCTATGTTGATCGAAGGGGAGTGCCTTGGCCGCATTGAGCCCGTGGACCTTCTGTTCGCCTTTGATGATGAGTCGTTCCCTGTTTGCCAAGTTGACGCCTTGACCCCAACTCGTGTGGCTTCCGATCCGCTACAACGGGACCTTTTTGACCATTCTGTAGACAGCGCTCTAGAGCCGCGCCACCGCGAGCAACTTCTTGATCTTCTACGCCAATTCCGCTCCTCCTTCGACATCCCGCAGTCTTCCTTGGGTCGCACGACGACCGTTTCCCACCTCATCGACACTGGCGCTCATCCACCTCTCCATCAGCGGCCATATCGTGTGTGTCCCCGACTGAGCGCCGTGTTATTGCCCAACAAGTCGATGACATGCTGCAACGCGGAATAATTAGAGAATCCTGTAGCCCATGGTCTTCTCCTGTGGTCCTAGTTAAAAAGAAGGATGGCTCCATAAGATTTTGTGTTGATTATCGCCGCCTCAACAAAATTACTCGTCGTGATGTGTATCCCCTCCCACGAATCGACGATGCCCTAGACTGCTTGCAAGGCGCAGAATTCTTTTCCTCACTCGATTTGCGCTCTGGATATTTGCAGGTGCCCATGGCAGAGGAGCATCGCGCTAAGACCGCCTTTATTACTCCAGACGGACTATACGAATTTAATGTTATGCCATTCGGACTCTGTAACGCCCCAGCCACATTTGAAAGAATGATGGACACTGTACTGCGCGGCCTAAAATGGAACATCTGTTTATGCTACCTCGATGATATCGTCGTCTTTTCAACCGACTTCCCGACCCACCTGACTCGACTTCGCCAGGTCTTCACCTGCCTAACCCGCGCCGGTCTTCAACTGAACCTCAAAAAGTGCCGCTTCGGTGCCCGCCAGCTCACAATACTCGGACATGTTGTGTGCAAAGATGGAATTCTGCCTGATCCTGAGAAGCTCTGCGCCGTTGCTGACTTTCCGAAACCGACCACTTTGAAACAACTGCGAAGCTTCGTGGGCCTCTGCTCGTACTTTCGTCGTTTTATTCACAATTTCGCAACCATCATAGCCCCCCTTACACAGCTCTTGAAAGGCACCCCTAACCTCTCCTCTTGGTCGCCAGCCTGCGATGATGCATTCGCGACACTGCGCAATGTTCTGACGTCACCGCCAATCCTTCGCCATTACGACTCTACTGCACCTACAGAACTTCACACCGATGCCAGTGGTGTCGGCCTCGGCGCCGTCCTCGCCCAGCGCAAGCCTGGCTTCTCCGAATACGTTGTCGCCTACGCAAGCCGTGCTCTTACCAAAGCCGAGTCCAACTACTCCGTTACCGAAAAGGAGTGCTTAGCAATCGTGTGGGCTATAACGAAGTTCCGCCCTTACTTATACGGCCACTCCTTCGAGGTAGTTACAGATCATCACGCTCTCTGCTGGCTCGCGTCTCTCAAGGATCCGTCTGGCCGACTCGGGCGCTGGGCTCTCAGGCTTCAGGAATACGACATCCGCGTAGTGTACCGCTCTGGCCGCAAGCACTCTGACGCCGACGCTCTTTCTCGGTCACCGGTGCACTCGCCTAACTCATCGTCCCCTCCTCAAGCATCCTTGTCAGCACTCACCATTGAGGATATGCCTTTCGAGCAACGACAAGATCCTTGGGTCTCTAACCTGCTAGATATCCTTGGCACTACTTCCGCGGCTACGCATCCTCGGGCACTCCGCCGACAGGCCTCCCATTTCACCATTCGGGACGGCCTTCTCTACCGAAGGAACTACAACTCAGACGGCAGAGCGTGGCTTCTTGTCATTCCGCGCCACCTACGCTCCGAGGTTTGTGCCCACCATCACACTGACCCGCAAAGCGCTCATGCCGGCGTGCTGAAAACCTATGATCGAATTCGTCAGAGGTACTACTGGCGGGGAATGTACAATTTCGTACGGCGCTACATTCGCTCTTGTACCGCCTGTCAACAACGCAAGACTTTTCGCCACCCCGCTGGCCCTCTCCAGCCTTTACCGTGTCCAGCTCGCCCGTTTGATCGCGTGGGAATCGACCTTTATGGTCCGCTACCATGCAGTGCCGCTGGTAATCGATGGGTGATCGTCGCCGTCGATCATCTAACCCGTTACGCCGAGACTGCTGCACTTCCTGCGGCGACAGCCCGAGAGGTAGCCCATTTTCTTCTGCACCACTTCATTCTTCGACACGGCGCCCCTCGCGAGCTACTCAGTGATAGAGGTCGTATCTTTCTTTCCGAAGTAGTTCAAGAGCTCCTGTCGTCTTGTAAATCGATACATCGGGCTACAACTGCGTACCACCCACAAACAAACGGCCTCACGGAGCGCTTCAACCGTACGCTTGGGGACATGCTCGCAATGTATGTTACATCTGAATCGGGAAGCTCCAACTGGGACCAGGTACTGCCATTCGTAACGTTCGCGTACAACACTGCCACCCAAGCAACAACTGGGTTTTCGCCCTTCTTTCTCTTATATGGCCGTGAACCATCTTGTACTCTGGACACAATTTTGCCATACCATCCAGATGCCTCTGAGTACAGTGCTTTGTCAGATATTGCACAGAAGGCCAAGGAATGCCGTCAGCTAGCTCGCACGTTTACCTGCAACACTCAAGGCTATCGGAAAGATCAGCATGATACCAATACCCCTGCTCCCACGTTCCTGGCCGACAGCTTCGTTTGGCTATGCGTTCCTGCCACCAACAAACTAGACACCAAATACCATGGACCTTATCGCGTCTTGGAACGCACATCCCCTATGAACTACGTCATCGAGCCAGTCACCCCTTCTTCCGACCACCGCCGTCGCGGCCGCGAGGTTGTCCACGTTAGCCGCCTCAAGCCATATTACAACCCTCTGGTCGTCTCTTCTCCCTGAGTCGCCAGGATGGCGACTTCTTCACGCGGGGGAAATGTAAAGAAGACAAAGAACTGAAAACGCTGCGGCATCGCCATCACCATCGCTGGGCTCCGGCGCCCATCTCGCTCGCGCTGAAGCTGTGCCCTGCGGCTGGTATCCCGATCCTGCTGTGCCCGATTTACTGCCAGCGCTAGACCTTCAAACCATCTATTAAATTCACATTTCACAAGTATCAAATTTTCAGCCACTTGGTTCTAATATTATTAACAAAAATGTTTCATTCCAGAGCATGTCCCCTTAACGTCCCAAAGCGAGTCGGGTTTTGAGAGACACTGTAGTGGAGGGCTTCGGAAATTTTGACCACGTGGGGTTCTTTAACGTGCACCGACATTGCACAGTACTTGGGTCCCTTGCCTTTCGCCTCCATCAAAAAGCAGCCACCGTGGTGAGGATTTGATCTTGCACCCTTGGCAGAGTTGTGGTTCGTGTGCCTGAGCTATCTGGTGCTGGCCGTATTAGTTCCAGGCGATAGTAGCAGTTAAGAAGGTTAGAAAGACCTCTTGTTGGGTTAGTTAGTGCACGGCTTTTACTTAATTAATGACAAGTTGTGGGCACAAAAAAAACAGTCACAGGAAGGAAACAGTCCTCTTCGTTTTCTTCCTGTGATACACATTTTTCGTGCACACAACTTGTCATTAAGTAAAAGCAGTAGTTATTTTGAAAGCATTGAGCATGTAAGGTTTGCTTCCGGTGCACATGAGTGCACATAACACTAGAGTTGTACCACTCTGCTGCCTGGTAATTGGAGTTCCACCTGAGCAGTTGAGGTAGGTTTTGCTTTCCCCTCACAACTGGGGCAGTCGACAAACGCCATCTCCACTGAATACAGCAACACACTATATATAGGGCACACAGTATCACTTGAAGGAAACAAGTATTAGCTGGGCAAAAAGGCCTTGTTTTCAGCCAACATTTGTTATTGCATCACTTGTGCCTTTTGCACGTCACTTGGGCTAGTTGGTACTGTCAGCTCCCTGCTTTTGTTAAAGGTAAACTCTGAGAGGAACACAGTTACAGCAGGACTGTGAAAACCTGGAGAGAGAGGCAAGACTCCTACTCCACAGCACTCTCTCGTGATAAATGTGATGGTTTATCAAAGCAAGTTTCTGAACCTCTACATTGAACAATGGGTTACTCAACAGTACCTTTCTCTTCAGGGAGCTCCTGCCTAACAAAAGATTAACTGCGATGACAGTACCAAGTGAATGCATGTTGTCCGTCATACTTTGGAGGGAATATAAGAAATGTCCCGAACAGCTTTTAACATAAAGTAGGTTTCACCACGAAGCAGGAACGTGGCTTCAGTATGCTGCTCTCAAGCTTGCTGCACTTTCGTTTCTTAGAATGAAAGCACTCTTTCACAACGAAAGCCTCAAAAGCCAAGCTATCCCAGAAGCCTGGCCTTGATTTAGCCTCATCAGCACAGCATAGCAACATCATGTCTTAAACCAAAAAGTGTGCAGTGTGTCCATCTTCTGTAAGGAAGCTGGACCATGTAAGTTTACCAATGCTGCATAAATGGCGGCAGTAGGTATTCAAAAATACTGGATATCCAAGTTTTATGAGGATGATTATGTTTGCATCTAAACAGCTTTCACGACGATTCAACTTGAGGGGGTACATAGGTCTTAAAATTGGCTTTGTTATTATTACCCAAATTTTATAAAACCTCACAGCATTGTTCAGGTTTTTCTACTGATTTCAAATATGCAAAAATTTCTCTTCTAGGGCAATTACTTCTAAAGGTATTAGAGAATTATTGCTACTGTCTGCTCAAACAATAGACAAAATGCTAATCAGAAATTAACTTTTAATATATGGGTAGATACTATGAAGTGAAGGAATGCAATGTTGGAAGCAGTTTTAAAATTGAGCTAATAGAGATTTAGCAGCCCACTGAACTTTACACTCACAGGCATGGCAATGTGTAAGGATTTCAAAATAAGATATATGTAAAAGTTTTACAAGCAAAAATAAAAAATGTGCTTCCAACATTGCATGCCTTGCACTTTATAGAATCTACCTGTGTACTAAAATTTAATGAGCATTTTTTCCCCTATTGTTTGAGCAGACAATAGCAATAAGTTTCTAGTACCTTTAGAATCTGCCATAGAAGAGAAATTTTTGCATATTTGAAATCAGCACAAAAAACAATTCTGTGAGGTTTCATAAAATTTGGGCAGTAAGTAAGTAACAAAGTTTTAAGACCCATGTCCCCCTTTAACCATGTGAAAGCCCTATCATTAATTTTTTTACTTTGAGGCACATCTGTGCACTGTGTTCTAAGTGTGACACACTGTACACTAGGAATGGGAGTATTGGTCGGAGGACTGACTATTTATTCCACTGGGAAAGAAAGAGATTGTTTTTCATTTATGAAGCTTACCATCCCAAGTTGACCAAGGCAATGAAGGATGCCCTAGTAGTGGGCTCCAGATAACTTTGACCACCTGAGGCTCCTTAACATCCAGACGTAAACCATGCCTGTAGACCACCTTGTACATTATCAAAGGAAACATAAAATACAATGCAAAGCACAACATACAAAATTGGTCTTATGACTGCCATTGCATTTCTTCAAGGAGCAATTTTACACATGCGCACAAACAGGTCCCCTTCATGGCCACGAGCTATACAACGTCTCCCTCCACTGCTCTAAGCTCTTTATCTGCCTTATCCAGTATTCAAGCAGTTACTAACACACTGATAACTGAGAGGTTGACAGCCACTGGTTTAGACAATTCCACTCGCATAAAGGGACACAGTTTGTCACGTGAGAGAAACAGCAGGGAAGGGGATACGCTAGCTTATTCTACTGAGGCAGCTTAGAATCATGCACAAGGAAGTGCTTGAGAAACGCTGATGGCTGTTTAAGTGAAAAGCAGTGACATAAGCAGACAAACATCAACTGTACAATTTTATTCCATGGAGTGTTGATGCCAGTACAAAGTTCCACAGAACTTTGCAGAACCGCTGGTTTTCTGTAAGAAACCCTGTACAGTGCGTCCTATGCAGCCTCTTGAAAGATGAGAGTGCACATGAACTAATGATAATATATGTGTGTATGCATATGGGCCTTCGGTACAAATGTATGAGTGAAAACAGCACTAACAAAGCCTGACAGAAATGAAATGCCTGTTTCTGGCTCCGCTCTCCTTATAAAAAGGCAAAACCTGTTCTACATACACTGGCCACACCTACAATGGGAAATGATTCCCCTTCACTGACTTCACCAATGGCTCATGTAGAAGAAATGAGTGATCTGGCCAGGGAGCTCAAGCGATAGTAAGGCGGCATAGTGAATTGCATTGCTTAAGAATTCAGAACCCAGTTTCATAGAGCAAAACTTTGCGTAGACAAAACAGTTTTACAAAATACTTATTGACAATTATTCAGGAACAAATGAGCAGTCTCTAAACGAGCAATACTATGTTCACATCCTCCAGCTAATGGGAATTTATTGAAGCATGTGCTCTCACTTTCCACCGCGAGTGTTCAACTCTACAGTTTAAAGGAAAGAAAAGAAGAGGGTGAAAAGAAGAAATGTGACAGTTTGGGTTGAACTTCCCAAAGCGACTCGGGCTATGAGAGAAGCACGCAATGTGTGAAAATTGTGCAGAATATCTCCTATCCCTTCAATAAATGGTTTGAAGCTTTTCATGCATAACCAACTGTATATCAACTGTACGAGGTGTTTAACAACTGCACATCGTGTTAAGAAGTCTGGCACATAAACAAGTGAGCTGAAACTAAAGCTGCCCACTATGTATAGTGAGCTTAACCTATTCTAACTGCAGTTTTGCAATGTACAAACCAATTTTTAATATGGAGTAATTAACAGCATACAAGATAGGACACACAAAATTCACAGGGCCATACTATGAAATCACGAGCAGAGCCACTCTCCAAAATGTAGCCACTCCTTTTCAGGCGCAGCTTTTATTTTTGAGGAAACAACAAAGGCAATGCAGTTATGAAAATTTCTGCACTTTTGGCAACTGCAAAAGCAGGAACAGGCAGCTGTTGGTAGAATACCAAAAAATTTGGGCTTTAACAGGGTGATTTCACATAAGATGGATGAAAGCGTGGCTGGTCAAAAGTTTTGTGATGTTTCCTGATGTTTATATAAAAAAAGATCTGCAACTGGTTTTAGTCCATTTTTGTTTTCCATGAGCACCGGATATATATCCTTGCCACTGCAAACATTGACCCAATTACTCAATGTTGAAAGTAAGACTGCTGCTGGTTTTGTGTCTAGTATCATGACTTGCTTTGTATGCTATCCATCTGTAAGCCCACATGCAAATGCACCCTACCACTTCTTTGCTCCTCCATCTCTCCCCCCTTGCTGCTTAAGGTGACAGCATAGCCTCAATTCAGGAATCATGCAGGCCTTCGAGAAACAAACGAACAACACAAACTGCAGGCACAGTTCTTTGGTAGGCCAACTTCAATGAGATGATCTCTGTACAATCACAGAAAGTGGCGAAAGATCCCTTACCAGCCCAGTTTTTCCACAAGCAGTCTTTCCACCAGAAAAACTAATGACCCAAATGGACCACACTCAATAACGGTATTTGGTGGAGTAGTCCTTGGGGGAGACGACCAGACCGCGGCCTTTGCGGGCACCTCGATACACTGTCTCGATGATGTCCACCATCTCCTGCTTGTCCTCGAGGGCCCAGTTGATCTTGTTGTTGTTGCCCGTGCCCAAGTCTATCATGATGTGCTTGTTGCGAAAGAAGAACATCACTGTGCACGGGTCATACAGTTCGTACATCTTGTTGAAGTCTGGCACCTCTGAGATGTCCACGAGGTACAGGGCCGCGAAATTCTTCACCTGCAGAACAACGAACGAGATTTTTTGTTGTCGAAGTGCAAGCTGATGAAGCTAATGAAGTCGGATTTTGTGATGTTAATGAGTTCTATGCAACGAAGAGCACTGCGCACAACCTGCCTGTATTGAAGTAAAAATGAATTGCTGCTATATTCCTTTTCTTTAAAATTATACACATTCAGATTCCGATAGCCCACACTCAAAAAACCAGCCCGTATGTTGGCCTTCCCCTTCGCCTTTCTTTCTCATTTCCTCACTGAGATAAAGCTGGTCTGTCCCGTCATTAACAGAAAGTGCGGACATCAAATTGTTCCACGAGGTAGCTCAGTGCCATCTGATCCACTCAATCTCATTTTCACTGGCTTCATTCACTTCCTGCTCTCCATTCTAAAGAAAAGACATAAAATGAAAATAACAACAGGCACAAATAAAATTTAGAGTGAAAAGCTCATCTGTAGGGTTCAACGTTTTAAAGAGGCTAAGGCTGTAAGAAACGCCGTAGTGGAGGGCTTCGAATACTTTTGACTGCATGTGATTGTTTACCGTGCATAGACATTGCACAGTACACGTTAAAGAACCCCCAAGTGGTCAAAATTATCTAGAGCCCTTCACTACACCATCCCTCACAACCTGGGTCACTTGAAGATATGGAACTTATTATTATTAAACCAAGCAAGCAACAAGCTGATCATGACAGTGCAATCTCCACAATCATGAATATTGAGCTCAATGTGCATTGCCCAGCTGACCAGTTTCACGTGTCCAGTGCGTCCCAAAATCAATACTTCAATGTTCCAACCATCAGTCTCCACCCTGTACTCATCTCTCCCTTTGTAGCCTGATGTATTCCGAAATCGACACTTCAAAGTTCCAACCATGAGTCTCCACCCTGTCCTCTTACGACCCTGTCTCAAGGCATAACAGTGCACAGTAGTAGTTCACTTCAATGTCATGAAGCAGGTTACCAGACATTAGCACTGCAGACTCTCACATAAATTATGGAAAGGCATTTGCATGGTTGTTGCCAAGCCAAGACGTCTGGAGAAAAAAAATGTCCCGTAGAGCCAGTCACATTCCACCTGGTAACTGTCCAGGAGACCAGGAACATTGAAAACACACACATTGAAAACACAGGGGACCTGCATACCTTCTCTACGATAGAGTAGAGCACCTCATCCATCTTCATACAGGTGGGGTCCCAGTCATGGCCAAAGCGAATCACCACCACCCGGTCTTCTTCTGACAGGATAGCCTGATCCACCTGCCATCCATTGTGAAGGTGCTGCAGCATGTACGACATGGCTGCCTCGTTCTCCCCGGTGCGTCACGAACAATCCTGTTGGAATGACGGTGCAGATGAAACCATACATTACTAATATGCGTGAGTCATGATAAACTGACAGAAACAGCCAGACGCTCGACAAGTAAGCAATGGGAACAAATCCCTGCAAACAATAGAAATTCCCACTCTTTTCTTGGTCTTAAAAACTATTAGAAAGTTAGCCTTTAGTTGTGTCTTTACAACTGTTTTCAAAAATAATTGAATGCCACCTGTGGCATTTTTAAAAAGCAGTAACAGTTGCAGAGTGCAATGGTTATACTGCGCATAGATGGAATCAATTTTACAATGCCTGTGCTCCCATATTGCCTGCTACATTTATATCACCAGCATAAGGGTGCACACAGAGAAACTACAACCACTATACTGCAAACTGTATGCGGGGCAGCATGGCAATCTAACTGGCAGTTTCCTATGAAGCAGGAACAGCTCCATGTGTGTGTGCGCGCGTGTGTGGTGTAAATGACCTTATTATTCACATCTCAATGTGTCAGAAATTAAAAAAATACACTGCCTTTGCATGGGGGGAATTCGGAGAACATCCCCATGCTGGCATACAGATAAACTGCCACCACTGATAGCAAAAGTTTAAAGAGGCAAAATGAGATAACAGCTACACTGAACGCCTGCGAACCTTTAAGAAGCTGGTCTATATGGTCAGTTTGATACTTAGTGATGAGGAACACTCTTCACACATCATGTGGTAATATGGCAATAATTAAATGGCATCTCCCTTGTTATGACATTCCTTCTCAGGCCCATATGCATCTTTAGTATACACTTCAATGCTAGCGAAATGGAAATATATCCATGCTCACTGTCAGTAGCCATTTAATAACTGGACAAGCCTCTTTAGCTCGCAAAACTGTGTGTGAAAAACGGATGCGTTTGAGCAACAGCGCCGTTGCTTCTACCGATGGCTACAAGGTGCACAGTGCAGGGATTACGCATTTCCTTAGAATGATGGATACTTCACGCGCATACAAACCGAACTGTTTCTTTTTACCTAACAACAGATTAATATGAATGAGTAAATTATTGACAAATTGCAACACGACTTGAAGCGCTGGCTGTTCGCAAGCTAGATGTCATCAAGCGTCAATTCTACTCTTCAGCGGCACTGATTCTTCTTCAATAACACTGCCGTCATGTCAACCGAGATTAAATATTGCAAATAGCTACAGCGATCGCGAGCATCAAAGACACAGGGTGGTTACATATCGAGCGTTCATCCGTCCTTCTTTCTTCCATCTTCCACAGGCTGAAGTCAAAACGTGCCAGCGCAGTAGGTAGGACGAGCAGGGAAGAACAGGCTGAAATACGCACGTTTAGGACCAACAAAAGCAACTCCTCTTTTAGGACAGCGAACGTCGCCGTGGACACCAAACAGAAGGCAGGCAGCGATGCCGACGATGCTCTGAACTAGAGAAGGCTCGAGAACATCCCTGATCCGACTGTAAAGCTCCTAGAGGGCGCGATAAACAGCTTCTGTTTTGTTGTAGCGCATGGCCCACCAAAACGCCTGTGAAAGTTATTCTGATATTTAATTAGATTTAAACATGTAATATCGTAAAGATATATTAGAGAGCGAAATGAGGATTTTATCAATCTGTCCCAGTAAACCGGGGCAAACTCGCTGCATGCACTGCACATATTGCATACGTGCATACTTACAGCAATTACTCCCGACTATGCACTGAAACAATCTTCCTTTGACCAAAGAATAAACTGCCACCATTTCATTGAGACGGGGACATGGTAGAAGAACGCTTCGACCTACTACTACTTAAGGCTCCTCCATTCTACTACTACTCCAGCACCCACTTTCGGAAAACAGCGCGTGTTACTTTATATGTAAACGTGCTTTAGATTAAAGGGGTATGAAATTGCTAGAAATGTCACTTATAAACAATTCGAATGTGTATAACGATTGCTTCCGAGCGTTCTCCCAAAGTACAACTCCTTGCAGCAAAGGTAGCAATTTATTATTAATTTTTAAAAACTTCGTTTTTTGAAATTCGCGGTCTGCTCGGTTCTCGCGTGGCGGTGGTGAGATTTGAAACTACGTCACGAGTACCGAGAGTACGTCACGGACACACTGGACACACTTTCGGTATAGTGAGTCTAGGCACTATACTTCCGGTAACTGCGAAAGTCGTCTGCTCGCATGGAGATGTCCGCTCGAGTGCGTGAACCCCCTGAGCTGCCTGAGCGATCGCTACAGTGCACTAGCTTCGCTCTTCGATTCGCGATGAAGATGGTGGTGGCGTCTGACTGAAAGTGTGCGTCGGCGCCGGAGTGCGAAAAGAGTACGAGCTGGTCCGATTCAACACCGTACCGATTGCACACTTCTGCTTCAGATCATATTTCAGGAGCAGCACATGAAATAGGCAGCGTCAACCTTCGTGTACGGTGCAGCAGCGTACTGTACGAAGTCCTGTCTCGTATTTGCAGCATCGACCATTTGTGCGGCGCGTTGATAATTAAATGAAACGTGCGTCAAAAATGGTCTGCCCTCAGCTTCATCGCGAAAGTACACAATGTTGGCACCGCTTAAGTTCAGCACCGAATGCCGCCAGGTTACCGCAGAAATGCTGTCCGGTGCGAGCGCTGTGGCCGACGGCACTCCGGTCGTGCGCTGCTCCCTGGTCGTCGCATTGTTTCTTTTGCAGCGAAGCCACGGCGGACGAAGTTTTGAAATCGCCCGCTTCGGCGCGTCTCTAGCGTAGCCGCTCGCGTCCTCCTGTGCGCGATTCGCGTGTAGCTGCGGGAATCGATGACAATCTGCGCTGCCGAACTGCATGTGCCGAGTTGCTTTGCTGATGTTTTGCGCCGTCGATTCTGGCTCAGACGATGCGTACATTAGCACTTCCTAAACGATGTGCGAAAGGACTTAAAAAAAAAAAAAAAAAAAAAAAAAAATCTACGTGCACTATCCTTTTGTTAATCTCAATACTTACTATTCGCGGACGAATAATTCGTGCTCACCTGTAATTCGATATTCAAACTTTGTAGCGATCATCAGAAGCGGCAACCAGAAGTCAGAACCGAACGTCACCCGATGACGCTTCGTGGGCGGGGCGGAGTTACCGAGCTGTTTTCTCCGTTTTTTTTTTCTTCTGGTGTCTTGGAGTGTTGAGCTGAGGGGGGAGAGGAGAAGCGCCACTTGTAATCGCCGATATCTACGGTGTTAATGAAGCTAGCTGGAAAATTCCTGCATTGAATTGACTTCGGATAGGGAGTACCTATCTCTCGACCGATTTGTTCTACCTCATTTTAGGCATTTCATAGTCTCTTTAAGAAATGAAGAAGTGCTCTAAATTCCGCTGTTCATCGGGCCCAGAATGTGCAGGCCTAACTGAATCACTGCCGTCAACGTCCAGTTTTCTATAATATACGCTCAGGCTCAGCCAGACAGGTTGTCGAGTCTGCGTGCGCATGGTCACATAAAGGCTGACCATGTGTGCCTACCAGACAGTCGTAGATACCCGCAATCCATCTGATCAATCGAACAGAATCAGCAGTGCCAGAAAAGAATGTTCGTGGGTGCAGGACCACGGATTAAGAAAAATAAGGACACCGGGCAAATATGCGCATGTAGGGCCCCCCCCCCCCCCCCCCCCCTTCGCCCCTGGCTATCCCTCCCCATCTGAGCCCATACTGCTGTAATTTTATTTTAAGCGCACAAATTAAAAAGATAGCAAATGCGATCTATGGAATTTACGCGACAGTAATCATTAGCATTGCTTTTGCAGAACACAAACGCAAGCACTATTTATGCTCAGAAAATGAGATAACGAAAAACGTTTTCAAGGCTTAATCTGCACCATTAAAGTGCGATGAGGTGACAGCCTTTTGTTTGAAACACCGCTGATGCCTGCTTTAGTGCGTCTGCTTCCGTACACTCTGTGGTGCGGCGTTTGAGAAAGCGCCAAATGAAAAGTGCGCAGTACGGACATCCAGCGGCCGCCTGATGACGTCATCGGTAATGACCGGATGTGACGCCATGATGACATCAGTTTTGGTTATGCGACCAGATGTGACGTCACATTCGGTCATGGTCAATGAAGCCACAAGGTCTGTTCGATTCATAACTGGTTCTCGGCAGCAATTCTGAAAACGTTCCGCTGGTGCCACTCAGGTGCCGGCGAGATGCAGTTCCAGTTCTTTGGTTCAGGTGCAGCTCGCCAGCAGCGCCACACATTACTGATGCGGCATTTTCAATCGAGCCTTGTCGTCTGCTCGCTTGTTCCTGTTGGCCGCGAGCTGTAAGTTCTCTCGGTGCCCCTATTGTCGTGCCTCGCGAAGTCATGGTAGACAACATCGCCGAAGTTATTTTTATGACATTTCTGGAGTCATCCGACAGTGAGGACGAGGAACCCGACACCATGTTTTCCTTCGCAGCAACACACTTTTTACATATCGTGGTTCAGACCGAGACCGATCGGCTGGTTCGGACAGACAGCAACCGAGTTCCCATACAAGCGAAGCGCTGTTGCTAGATATTTAAGCTTTGAACTCAGGAAGATATTCAGTTTGTCACCAGAGACCTCAGAGGAACTCGCCATTTTCGCGGAAAATGACGCCGGATAGACGACGGAGAAAATGTCTCTGTAGTAGGCCATCCATGCTTACAAGCATCTCATCGGCAGCGCGCGTCGTCTGCTAACGCCGTCAACACGTGCACCACTTTTCTGCACCTCCTCCTAGAAGGATGCTGCGGTTATTTGCACCAGAGCGGCACCACGATTGCACCAAAATCAATCCCGGACGATGGTGCAGGGAACGCTGTGATTCGAGCGCTTTGGTGCAGCGCACCGTGAACCGGTTCCGGCGGTGCAAAGAACCACGGCTGAATCGAACTATATTGCACTATAATCGAACGCAGCTACAATTTCGCGAGAAGTGTTACACACCTCGCGGACGAAGGGACTTTTTAGCACGTCCTATATTTCCCCTTTTGAAAGCAGGAGGAATGGCGCAATGGAACTATTTGAGAGATGAAGAGCAACTAGAAAGATTTTCCTAATTTCACGCATTTTCCTTATTCAGTGCTTAAAGTCTGACTCCATCGGAGGAGGGTTTCCATGATTCGAGAACAGGTCCAAAGTGAAATAAAAAGTCTGTTCGATTCAGAACTAGTTCTCGGCACCAATTCTGAAAAAGTTTCACACGTACCCAGTCAGGTGCCGGTGAGGTGCAGTTCCAGTTCTGTGGTTCAGGTGCAGCTAAGGCTTCAGCGCGTCAGCAGCGCGTCAGCAGCGCCACACATTACTGGTGCGACATTTTCAATCGAGCCTTGGCGTCTGCTTGCTTTCTTTTGTTGGCCGCGACCTGTAAGTACTCGGAGTGTGGTTATTTTTGTGCCTCGTGAGGCCATGGACGACAACATCGTCGAAGTCACTTTTAATAAAATTCTGGAGTCCTAAGACAGTGAGGGCGGGGAACCAGACGCTGTGGCAGCGAGCTCACGGCCCAAAGGGCACTGGTGCGGTACGCCTGCGAAGCAGCAAGACTCAGCGGTGCCCTGGAATGGGGGCGCCGACCTTGTGAAGAAGCCGAAGATTATGAAGACATCGGCCCGCCGCTAAAACCAGAAATTTTTAGAGCAATAAATGTTTTTTCTCTCTCTCATCTTCCTTCACGGCAACACAGTTATTACATCGTGGTTCTGACCGAGACCGATCGACTGGACAGACCATAATTTACCGAGTTCCTGTACAAAATGAAATGCTCTTGCTCGACATTTCAGCTTTGAACTCGGGAGGCTTGTCATAATAGAGCTTAGAGGAATTCGCCATTTTCCCGGATAATGACGCCGGATCCGTCGACGACGAGAAAAAAATGTCCCTAAGTGGACCATAGTTTACAAGCATCTCATTGGCTGCGTGCGTCGTCTACTAGCGTCGTCAACACGTGCACCACTTTTCTGCACTTACTTCTAGGAGAGTGCCGCGCTTTTTACCAGAGCGGCGCAACTGCACCAAAATCAATCGCGGACGATGGTGCAGGGAACGCTGTGAATCGAGAGCTTTGGTACAGCGCACCGTGAACCGGTTCTGGTGATGCAGAGAACCACGGTTGAATCGAACGCAGTTTTTAAGAGAAACCGGCTGGTGGTCTGCTTCGCACATCATTTTGTACAAAGGTCAGCTTTCTCTCCGCACTTAGTGCATGATGACCTTATGCTGTCCGGAAATATGTGTGAGTAAACCGCAGGGTTGGGGAAGGGGTTCGTTTGTAGTTTCCTCCAAACAATTTCTTGTTGTCTTGTTAGTGATTTGTGTGGTGGTGGGTATACTTTCCTAGAGAGTTTGAAGTGTAGTGTAGGGTCGTTGTATGTGAGCAATCCTTCCATTTCAAGTTCCCCGGCATTAGGTCTCACCGCTCGGCCGACAAAACCTCGAGCGTGTTGGTGAGCAGCCTCATTGCCTCGGTTCCCTGAGTGGGCAGGTGTCCATACGAGTTCTATCTCTCTGTCGAGTCTGATATCCGCGAGGATTTTGCTGGCAGTATTTGATATTCTGCCACGCGAGAAGTTACGTATGGCAGTTTTTGAATCGGCGACAATTATGTCCGCATCTGTTGTAGCGATGGCTAAAGCGATTGCGGCTACTTCCGCCTGGTCCGAGTAGCGGACTTTGACCGAAGCGGCTGATACGCATTTACTGAAGTTACTGTACTGCTTAATTACACAGATTGGCAAAGGCACCTTCAGCCATATTGTAGTCCGAGGCGTCGGTATATACCACCCCATCGTGATTTCGGTACTTTCTGTTTAGGGCCCTAGCTCTAGCTTTCCTCCTGCCTTCATGGAAGGAGGGATGCATGTTTTTGGGCAAAGGCTTGGAGATAATTATGTCGCGCACTCCTCTTGGTAGTGGTCCTGGGTGGTTGGCTAGTGGTTCGTCATTAATTCCGATGCGGTTGAGAATTTGTCTGCCTGCTTTAGAGTTTGTTAGTCTTTGTAGCTGTGCTGTCTTATGTGCTGTGATCAGCTCCTCTACAGTGTTGTGTATCCCAAGTAAGAAAAGTTTTTCGGTTTGAAGTGTTTCTGGGTAGACCTAGCCCAAGCTTGTAAGTGCTTCTAATGAGTCTGACTAATTTCTCCTAGTCAGATTGAATGAGGCGGAGATAAGGGACTGAGTATGTGAATCGACTTAGTACAAAGGCATGGATAAGACTACAAATGTCAGCCTCTTTCATTCCTGTCTTTTTTGCCGTTACTCTGTGTATCAGTCTAGTGATTTGTTGCACAGTCATTTCCAGCCACCTGATAGTAACATTGCTCTTCCTATTGCTCTGGATGTAGAGCCCGAGTACTCTAATAGTATCGACTGTATGTATGGGTAGTACGTGCAGGCGGACTTTTATCTCTACTTTGTCTTGCGTTTTCCTTCTGACTGCTAGTAGTTCAGACTTAGGTTGTGAGCATTTCAGCCCAATCTGGTTAGCGTATGACTGGACTACATTCACAGCTTCTTGAAGCGTTTCCTCTATGTGAGCGTTCGAACCTTTTGTTACCCACAAGGTGACATCGTCAGCATATAGGGAGTGTTGAAGATCTTGGATTTCTTCAAGTTTGGGAGGCAGACCTATTAGTGCTAGGTTGAATAAGAAGGGAGGGAGGACTGATCCTTGCGGGGTTCCTCTGTCTCCTATTGCTATTTTGTCCGATCTAAGTCCTGAGATACTTAGCTTCGCAGTCCTTCCCGAGAGAAAGAAACGAATGTAATTAAAAGTTTTGTTCCCCGTGTTTATGTTGGAGAGGGTTTGGAGAATGGCTTCGTGAGAGACATTGTCGAAGGCTTTTTCCAGATCCAAGGCAAGAATCGCTTTGGTTCCGGTTTTGTTAGGGGGATCTATCACTTCTTCATGCAACTGAGGCATTACGTCCTGAGTAGAGAGTTGACTTCTGAAGCCATTCATTGAGCTGGGCAGAATGTCATTCTCTTCTGCGTAGTTCTGAAGCCTATAGACCTTTTTAGTTTCGATGCCTGGGTGCAGCCATCTTAGTTTGATGGTGGCGCCCCGTATGAGCCAAACTGCGGAACGTCCGCTCCGGCGCCTCTTGACGCCATCTTGGGCTGTGCTGTGCGTGTTGATGCTGCGGTGCGGCAGGGTAAAAGTGCTGTTTCGCGGTGCTCGTGAAAGCTATCCGACACCTTGGTGCTATTTGTAGCTTTGTTTGAGCGCGCCAGGAAACCGTATGCCATCCGTTTGACATAGCGGCTGCTTTTTGAAACAGCACAGCGGCCGGGGTGGCTGCGAAGGACTGCGCTCCACTTCCGCAGTGAGGATGTATCTGCTATATCTTTCACGATACATGTATTTTCAATTATATTTTATTATCGCAATGGTAACTGCACATACAAACACACAGCGAATGAACCGTATGGGCAGCTACCGAATTCGGAATGCAGATACTGCGAAAGATGCTTTCCAGTTATCGCCGCATTGATTTAACATGAAGTGCGACCCATTTCGATATACGATCGAGCTGTCCTGCTTAAAAAATGTATACTTTCAAGTTAAACTACGGTTCAAGACTAGCACTTAAGAGAAGTAGGGTCTAAAGTACCATCCTTCGACGTTTTTATAAAGCCTTGGTGTTCGTCCTGCGGCGAGACAGCATCGTATACCCCCGTCCCGTACGTCGTAGCAGCATCGTTTGCACGACGTATTGTTGGGCAAAACGTCGAAAAGCGTGCGCTCTCAGCGGCACCATGAAAGAAAACGACAAATTCACAGCACATACAGCACCGCTTACGAAATCGGCGCCGCCCGCTTGTGCGGCGTACTACGGCACTCTCGTCGAGCGCTACTCCCTAGTCGTCACTAGGCCTAAATTGTTTCGCATCGAAGGCACATCCGACGACGCTTTGTAATTACTCAGCGCTAGAGTAAATGGTCTCTCATGGAACTGCCTTACTGCCGATCCCATAGTATCAGTAAAAGAAAGATGTAAATTTCGGTGACGCCTTAGCAGCGGCACCAGCGTGCAGACGATGAGCCGCGCGCCGCACCAGCGGACGTGTTGCGTAACTTATTTGTATTAGAATTATCAATAACACGGTATGGGTCAGAAATCCACAAGAAAATTTTTTTTTTTGCTGTTGGCTTATTGTATAACTGAAGAACAAATTTGAGCACGCTCTTGCGTTGGCGGAAAAGATCCACCGTATCGTTGGCACGGAGGGCTTGCAGGAGGCACGGCCTGCCCGGCGTGCGTGGCTACTACGGCGGAGGAAGTGAAGTGGGCATCATATTCGGGAGTCCGTCATTGTTTATCTGGCTTACATAAAACGTTCATAAGCGAATTAAATAAGGTTAGACTGGAAAGCGGTGAAGCAGAAACATATCACAGCCGAGCTCGGACTGTCGATGCATGCTTCCCGCATACGCTCTCGGTAATCATGTTGCGATTTCTTTGATTCTTTGCGCAGTCCACGATCACGCATTGCTGTCCCGATGACATTACCACCAAAAGGGGCGCTAATAAAGAAGTCTCTCAAACGACAATATACCGAGGTGCAAGGCCGCTCTGCTATGGTTGGTTGGTTTGGTTTATGGGGTTTAACGTCCCAAAGCAACTCAGGCTATGAGAGACGCCGTAGTGGAGGACTCCGGAAATTTCGACCACCTGGGGTTCTTTAACGTGCACTGACATCGCACAGCACACGGACGCCTTGCTTTGCATGAAGCGTACGAATGCACTGCCCACTCGGTACTGGAAACAATGGGCCGGCGCAAGGAATCTGGTTAGAGAGTATTTTCGTCCTCTCCTGCTCGCTCTCGGTAAAACGGTGTATATTTAGAATAACATGCTCCATAAGTTTACCTAAGCATGACGTAAGAGAGATGGGCCTTAAGTTCTCTATGCTTAGTTTCTTTTTGGGTTTAGGAATTAAGACAACCTTCGCGTGTTTCCATATCTGCGGAAGTTCAACTTTGTTCCAATATTCATTCATTAAGTCCTTAATTGCTGAGAGTGACTTTAGGTCTAAGTTTCTTAACATTTTATTGGTTACACCATCTGGCCCGGGCGCCGATGTAGTACGTAAATGGCCAATCACGGCCCAAATTTCCGCTTCCGCGATCTCTCTAAGTCTTCATTAGGAACACCTTTGTACTCGTAGGTGGCATTGTGGTTGCTACCGGTATTGAGATATCTGCTTCGGAGTTCGCTTAGCAGATCTGCCTCTGTACCTGGGTATTCGTGTATGATTTGATTCATGTGAGATCTACTTGCTGTTTTAGTGAGCGTGGGATCTAAGAGGTGTCTAAGCAGAAGCCAGGCTCTTTGTTCCCAAGTTGGCAGTTCAGCCCATCGCAGATCTGTCCCCTGTTGTTTGCCTAGTTCCTGTGCCTGGGATTCGATCTGTCGTTCAACTGATGCTAGCTTGGACCTTAATTTCTTGTTACACCTCTGTTTCCTCCATCTGTTTATGATGCTTCTGTGTGCCTCCCAGAGATGCAAGAGTTTAGAATCAGCGAGGGACTGTTCCTCTGGTGTTTCTATATCCTGGGTGGCAATATAGTAGCTTCTTTGAGTTGTGTAACTCATGCTTCCAGATCTTCTATGTTATTAGGGGTTGTGTCCTCTCTTAATTTTCGAGTGCTGTCCCAGTCCGTAATAAAGGCGACCTTAAAGGGCAACTCTGGAGGTTTTTTGACATTCGAATATTCAAATAAAAATTTTGCTGTAGATTCTCCTCTCCGTCCTGACGCATTCTACAAAATTTGGGCGCCGTACAATAATCCGTTCACGCGCAACACGACTTTAAAATATGCTGTTTTCATGGCTTAAATTGAGACTATTTCTGCTGGTAACACTGAGTTTCTGACGTCACAAACAGTATACCGGCGTTACTGTCCACTTCCCGCATGATTATGAAATTGTGAGGCTTATATTGAACTACCTCAGACATTTTATGCAATGCTTCATGATTTCCATACGTTATTTTCACCATCCAACGCGCGTACGTGTGTTTTTCTAATACTGAGTGTGACGTCACCATTTCGTAAGTGGGACTTCGTTTCTGGCCGTGAAAGCAGTTTCGGTTTCGATTTGCTGTTTTCACTTTTTAGAAATACTTCTAATTGGAATTTCGAAAAACGGTTTTTTGTGTTGGAGTCAGGACGTGTCCAGGAATGTAATTCAACCAAAAACACAAAATTATGGAAAACCCACCGGAGTTGACCTTTAATAATATCCTGTGGGATTGCTCAGAGGACGCGCCTCCCAAAGCTTTCATAGAAGCTCCCTCACTTGAATCCTGGGAGGAAGTGCTGCGCAACGCGAGCCCCGATATACAATTGGGCGTTGTAAACCGCGCTGAAGAAGTCGCCGCAATCCACCAGCTAACGGCCACTTGGCTCTTCCACTAAGACTACTCCCGACAACAAAGTTTTCTCTCTCTCTCTTTGTACAAAGGGGAGGAAATATATTTTTCCGTGTTTGGTTTTGGAAGATATGTTAATGGTCTTATTAAATCTCACTACGAAATTGCGGAAACAGTTGAGAAGAACTGTTCTGAAAACCACTGACAAAAATAAAAAAAAAATTAGAGGGGTTCAACCAACGCCTCCTAGACATCAGGCCATGCATCAGGCCAGCGCATAGCATGCCATAATGTCAGTCGCGTCATCGCTGGACAGCCGACGCCGCCGCGCTGCTTCGAATGCTTCTACTTAGCAAGTCTGCTGCATGCTGTGTCGAAAGCTTGCACGTCTGTTGATGAAATCTTCCAAAAATAGTTGTTATTATAGACTGCTGCCTGTTTTAAGCGCTGCTTAGTGTGTAAACACGCCTTGATTCCGCTGCCCCATAAATTTGGCGGCGTGAATTTATTCACATATAGACAAGCACAATTCAATTGAGCACTATAAATAACAGTATACAGTCAGCGATAACTTCGCTTTCATATCAATGTCTTCAATTTGCGCTCTTTCGCGTCGGTATTTGCAACATCAGCCGCGTTATTGCATTCAATCTTGTTCACTCAAAAACTTAACAGTGTCCTTTCTGTATTCGCGGACGGCTCGCTAGATCTTTCAAAAACGGTTTACTGTCAGGTCAGTATATAGCCATCAGATGGACATTTATCATCTCGTATCTGCCGCAACCTATTTAATATACCAAGAAGGATATTGATATCACTGACCTCGTCAGGGACAACAAAATCTCCAAAACGTTTCACTGAGTTGCCGTGAAAAATTCGCATGCAGCGATACGAAGATCTGCAATCACAAATGCCTGTATAACTGGCATGCTTTCATTAGCAATATTCAGGAACATGGTACAGTATGGGTGATTAATAACAGTGCATTGAACTGAACACATTTCATGTTTAGCCGCTCTATCATTACAGGCAGTTTAATGTAATTTACACTGTATTTGTTGGTCTTGACAGCTGGCTGCAAAAACTTGTATAGCACGACCAAAAAATGCCTCCCGGCTCAATTTTTTTTTAATCCGGAGAGTCCATCGTTGGCAGGGCATCTTGTCTCGAGAGGCCGGATGTGCAGCCAGGGAATTGGGATGGCAATGATTTGAGACGTGGACACACGGTACCTTTAGTGAGACTCTGGGCACCTTTCAGGTCCGGGGATCGATTTACGGTGTTGTATGCTCGAGACGGGATGCACGGAACTGTAAGGTGCACACCTGCATTACAATAGCAAAAGTGCTACGCACTATATTTCGAAAGCAATAAGGCCTAATATCAAAGGAGAGATAAGTTGTTTGTTATAACTCTCTTACACACAGAGCATTTGTGCCAACAGTAGAAAAAATGATTCGTACCTTATTCTTTGCAGTAGGCACAAAATACTTTTTAGGGAATCACACAAAGCCACTTCTCGTAGAGCTCCTCACCCTGTGGGAACGAAAACACTTTAGCCTTGTTCCCCGTCTTTTAACTTGTAGTTGTTTGGACACATAGGCACAGAACATTTGCTTCTCACACCGAAGCCGGCGTGACGCAATAACGCGCTCGAGATAAGCAGCGCATGTAGAAGCGACTAGCTCGACAAACTATCAACGTGCAGCAATAGGGGAAAAACAATTGGCAGTGGTTTAGCTCCGGTTAAACCTAGTTGAGTTGCGAAAGCTACAGCTGCATGGGTACGCTTAGGATTAGCGTGTGGTAGCACGCTTTCTCCCCAGGTGAAAGTATTGAGTTGGTTTTCAGCTGGTTAGAACTAGAATCAGATGGTTCCAGTTTGATCCAACTAGTAACCATGTGGTTACAGAGTGGAACCAGCTGGACTCTTACAGGAACCATTCCAGTCTGGAAATAAAACCAGCTGGAACCAGTTGGTCTGGGAATGAAACCAGTCAGCCTGGAAATGGAATCACCTGGAACCAGTCAGTCTGGAAATGGAATCGGCTGGAACCAGTCAGTCGGCAAATGGAACCGGCTAGAACTATAGTCAGTCTGAAAATGGAGCCAGCTGGAACCATTTGGTCTGGCACCAACAGTAGCCTAAACAGAAACAAGGCTTATCTTGCATGGGATTAAATTTCCAACCGAGGTTCATGCACAGCCCAAATGAGTTGGTCCCATAACTGTCGAGTATGTGCATCCCGCTAGAAATTGAGCTCTGTCCAGGTGGCTTTTGAGTAAGAAAGCCATTGAATCAGTCACTAATACAAAATGCTTATTTTGGAGGCCTTTTATTAGCAACGGCCTTGACAGAGCAAATTAAAAGCTGCTTTTCTAGCTCATTGAGTAAAAAAAAAACATGGGGCCATTACAATTCAGTAGGGAAATGTTCGAAATGGAATTGGATATTAATTGTGACCCAACCGGAGCGAGTTGTATTTTATATCTCCCAAATTATATTAGCTTGTTGGCCTCAAAAACTATGGCACATATATACACAGTATGGTGCGATTGTCATTCATTTCTCAGCGTTCACGACACAATTCGTTGCATCCGTTGGTAGCAGCGGTCGTGAAAACTTTAATTGTTACACTAATTGAACCTTAATTAACGCACATGTACAACCTAGCTCTTGGCCGCGTGTAGTGGCCGGGAGCATGGTGCCGATCAGCGACTGTCACAGCTCCATTTGTGAGCTGTTGTTGCACGGAGTGGAGGCGGCAAATACGCGAACCGGTACAGGCCGCCATGGCCGGCCACGCAGTTTTGTTGAACGTCGCGTATTTTATCGTTTCGCTTCGATGCCCTCACGAGAACGTGTAACCTATTTAAAGAAAATGACAATGTTCAGTAAAAATAAAGTGTTAATTTATTATGGCAAATTCTTTTCTGCACGTGAAACTTAGTGCGCATAGTGTTTGTACCGTAGTTTCGTACCACGTGGTGCCGCCATTGGCAGCTTGCCGCGGCCCGATCTCGTCTCTAGCTCAGCTGCTAAGACATTGTCGAGGTTACATCTCTGTTTTACTCTGAGAGAGGTTGACAGTAAGGCTGTTCCACGAACAGACCTGATCGATTCCGAAGCGTCGTCTGCTGCAGCTTCGGTGTGAAACATTTTAGGCCTAGCCACAATTAGGGCGCAGCGCACGGCTAGAGCGCCGTTATCCGCCGCTCTCGCGGGCAGCACCGTTGCGGTAAGCTCGCTGAATTCAGTGCGGCAAGTGTTGTGAATTTGTTGTCTACTTTCTTGACGCAGCCATGGTCGGTCATATTTTGGTGTACCGCCTAACATTTGTTACGCCGAGCAAACGATCATGAGAGGACGGAACGAGGCTACGTGCTACGTCGGATGCGTACTCTCGAAGATTTTATCCGCCGACCGGCACACTTGCTTGTCTTTTATTGCGATAGCAATACTGCGCCAGGTTTCGAGCCGTCGCGTATCCCCGGCTGACGCCACGCTTGACCTGGAGCCGCAGCTGCGTCGACACCTGAAGCGGGAAGGGAGGAAGGAGGGAGTGTTAGCATTAGAACGACAAAAAAGCGATATGAAAGAAAAGTCCGCTCTCCGTGCTCACGCATCGCTCACTCCCGCCCTCACGCACTTCGCCCTCCTGGCGTTCCCCGTATCGCACTCTCTCACCGCATGCGATGGGAGCAAGGTCCAATGTTGCATGCGCGCGTCGAAATCCAGGCACGTGCGCCAAAGCGGTGATCTGGACGCACCACTCAGGGTCTTAGGGGCGGACGGCCACCGCCCAGGGTAAGGAATTGCGCAGTAATAAAAAAAGCGATCGCAAGTGGAAAGAGAGAAATAGGAGTTCGCGTTGGGGTAAATCAGCTGCTATGCAGTCTTAAGAGAAGCATCGGCGCCAGAAAACGGCAACGGGCTCAAGAGACTGCCGAAGAACGTGTACAACGGCTAGCAAAACGGCGAGCGCAAGACGCTGCTAGACGAACGCATTGTGCACCTCTAGACACTTGTACGTCTGGTGATAATCCTGCATGGAGCCTTCACAATGCCTTGGAGAGATGACTCGGCATCAACAACAGGACGAGAACAATCACAGAGTAGCCAAGAACGCTGGAATGAGGTGTCAACGACGAGTTCAAGAGACTGCTGAATAACGAGTGAAAAGGCTTGAGAAAGAGTTCGCGATGCTGCCAGACAGGCAAAACGGTGTGAAGAGCGTAAAATACAACGTGCAGAAGAGACCGAGGAGATGAGAGCCGCACTTTTGAAGAAAAGATGTAAATCTTTGGCTCCTGCTGGCCTGATCGTCCAGACTCGGGACGTGTAACAGCAAATACGTTTGGACTACCTTCGACGGGTTGGTGAATGTGATTCCGCGACGCGGGAGTTTCACCACCGTTTCCCGAATAATCCATTCGGAAGCGTGTGTTCAGTGTGTGATCGCCTATGGCATAAGAATGGCCTAACATCTACACTACATGCCGAACCTTAAACGCAACCATTGCAGTATTGCTTGTGCCACTTACCAGGCTTAACCAGAGCTAAACTACGGCCAATTTTTTATTGAATTTGGATAGCTATAGGCCTAGCTGTCCGTGTTCGATGACATCGGGGGCGTCTGATCGAGATCACTTAATATTGGGAAGGATTGAAACAAGCGGAAAGACGCAGACAAAGAGAGAAGCACACAACACAACGCTGGACTAACAACTGAGTTTATTGCTAAGAAACAGACATTCATATATAACCTTCAGCGAAGAAGCAACACATGCGCACGTGGCAAGAGAAATAATCAAAAGACAATCACGGGGAAAATTACCTTCACAGCACGCTCAGGTGTTAGTCCAGCGTTGTGTTGTGTGCTTCTCTCTTTGTCTGCGTCTTTCCGCTTCAATTCTTACCAATATGTACCAGCTGGCCCAGCTCTAAACTCTATTGATCACTTAATATGTTTCACACGATGCCGTACGTGATAGCGGTTGACGTTCTCACACCTCGGCAGAACGGCAGCGGATGCATGCGTCATCATCATGTTACGTCACGCAATGCACTGTTCTCCAATTAACCCACGCCAGGAGATTATATTTTGATTGAAGTTTTTGCTGTTTAAAATTATTGATTGCTTATTGATTGTCAGGGTGCAACAGCTGAAATAGGATTTGTAGCAATTTTTGGAGCAGTAATACCCATATTTGGAGCAGCTTACGGAAAAAAAAAATTCGGCATTTTGGAGCTAATATTCATAACTTGGAGCAATTTCCCGGGAAAGAAGCCTTACTTCCTGTACAAAAATAAGGTCTGAACATCGGACTATATATATACATGTGAGCCACAAAATTTAGTTGGTTTATTTTTTTAGGCTGTCTCACTTCAATTATGTTTTAGGTTCATTGGGCAAGTACCTGCAAACCATTTACAAATTAACGCTTGAGAAATAATAAATAAATTGGTTCACAGGAAGGGAAAGGCGCAGTAACTGTCACACTTGCTCTGTGGACACCCGAACCGCGCCGTAAGGGAAGGGAGGAAGGTGGGAATGAAAGTGGAAAGAGAGAAAGAGGAGCCGTAGTGGAGGGCTACGGAGTAATTTCGACCACCTGGGGATCTTTAACGTGCGCTGACATCGCACAGCACACGGACGCCACTTCGTTTCGCCTCCATCGAAACGCAGCCGCCGAGGCCGGGATTCGATCCCGGGAACTCCGGCACAGTGGTCGGGCGTCTTACCACTGCACCACCCCGGCGGGGCACTTGAGAAACCCATAAGGTAGGAATCTATGCACAAACCTGTAAAAAAGGTTAATCCATAGGTACGCTATACAAGGTCAAGCAAAGGAACATACAAGAAATAGTTTGTATCAACGCTGCAAACAAATTTATTGCAGTTCTAACTACGTGTAGACCGGAATATCGACTACAATACATCATGACTAGCACCATCACCAAATAGACAAGAATGTCCACATCATGACTATGTGCAAGGCGAGCTAAGTCGCTCCTGCACTATTACAATATAAATGTCTTGCATGTCTAGTGCAGATGTTGTTTGCATGTCCATGCCTCGAATTTTTTTAACATTTGCTTTTCCAGTTCCTTGAGTTCTTTAAGGGCTTGCTCAAGGTTTCCATTCCCTGTAGTCAAAAGCAAGCGACCACTTTCAACCTTGTCCATGTCTTTGATGCCAAAGTTTATCATCTCTGCAGCCCTAGTGAGCAACACCTTGCGGGCTTGCACCTGGCCTTCCAATGGTTTCTCTTCTTTGCTTGAAGAATACACTGGTCTGAAACAACCTCCTCTTGCCCGCTTGCTTGTGCTTTCTTCAGCGCTCATCCTCAGAGCATACTTCGCTCGAGACTGCCTCACACATATCAAAAGGTCAGAGTTGAGGGGCACCTTACTTGCATCACCATCATAGCGCTGAAGGTAACTTTTAATGTGGCGCATTTCGTTAACACTAGCGTTATTCATAGAGCTCCGTCCATCTAAAAGGTACTTATTTTCACTGAAGCCTCGTTCTAGGTAGGCATTTCCGTGCGGCAGAGAAAGCAGTGCTTTTACAAGTTTCGAAAGCATGGGATACTTTGTTTCACCTGTTATTGTCTTCATGCAAAATATCTTTGCCCAGTAGTCATCTAGCCTTCCTTCCAGGATGCCTTTGCTCTGATCGCACTTCAGCATGAGCCATTCATCAACGAGAGATGACACCTGACCATCACCCAAAACCCGAGGAAGTTGCCCTACAATGTAGCGTAAGGACCGCACTTCCTGCTCAGCATTCTCATACTGTAAACCCAGAAAACTTGCATGCATGACCACCTTATTTGTGAGGGGGAGCTTCTGAAGCAATGCTTTCGAGCAAGCAAGGTAAAATGCCCGAGCTCAGAGGCGGAACATTTTTTTCTCCGAAAAGTCCCAGTCTTCCATAGCTTTTTCTGTGTCCAGGCCAACTTCCGGTCGTGCCTTCCAAAAGGCAGTGTAATCCAGGTTAAGCTTGGTTAACTCTTCTGCACTTTTGCTGCAAAATATTTCGCTTCTTAAGAACCGGCTCAGAACTCGTCGCACAAATCCCAGAATTTCTTCATGAAGGACATGCAGAAGTGGCTCCCGCCTTTGGAAGAGTTTCTGGAACCCGGTGAAAAGCTCTGCAGCATTCCTCAGAAATAGTACCTTTGCATAAAGGTCCTTGCTGCCAAAAGCTGCAGCAAGTCTGCTGTGTTGGGTATGGACGCCTGGTCGCAGTCCACCACAGTTCTCCAAAAAAAAAAAGGACTGCAAGGCAGTGAATTGTTCTTCCACATGGACTAGAGAATCTTGCAATGTCAGCCAGCGATTAGAGACGTGTCGGAGGAAGACATGAGGCTCTATCCCCAAACTTTCTTGATGTTCTTTCAGGCCCTCGGCACGCACAGGGTGCTTAAAATAATAATAAACATCCCTGACAAGTTCAACATCAGAATAAAATGCATCCAAGCCCTTCGAAAATGCATTGCGCACTTTATGCAAAGTGCACTCCCCAACATCAACAAGATTTGGGTTTAACTTTTGTTTCAGCTTAGATTTCACGCTCTTCATGGCATTAGGGCCATCACTGAAAAAGCAAAGAAACCCTTGTTTTGGCAACTCAGTTAGGGCATCCTCTATGCACCCTGCAATTATATCCCCAGTGGCACGACCGAGGTTAAAAGAGTTGAAGTGCTCGACAACAACTTGCTTTGCACTTTTGGAGGAATATCTCACCAGCAAGTCCAACTGCTGCACACGCTGTTCAGGCTTTGGAGTTTCGTCAATCATTAACGAAAAGAAAACATTTGGCCGACACAACTCTGTCAAAAGCTTTGATTTGAAGTAAGGCCCCAGACCATCTGAGATGACATAACAAAGTTTTGCCCTTCCACAGGTAAAACCCTTCGCCACATCACTGTCGGGAAACATCCTTTTATAGATGTGTGTTGCTGTGTCACCCCATGAGTAGAGAATGCCTTTTGAAAAAACAGACATCGCAAATATGGTTTCAGCCTCACACACTTGGTCTTGCAACGAGGAACGAGGCCTCCCCCGTGAAAAATCTATCGTAGCTTGCACAGTCTTGGGAGCCAGTAGCACACCACTAGAATCTCTATGCTTTGCCGCAACCTCCACATGCTTCATGTTTGCATGGCGCTTGACAGCAGCAGTACCATGCTGAGCACAGCAAATTGTCACATTGCACCAAGATACAAAAAGCATCCGTGTTCTTGATGCCTGCCCTGCACCAACCACTGATCACATCATTGTTGCAGTCCACTTCATTCAGCACCAAGGCGTTGAATTTCGTGCACCGCCCTGTGAAGAAAGAAAAAAAGTTCATTTTATAACAGGCAAAAATGTTCACTACTATTACCAGCAAACTACAGCCGGAAACTGATTTTTTTCAGCCTCTGAAGGAACCAAGAAGGTACAAATAATCGGGCATTTAGAAATAAAATTTATCGAACGAATCGTTTGAATGTACTCATCTATACTTATGATGAACGCCTCTCGACACTGTAGCGGTGCGACCAGCTGGGGAAACCGATCCGAGGTAAGCATCCAAGACCGTCTCTCGGCGTCGACAAGCGGCGCACACGAGCTACGGTACCATACACATGCTCACCAACTTGTGTTCACCGCGCACGTGTTTTCTTTTCATTGCTAGCGTTCCATGCACAGTTTCAAGCCACCAAGCCTCCGGCTGGATTGGATTGGCCACCGGCACCACTGCATGTTGCCAACGCAGCTTCGATTTTTCGCCAAATCTAGCAAGACTACAAACTTTCACGGCTAATCTGGCATTTTGGTGCAGCATGGCGCAATTTTTACAAATTTCACACTTTTGGCGCAGCTTGGCGCAGAAATATGCAGCTGTATCAAAATGACGCAATTGGCGCAACTGTTGCACCCTTGTTATTGTAAAAAAATGTAATCTCTTATAACCAAGTCTTAAGCAATATAAATCCATCATTAACTCACAACAGCCGAAAAATCGTCGGAGTTGCCCTTTAAGACGCCCGACTACTGCGCCGGAGTTATTGTTCTGGCTGTAGGAAGAAAGAAAAGAAAATGCACGGGCTCTGTAGCCGGGCGCCTTCGCTGCCTCGTGCGGACAGAAGAGAAAATAGACAAGAAAGAAAAAAGAGGGAGAGAAAGATGCGCGCCGCAACAACAGCCGTCGTCCACTACCACCGGTGGTGGCGGGTGCAATGACGGCCTACAACAGATAAAAATCAGTGGCTGGCTACCCCCGCCGCTAGCGGTGTTGACCCACTGTCCCAGCCCCGTAGGGCCAGGAACTGCCACCCTTCACCACCTCCTGTGCCGGAGTACCCGGGTTCGATCCCAACCGTTGGCGGCTTCATTTCGACGGAGTGCTTAAAGATCCCCAGGTGGTCGAAACGTCTCCGAATCCCTCCAATACGGTAGGGTGGCCACCATAAATACGTCTCCTCTTTCTCATTTTCTCTCCCAACTTCCTCCCTTTCCTTACTGACAGATACTGCGCCTTTCCTTTACTGTGAACAAAGTTGTTATTAGCGTCCCAGTGCGCGTTCGGCGGAACGCGTCCGGTAGGCCGGCGGATGGTTACCTCACCAGACAGGGCGATTCGAAGGCGATGGTTCAACGCTGTTGTTCCGAATCTGGGGCGAAAGCTTTGGCTGCGGGCTACCGAGTGTTGCACCGAACAAAACCAGCGTTCCGTTAAACGCATCAAAGTTCACCGCTGTTGTTGTTGTTGTGGCTGTAGGAACAAAAATAGAGCACTGCAGAATCTACATTGGAGTAATGCGAAAGCACGGATGCTGCTGGTGGTTGCTTCTAGTAGCTTAATTCACTTCTTGTTCGCCCATTTAAATGGGCCTTATACGCCCTATACGCATCATCCGACATACCGTAAGGCTGCGCCCCGACTACTGCGAGAGTGTTGTTGTGGCTGTAGGAAGAAGAAAAAGAAAATTGGCAGTGGCTTAGCTTGGTTAAGCCTGGTAATTGCGAAAGCAATAGCTATGGCTACGCCTAGGTTCAGCTGGTGGCGTAGCTGATTGTGGGGCTTGTGGTTATGCTTATGGTTATGCAGTGATTCACTCTGGCCACGGCATATAGTTCAACTATTGTTTATTGCGGGGTGCTACCTGGTTATTCTATGTATAACTAGTAGCCAGGCAAGGAGTGCCGTGGCTGCAACGATATACTTGGTTGTGGGTGAGGTTAAGGCAGAATGTAGAGTGAGTGAGTGAAAAAACTTTATTGAGGTCTTTTGGTTAGTCTCGGAGAGCCTTCCTGCAGCCGCTTCTTCGCCACCGTTGGAGACTCCTTAGCACGGGTGGTTCCCTCATTCCAGGGCTCCACTGGTCCTGGCTACCTCGCATGCGTGCTGCACCAATGCCCGTTGGGCGGTGAGCTCGCAGCTGGTTAGCAGGCCCTTCCATTGCTCCGCACTCGGGTTAGTTTGTTTGTGGAAAGTGTAGTTGTGTTTACATTCCCATGTGACGTGGTATAGGGTCGGACTGTCTCCGCACCAGGGGCAGCTATCTCTATACTGTGTGGGAAACATTTTGTTTAGAATGTATAAGTTGTGGAAGGTGCCAGTCAGCAGTCTTCTCCAGCTGGTCGCTTCTTCTTGTGTGAGTCGCTTGTGGGGCGGAGGGTATTTTAACCTGCTGCCTCTGTAGTGATTTAAAATATCTGCGTACGTCGGGTCCACCATCACGGGGTCCACGAGGTCTTCTGTCAGCAAGGCTCGGTGCGTGATTTCGCGAACCAGGCTGTCTGCCGTCATGTTGCCCTCTATGTTGGTGTGCGCCGGTGCCCAGAAAACTACTTGTGTTGCTTTATAGCCCGAGGCTCCTGCGCCGAGGAGAATGCGTAGGGCCTCCCTGCAGATCCTTCCTTGTTGGAACCTTCTGCAGGCTGTCTTGGAGTCTGTTATTATAACCTGTGATTCGTTTCTTCGATAGCCCTCGGCCGCTGCGAGTGCCACAGCGATCTCCTCTCCGTCTACTACCGATCTTCCTCTCGCGGATGCGCAGCTGATCGTGTTGCCTGAGCAGTCAACCACCGCTGCTGCTATCCTCGTGTTGGTGCTGTATCTGTCTCTCGGGTATAGCCCTGCGTCTGTATATACTGTATATGCCTTTTTAGCTAGGTGGTTCTCCACGTATTCTGCTCTTGCCTGTCTTCTGGTCGCGTGTAGGTTGGGATCCACATTTCGTGGTATCGGGCGAATTCTGAGGGTTCGCCGGATTTCGTCTGGAATGTTTTCGTTTGGGTCTGGCGTGTTTTCCGCCTGGTAGCCTAGTCTTCTCAGTAGTCTTCTGCCTGTTTCCGTGAGTTCTAGCCTTTCTAGCTGTGCTTCCAGTTGGGCCGTCGCCAGCTCCTCAAAGGTGTTGTGAACTCCCAGTTCTAGTAGCTTGTTGTTTGGGGTGTTTCTTGGTAGGTTTAGGGCCGTTTTGTAGGCTTTCCTTATCAGAGTTTCGGCCTGTTCTTTTTCTTTCTTGATTGCCGGGTGGTAGGGAAGGGAGTATGTCACCCTGCTGACTACCAGGCTTCTGACTAGTTTAAGGGTGTCGTCTTTTAATCTTTTAATCATTCTTTTAATCATTCTTTTAATCATTCTGCTGACTTGTTCGGTTGATTTTTGCAGTAGGCTGATCGTGTGGCTGCACTTTCCGCTACTCTGCAGCCACATGCCTAATATCCTTATGACGTTTTTTTCCGGTATGTTTTGGCCTTCGTGCTTGATTTCCAGGTTCGCCTTCGCAGGTTTCTTCGCCACCCTGAGTAGCTCCGACTTGTCTGTTGAACACGCTAGGCCTCTTGCCCTTACGTATTCTTCTACGCATGTTGCAGCTCTCTGTAGGCTTTCCTGCTTCTCTTCTAGCGTGCCCCGGTTGGTCCATACCGTGATGTCGTCCGCATACATGGCATGCTGTATGTCTTCGATTTCTTCCAGTCTTTTGGCCAAGCCAATCATGGCTAGGTTAAAGAGCACGGGCGAGATCACCGACCCCTGTGGGGTTCCCTTGTGGGGGGTGCTGAAAGGCTGACTTCTCACCTCCCCCAGCCCTATGGTGGCTGTTCTGCCTGCTAGAAAGGCTCTTACATAGTTGTGAGTTCTTTCCCCGCAGTTTATATTTTGGAGTCCCTCCATTATGGCCGGGTGGCTGACGTTGTCAAAGGCCCCTTTGATGTCTAGGGCCATGACCACGTTTTCCCCTGTTTTTGGGATGTTGGTTAGGATGTCCTCCTTGAGTTGTAGGAGAACGTCCTGCGTAGATAGCTTAGACCTGAATCCAAACATGCTGTGTGGATAGATTTGCTCTCGTTCCATCCACCGCTGGATTCTTTTCGTAATTATTCTTTCATACAGCTTTCCCAAGCATGAGGTAAGGGAGATTGGCCGCAGATTCTCGATTTGCAATTTTTTTCCCGGTTTGGGAATCATTACCACCTCTGCATGTTTCCATTCGGCCGGGATTGTGCCCTCGGCCCAGAGTTGGTTGAGGTAGTTTGTCAGCTGGTTTACTGCCCCCTCGCTGAGGTTGCGTATGAGGGAGTTTCGTATCTTATCTCCCCCGGCTGCCGTGTTTTTAGTGAGGGCCCCCATCGCCTCGTGCACTTCTGCCAGCGTGATCGGCCTGTCCATCTCAGGATTCTCTTTGCCCTGATAACTTCCTTTGTATTCTTCTGGGCTTTCTTTCCCGTAACATTTGGCCTTTAGGTCCTCAATCATTTGGTCCTCGGTTTCTTCGTACTGGTGGATTAGTCTTTGTATTGTCTTGTTGCTTTCGGTCCTCGTTTTTCCCGGATCCATCATGGCTTTCAGGATACGCCATGTCTTAGCCGTGCTCAGTGTGCCGTTTAGCGAGTTGCTGAATTCCTGCCAGTTTTGCCTTGCTAGTTGTGTGGAGTATTCTTCTGCCTTGGCTGGGATTTCTGCAATCTTTTTCTTTAGCTTTCTGTTTAGCTTTTGTTTCCGCCATCGCTTGGTGAGACTGCGCCTTGCCTCCCATAGCCTAAGCAGGCGCTTGTCCACCTCTGGTGCTCGCTCGGTTCTGTCTACTTCCTTCGTATACGTTTCCTGTATTTGTTTGAGCTGCTGGCACCATTCTTGGATGCTCGTAATCTGTCCTGTTAGGTCCCTGCTCCCTTGTCTGAATGCGTCCCAGTCTGTGAGGCGGGCTTTCCCAAGCTTCCGTCTGCTGGACTCTGCCGTCATTGTGAGCTGGACTATGTAGTGGTCGCTTCCTAGATTCTCTAGGGTGTTTACCCACTCTGTTTGATTTGTGCCCTTTACGAAAGTGAGGTTAGGCCTAGCGGGATCGAGGAGCCCGGCGAGCGGCGAGGCCGGCATGGAAACCACCAACGGCGAGAAACGCAGAGAAGAGGTGAGGAAACGACTTCCTCCTCTACCCAAATATGATTTGAAGATTATTTTGAGACCTAAAGGCCTCATCGTTAGAAACCTACAGACCCATCAAGTGGCTCGGGCGGTAGTCGCGGCGACCGGTTCGAGGTGCAAGGGGGAAGACCTAATTATCAGACTACGCAACGGCTCCAATATAATCATCGTGAGCACCGACAACGAAGAGGCGGCCCAGCAAGTGAGGCGCATATCCAATCTCATTTTTGGCGGGAAATCCTACGAGGTTAACGCACACGTGGCGGCGCCGGAAGACACAATACGAGGGGAGTGATGATAGAGTTCGTTGTTCGGCGGGTACCGAAGCAGACGATGAGAACAGTAAACGAGGATCTGATGATGATCAAGAGGGGATGTATATTTACAGATGAAAAATATTATTTACATTGGCAAACAGTTACAGTAACAAGTCACACAGACACTGCAACTTAAAACAAAAACAGACTCTCACACAGAGAAGTCCCACTACAAGCCCTTACTTTTCTACCGAGCATTTTGGTTAAAGCCTAAGGACTGTAAATACGTGCTAAGCACGGAGCCTCAAACTTGACTGACAAACATGGTCCGAGGACCGCTTTTTGATGGCAAACATCAACAAAGGCCTGAGGGCGGTCACCTTAGGTGACCCGCCTCGTAAATAAAGCAACCAATCAAATTATTGAAAAACATGCCACAACCCCCGTGGGTTGGGAATAATCTCGGACCCAGGTCCTTAATTACTTCAAATAAAAAAAATACAACATTCAAAACACACACTCTTTCCACTCGCCGGTTGCCAAGCCCTCTCACAGGGTGCCTGTCTTTGTCTCCACTCCTCAGCGTGTTTGCGACGCGACCTTGCAGCTGCGCCTTTGTAAAAGAAACGTCGAGGTCACTCAGCCGTCCCGTTCGAGGAAAAGGGGGCGAGGGGCACTGTCCCTGAGCAGTGTATAGTCGCCGTCGGTCGGAATGTCCCGGCCACAGCGGGAGAACGCTGGGCTGATTGCCTACTTCGGGGGAGGGGGGCAGGTGTCGCGCCTATTGTCGCCCTCTGCTGACCGTAAGCTGGTTCGCAGAAGCGTACCACTGTTGATCCCGGCTGCGTTCGCGTCTTGGCGACGCCTCGAGACAAAGGGTGAAACCAACCAGGCCTCCAGCGCGCCCCGCGAGCCCGCGCCCAAGAAAAGGGGGGGCAGGGAGAAAAAAAAAAAAAAAAGCGCTCGCTCCTTTGCCTCGGCGCGTGGGGGGGGGGCATCGACCGCCAGCGCGACTGCACGTGCGAGTCGCTTTTCACTGCGGCCTTACACGCCCCTCCCAAGAGGGTAAATGAGCTTGGAATCCGGTCATTTCAGCCTAATATAACAAAGGCCGCAACAACCCGCGAAGAAAACAAAACATGTAGGACACTTCGCACGTGAATGAAACACCAAATGAAACTCGCGTCACAAGATGGGTATAGTACAGAACAAATCACACATTCGCATCGGTGTACCGGACAGTGTTCGGGAAAGTCCCGCGCGCGAGCAATTGGATGTCCTCACGTCAAGTTCACGCGCACTCCACCGTTCACATCACACATTGCACCGGGTACGCGGGAAAATTCGCGCGTCGCCGAAAGGCCATGGCTCAAGCGTGTGCTTGCTCTACGCCCCAAGTCACATTGGGGACACGGGTTAACGCGTCGGCGTTACCATTGCTTGACCCTTTCCTGTGGGTCACCGTCACATTGTAGCGCTGTAAGGCCAGCGCCCATCGCGCGAGTTTTGCCCCATGAGGCGTACTAGTAGTGAGATAGGAGAGGGGGTTGTGGTCAGACACCACGTTAATTTCTGCCCCGTACACCCAATGATCAAATTTCTTTAGTGCCCAGATAATGGCGAATGCTTCCCGCTCGATCGTAGACCAGCGGGTCTGCGTTGGCGTGAATCGGTGGCTGGCAAACGCTATCGGCCTTTCCCGTCCCTCGTCTCCCATCTGCGCCAAACAAGCCCCCGCTGCAACGTCGGACGCGTCGGTGAACAGCCAATATGGCTTTTTAATGTCGGGGGTGTTCAGCGATGCAGCTTCGCACAGAGCTGACTTGAGCCTGTCGAGCGCGTTTTGCGCTTCCTGGCTCCACGGAATCGTGTTAGGTACACCTCGCCTCGTCAAAGACGTGAGTGGTGCGGCCACCTCGGCGTATCCTTCAACGTAATCGCGGTAGTAACCACATAAGCCTAGCAGACTCCGTAGCTGTCTCTTCGTTGCGGGGGGCACGAGCCCACGAATGGCCGATATCTTTTCTGGATCGGGCCCATGGGTTCCGCCTCCCACTATGTGTCCTAGGTACTTGATGTGGGCCTGTGCGACCTGACACTTTTCTCGGCTCACTTTAAGCTTGGCGTCGCGCAACAAATCGAAAATTATTTCCAAGTGCCGCAAGTGTTCAGTCCACGAGGAAGAGAAAATGGCGATGTCATCGAGGTATGCGGCCGCATAAGCCTGATGTTTCGAGAGGAGGGTGTTCATTATCCGCTGAAAGGTGGCCGCGGCGTTCTTTAGCCCGAACGGCATGACGCGCCAAGCATATTGTCCCTCGTGAGTTACGAAGGCGGTCAGATGTTGGCTCTCCGGAGCTACCGGCACCTGCCAGTATCCGCGTCGCAAGTCGATAAGAGTGATATACCTAGCGCGGCCCACCCTCATGATGAGCTCTTTAGGGGGTGACATTGGAAAGGCATCCGTGCGCGTCGCTGCGTTTAAAGCGCGATAGTCAACACACATGCGCACCGATCCATCCTTTTTACCCACGCATACAACGGGATGGGCGCACTCGCTTTCCACCGGATACACCAGCCCGAGGTCTAGCAACTCGTTTACCTGGCGGCTCACCTCACTCCTTAATAACTCCGGCACGCGATATGGGAAAGTGCGTTTGAGCTGGTGGCCTTCGTGCAGCTCTATCTTATGTGCCCCTACTCGTGCGACTCCCGGCGTTTCGCTGAACAAATCAGCGTAAGCGGCAAACACCTCCGATATCTCTAGGCGGTCCTGAGTAGGTAGGTGTGCGAGTTTCTCCGCATCTATCAGACAACCACCACATCTCTCAAGCAGAGACCGAGGGGTGTACTCGATTTCACCAAACTCCTTGTCTTCCTCGAAAACTACACCGACATGGCTGACACGTGCGTAGTAGGGTCGCAGCCTGTTCGCATGCACTATCGCTGTAGCCTTTTTTCCCTTGTCGATTCTGTACGAGTTCTGCCTCTCTTGCGCAGTTACAACGAATGGACCGAGCCATTTGGGGGCCATTTTACTGCCAGGGTCTGTGTCAAAGAGCAATACCTGGTCTCCGACGACAAACGTCTTGCTCCGTGCGCGCCTATTATACGCCTGCGCGTAACTTCCCTGACGTGCGCTCGCCGTCAAGCCCGCTACTTCTGCTGCTACTTCTAGCTGCTCGCGTAGCTGTCGCAAATACTTCGCGGGTTCTTCCCTGAGTGTGTTCGGGAGGGGTTGCTGGCCTTTCCATGTTCGCTGCAGAATTGCTAGCGGTCCGATAGGGTCTCTACCGAATAAGAGCCGGAACGGCGCCACGCCTGTAGTGTCATGGGGGACTTCCCTGTACGCCCAGAGAACGAACGGGACCAGTCTATCCCAGTTCTTGGGATCTTTCTCAATAACATGGAACAACATGTTCTTCAAAACGCGGTTCCACCTTTCCACTGTCCCGTTGCTCTCCGGATGCTCAGGAGTCGAAAAACGCGGCGCGCATCCCAGTCTTGCTAACATCTCACGCGTCAGCTGCGCCGTGAAGTTCGTTCCCTGATCTGAACAGACTACCTCAGGTATGCCTGTGCGGCTGAAAATCGTAAGCAAGGCGTCGCATGTTGCCCTAGCAGTTAGGGATCGCAAACAGACTACCTCCGGCCACCGCGTGCACAAGTCAACGAGGCAGAGAGCGTACCTATGACCCCTGCTCGACGGAACATCAAGCGGCCCGATTATATCGACATTTACGACCTGAAACGGGTGGTCGGGTCTGGTGAGAGGTGTGATGGGAACCCTATCTTTAATTCGCCTGTCTGAGCGCACTTGACAGCGGTGACATGTCCTGCAGTGTCGCGTTACGTCCCCTTCTAAGCCTGGCCAGAAAAAGCTGTACTTAATTCTGGTCTTTGTCTTCCGTGGCCCCAAATGGCCTCCCCAAAGGGACTCATGCGCAAGGCAGAGTACCTCTTCACGCCTGCTAAGGGGGAGCACTAGCTGCTTCACTTTGCTACCGGAGATCGAGTCCCAGTGATACAACAAACCGTCTGAAACAAACATGCCTGCCTTCCCTGCCTTTGCGTCAGCCCACGCTTTCTTTAAGGTTTCGTCTGATAATTGGTCGGATCTGAATACCTGGCGCTGTTTTAGGGCTGCGTCCGCGTCATCCTGGATCGAGATTACATGTTCCTTCTCGCTTTCTTTCAGATCTACTTCACAGGGCTGTTCCGTCGCCACACCCTGCTCACCACTCATTAGTTTGTCTGCCTCAGGCCCCGCCGCTTGCTCCTCGTGTGATGTAGAGCTCAGCTCTGCGCTCTGCTCCGCCATGGTGACAGACGCGTTAACTGCTTCAGACAGAGGGCAGGCCTTATTCATAACAAGTGCCTCGCAACGACTGTCTATCTCCGAAAGCAGTTCCCAATCCTCCCTGGAGAGCAAACAATCCACTCCCTCCGCCAGCTTATCCGAAAGCGCGCATACAATGTCTACTGCCTCGGGCCCTGCTATGTGTGCGGTGGGCCGCCTGATGCTTACCGCAAGAGTGACCAGTTTTGCGTTAACCGTCTCCCCAAAAGCCGAAACTAGCTTTATTGAGCCGGATGGCTCCCGACATATACTTGGCACGAGGCCTTCCCTAACGACGGTTATCTCGCTACCGGTATCAATTATAGCTGTCGCCGGTATCCCTGCGCACTCAATCTCCACCTGCTGTAGCTTCGATTTGCGTACCTCGTCGAATGACTGGGGCGTTTTCATCTCTGCTACTAGGGTTGTCTGGGAGGTTACTGACGCCGGTGTTTCGCATGCCTCTACGTTGGCTACAGCTACCTTTTGAGCTCGAGCGCGTTTCTCCTTCTTTTGTACGTTTTGTGAAGCGCGAGGGCATTCCTTGGCTCGGTGGCCAGGTGCGCGGCACTCATAACACTGAATTGGCCGTTTGCTATCATTGTTCGCCGCTTGCGTGGGTCCCATCGGTTTTTCCGCATACACAACAATTTGTTTCGCTGCGCGCCCCTTGCCTTTAGCCTGTTCGAACGTTTGGAGAACGTCGGATATTTCATCCGGTTTTAGCCACCTCTCCTCCTCACGAAGACGCACATACTCTAAGCCCTCAGGGCTCAAGCTACCCTTTATGCGATCTGCGATGATCAATGATACCAGGTCTTCTTTGGTTTCTACGTCCCGTGACCGAAGGTAGTACTGAAAGTACGTCTTAGTGCGCGAGGTGAACTGCGCCCACGTTTCATCGCGGCGTTTCGTCGCGCGCTCAAAGCGTTCGAGGTATTCTGAGGGGTTAAGCTTCAGCTCCTTTAAAACGGCTCTTTTTACCGACTCGTAGCTGCCACACTCATCGTCCCCGAGGTTACGGAGAAGGTACCTAACACGCTCAGCTAGTGCTGGCATGATTAAGTGAACGCGGCTTTCGTTTGGCACTTTGAACGTCGTGAAAATTCTCTCGACTTCCTCGAACCATAACGGCACGTCCGCGTCACACGGCAGCTTCAGTCCCTTAAGGACTTTAGCGCATTGGGAGACTGGATCGGGCCCCATTCGACGCTGATCGTCAATGTCTGACCTTACAGACGTCTGCCCGCTTCCCGCTATCGCCATTGCAACCGCTGGATCTAGCCCAAGTTTCTGTAACTCTAGGCGTTCCTGTGAAAGAATTTTCAATTTTTCAAGCTCGAAATTTAGTTCCATGCGGCGATTTGCAACCGCATCGGATACCGACATCTCCGCTACTTCGTGTAGCGCTCCTGCTACAGGCTGAGTTGTAGCATGCTCCGACTGCTCGCTGTCATCTGTTATATTTCCCCCTGTCTCTCTCTCGACTACGCTCGCCATCATGCTCCGTGTCAAAACCATACGCCACTTTACACTTGAGCCATAGCCACTTCAACAAAGCGCAAGAAATCCCGCTTACCCGTGCTGGCGTCGCCAGTTGGGGCCTCCGTCCCTTGGTGCCGCAGCCTCGTCAGAGTCCTTCCCCAGAACGCTGCCTCTGGTTCGGGGCCTGGATCACCTTGTTGCTTCTGGCTGGACGTGCGGACGCTTGTTGCCTAGTGGGTTCCCAGGGCCTGGGTGCTCTGAGTGATGTTCGTCGTGGTCGCTGGTTGCCGAACCCTGTCGTGCTGCGCCAGTGATGATAGAGTTCGTTGTTCGGCGGGTACCGAAGCAGACGATGAGAACAGTAGACGAGGATCTGATGATGATCAAGAGGGGATGTATATTTACAGATGAA